>JBBBDQ010002242.1:3605000-3632500 GCA_037127315.1 Ascarosepion bandense
TGTCAGTGAGGGTGCAAAATTAGGTGGCTGACGGATTTTGTTTTGACGGAGCGGGACTCAAAAAAGGTCAACGTTGAGATGGTATGGAGTGCGCCGGAAGTGCTACGTGCCGGGTGTCAGTTAGCTATTTAAGTGACGTCAGCGGTCACAGGGAGTCAGTTTAGGGAGTTGCGTCTAGCAGTTTGAAGACAGAAGTTGGGGAGAGAAGACAGAGTCGGGCGCAGCGCCCGCTGTGGCCTCAATACACGTGTGGTGACTTGTATGCGTGTGTACTCCGGCCAGACCAAACCTATTCCGCGGCCAAGTCACTTTGGGTCCTGTTCATTTCATCATTTTATCTTGTGAAAAGATAATTAAATTCAGCTCGGAGCATATTCTCGCCGAATTGTTACGAAGTTTATGTATCATAATTTATGAAAGGAAAGCACTGGACAATCATGGGTGTCACGGAAGTTCACCGACATTTTTTGATTCAAGAAGTTTATTCTCATCTATTATGATTCATATATAAATACTCAGAAAGAGTAACAACACTAATTTATTTTTTTCACCCCATACAAGATATACATGTTGATGTAGAAAGAACTAGAGTCAAGTGGATAAGAGATGGGCATTGACATTGCATTTAAATTCCTGGAGGTTGTAGCCGTCAGGAAAATAAGAATATGGAAGAGAGTTCCACAAGCGGGAAGTGCGAGAAAAGAAGCTGCAGGAGTATAATTGTTTGCTGCATTTGGTTGATCTAACTGTGAATGGGTGGAACCCAGTTGCCAGTCTGGTTGCACGAGTAAACACCTGTGGCAGGGGCACCAGTGACTTAAGTTCGTCGAAGCAGAAGCCATGAAAATATTTGTAGAACAGACAGAGGGAAGCCACATCCCGTCGGTGAGAAAGTGGCTGGAGTCGAGCTGCCAAGTCGGTACCTATCACATTACTGATTCTCCTTTGGAGCCTGTCGAGAACACTGAGATGAACAGCGGGAGCGCCTGACTATATATGACAGCAGTATTCTATCAACTGACGGATGGTTGATTTGTATGTGTGCAAGATGGATTCAGGCGGAAAAAATCATTCTGACCCGACACAGTGATCCAGCCTTCCGAGTAGTGGATTTAGCTATTGACTCAATATTCTTTCATCGGAAATTGTTTTATCAGACAACATTTTAGATAATCTTCATTCTATTCCTTTAAGGATGTCTTTGATTATGTTAGCAGCAGGGTTACCATCCAATGTTCACATTCCTCAAATTTGTGTTTGGCCACATTAAATTCTAAATCTAAATATTGGACAGCTTTTTTTATTCGTTTCAAACTCAATTTCAAAATCCAGGCTCTTAAAGGGTTTGAATTTGCTCTTCTGTTGTCCGCCATCTCTGTATAACCTGTGGTTGTCGATGTGGATTTTCCCGTTGATTTTATTTAGAATGTACAGACGCATTAGCTGGGAAACCTCAGCTCCTTGTGGTATATACAAAAATGTCTTTTTAATTATTATTATTATTATTATTATTATTATTATTATTGTTGTTGTTGTTGTTGTTGTTGTTGTTGTTGTTGTTAAAATCCATGACTAATTATGTGCGTTGTGGTGCAGTGGATATCGGCTCGGAACGAGAAGCCGAGGAGCCGAGTTCGAATTCCAGTTGAATCCATTGTATTCAGTTACGCGCAAATACCCTTGGGAAAGGTATTAATCCGTCTCTTCCTTCCAGTTATGGGTTAAATAGCAGGACAGATTGGGTTCTATAGCCTTGGTCGGCAACCAGTCTACCGCAGAAAGCAATGGCAACCTATTGCGGGATAATCTTCTGCCCGGTCAGTCATGTCTCTTTCGAGACATGATCGCCCAAGCGTGTATCACGTATGGCACTTCACTGACTGACTTTGCCGTTGTGGAATAGAATGGATTTACGGCAATAGAAAATTATGCTTACACGTTCCGATGATATATTTATAAACCGCTTAATAAAATTCAAAACGTCCAGCAACACTCCACCCACGACTATTGAACAGGTGAAGAGGCTCATCCCTTGTTTCCTGTTTAGGATGTGGTTTCCGGTTTTCTCTTTCCCAATCTCTTCACTCCTTTTTTTTCCAATTGGAGTAGATAGACTAAACTATCGCCCGGTTCACTCTCCACCCACGTCTATGGAACAGGTGAAGAGGCTCATCCCTTGTTTCCTGTTTAGGATGTGGTTTCCGGTTTTCTCTTTTCCAATATCTTCACTCCTTTTTTTTCCAATTGGAGTAGACAGACTAAACTATTGCCCGGTTCACACTCCACCCACGTCTATTGAACAGGTGAAGAGGCTCATCTCTTGTTTCCTGTTTAGGATGTGGTTTCCGGTTTTCTCTTTTCCAATCTCTTCACTCTTACGTAGCCCCCAGCGCATCAGTGGCGTTACCGCCTTGCTCGGGGTGATATGATTAAAAAAAAAATCTTTCTCGGATATTTATGGGTAGAAGTTTTTGAAATCAAATTTTCTGAAAACATTTTTCTTTCTTCATTCGGTTGGCATGTGTTAGTCAGTTGAGTGTCATATGTGATACACGCTTGGGCGATTAAGTCTCTTTCGAGACATGACTGACTGGGCAGAAGATTATCCCGCAGTAGGTTGCCATTGCTTTCAGCGGTAGAATGGTCGCCAACCAAGGCTAAAGAACCCAATCTGTCCTGTTATTTGACTCATAGCTAGTGGGGGAAGAAATGTATTATATTATTATGCAGTAAATAGTGGGTGGGGGGTCAGTTTATTACTTCATAACAATAGAAAACCGATCCCCCACTTTATGACCAGTAGAAGCCTTAATCATGATTCCAACTATTATATTCAGTCAATCAGTTAAGTGCCATACATGATACACGCTTTTGGCGATCATCTCCCGAAAGAGACATGACTGACTGGGCAGAAGATTATCCCGCAGTAGGTTGCCATTGCTTTCTGCGGTAGAATGGTCCCCAGCCAAGGCTAAAGAACCCAATCTGTCCTGTTATTTGACTCATAGCTAGAGGGAGAAGAACCGTATTATATTATTATGTAATAATTAGTGGGGGGTCAGTTTATTACTTCATAACCCGCAGTAGGTTGCCATTAATCTCAGCGGTAGACTGGTTCTGAAGAGCTCAGACTCAAGTGACTTGAAGAGATAGTGGTGTCCTGGGTCAAGAGAGTGGCTGCTGAAAGGACCTATGTTTGGGAATAAGACTCTGCACTATGCCACATGATCAGGAGAACCCAATCAATATCTGCGACCACATCAGCTGCTACATCTGGCCACCTAAAGACCAAGAATAATTATTATGTTTTGGACGCAATTGAGCGGAGAGACCAGCAAAACTCCTTGCAAACATGAACGATGAACTCAAGTCAAGGACTATAGCAGCATTCAACAACGTAAGCAAGGAGACCGTCCAGAGGAGCTGCAAAAGATTCCGAGGTCGTCTGGAAGTCCTGGTTGCAGCAAATGGCGATTTTATTGAATAAATTTACTGTTTCGTATTTCAAGAAATCTTTTGCATAATTTTGGTAAATTCTTGTGGTGTAGTGGATATCGACTCGGAACATGAAATTGGGGAGCAGAGTTCGAATTCCAGTTGAATTCCTTGCATTCACTTATGCGCAAATACCCTCGGGAAAGGTATTAAACCGTCTCTTTCCTTCAGTTATGGATTAAATAACAGGTCAGATTGGGTTCTAAAGCCCTGGCTGGCAACCAATCTACCGCAGAATGTAATGGCAACCTACTGTGGGAAAATTTTCTTCCCAGTCAGGCATGTCTCTTTCGAGACATGATCACCCAAGCGTGTATTACGTATGGCACTTGACTGACTGACTGAATATAGTAGTTGGATTAAAGCTACTGGTCATAAAGTGGGGGATCGGTTTTCTGTTATTATGAAGTAATAAATTGATCCACTACTAATTAGTACGTAATACTATAATACGTCTCTTCTCCCTCTAGCTATGGGTCAAATAAGAGGATAGATTGAGTTCTATAGCATTGGCTGGCAACCAGTCTACCGCAGAATGTAATAGCAACCTATCAAAAAATTTTCTGCCCAGTCAGTCATGTCTCTTTTGAGACATGATCGCCCAATCGTGTATCATGGATGGCACTTAACTGACTGATCTGTTGAAAGGAAATGTCACTGTTATTTTAATTTTTGCATAATTTAGATGGCAATTTATCCATCGCACCCACTATTTTTATTTACGAAACACACCATCAGAAGAGACTTTTGGGGCACTTCGGCATAATGTAATGGTTGACAAGCTTGCCCTGCTAGATCAGTTATGACTGAGTAGTGAGTTTGTTTCTCTCTAGGTGCCCCATTCTATTGAACTTGTGCAATATTTAATCAACAGCTGGAAAATCCTTTGGGCACTTGAAATGATTGATAAGCTTGTCTCACTAGATCTCACTAGATCATCTTTGCTTACAGCTCCTGGCATTCTCAAGCGGTCATCCATCTAGATAATGATCAGTCTCGTCGTTGCTTAACCTCGGTGATCGTAATAGAACCGGTGTTGAAAATTGATAATGGTACACCAAGCTAAAAATATCACAAGCAGTAGTAAATCTAAAAAAAAAAAAATTGCTGTTACACATATTGCCAACCTTAAGAATGGGAGGCAGTTATGTGTAGACAAATATTTTTGATACGAGTAGAAATGTTTTCTTCTTGACGCCAATTCCAAAATCTGATCAAAGTTTCGTGGCCAGACTGGCAACCCTCCCTTCATAGATTTACCTCATAACTTCAAAGCAAGAGACGCGTATTAAAGATCTAATATTCTACGTAATTGTCTATCGTTTTTCCCGTGTAAATTCTTTATTTGGGCAATGAAAGGCTATCATCGTGATTTTGCTGTATTTGATGTAATACCACCATGCACCGACCGGGCCATTTACAAGAAAGCAACGTCCTCAGCGCCCAATGGTGACGTCACACAGCAGGAAGAAACAGGTTTTATGTTTCATGGTTTCTTCTCGGCTCAGTGTGTGATATCCGACATAAACCCACTGACCATAGAGAAAGATCTGCACAAGTATTTTTGATGTGCATCAAAACACTTCCCACGGACATATTTCTTTCTTTTTTTTTTTTTTTTTTGCTTCCTGCCGTCACGTGGATGGTCTTCAGCTTAGAAGAGTGTAGCCTTTATGTCGCTAGAAAGGATTTTTTTTCCTCACACGATTTCTACGGCTATTGCCTGTAATTGGTCTTTTATGTCGGGCACAGGTCCATGTCTACGTTGGTACTGGGGAATCAGACCACTCTCTGTAAACAGACGAATAACAGTATGAAGGAACACACACACTTACATATATTGCAATTTTATTACAACGGTTGGATAAAAGCATTATATCACTACAGAAAATTTTCATGTTTCAGAACAATACTGTTCTTTTTCGGGTGATATTTTTAAAATAAATAGTGAAAATGATTTGTTTAGAAAATATAAGATGCATTTTATGGCTATTTAGAAAATGAAAGGATAGTTAGAAATATGCTTGTAGGTGTGTCAATATTGTTCAATCAAAAATGAGAATTAGGTAACTGTGAAGTTAAAAATTTGAATCGCGAAACGAGGCAGAGTAGCCTGGTGTCAAGGCGTGTTACTTTTTTAACTTTATCTGGGTAAGATACATAGTGGGACCAAACATTATTTGAATGGGTAGACAATAATTTTTAACAGCAGGTTAGATTTTTTTTTTTTTTTTTTTGTTTTTTTTTTGTATTGGAATATTTCGGTTAGAATTAGAATGAAATAATTATGGTATACTAAGATATATTTTAGTTTAGAAAACTAAATAAGTATTATGTAGGTCATTTATTTTAGTAAAATAATTTTAAATTTTAAGTTATATTGGAGCATAGGTTATAAATGAAAAATTGTAATTGATTAGATTTTAAAGAATAATATTTTGTCTAAGTAAGATACATAGTCAGAACACAGATTATTCAACTTGAAAGACAGAAATGTTTAACAACAGGTTGGCTTTTATTTTTTTATTTTTTTTATTTTTTAAAATTAGATTTTGTTCTAACTCATGAGTAAAGGGGCTGGAATGTTTAGGTTAGAATTAGGATTAAATAATTCTGGTATATTAAGGTATATTGTAGTTAACAAAACCAAATAAGGATTTTGTGGGTCATTTATTTTACTAAAATAAGTTTTAATTTTTAAGTTATACTGAAACATAGGTTATAAGTGAAAAATTTGTTATTAATTAAATTAAAAATAAATATTTTCGATGACACCAGGCTGCTATGCTTACTTTCGCGACCCGGATGTGCAACTTCATAGTAACATAATTCTCATTTTTGATTGAACAATATTGACACACCTACAAGCATATTCTCCAACTACTACCCTTCATTTACTAAATAACTATGAATTCATCTTATATTTTCTAAATAAATCATTCTCATCATTTATTTTTAAGATATCACCTGAAGAATAACGGTAGTGTTCTGAAACGTGGAAATTATTGTGTAGTGATATAATGCTTTTATAAATCATTGTAATAACAAAATCACAATATTAAACTCTACTTTTTATCAAGCACTTTTTATAAAAGTAAATGCATGAAAACTGGGTTTTAATCTACCTGTTCTTTTACTTCCTCATATATATATATATATATATATATATATATATATATATATAGTTCATATATATATATATATATATATATATATCATATATATATATATATATATATATATATATAGTTCATGCAGCAATGAATTAGAACACTCTCAGCTATTGGGCGTGTAAAAGGATAATATACAAGCTAAAAAGTCTGCCTCCTTCTACCGAGCGCCGTAGCTCAGAGGTAGAATCGCCGACTGACGCCAATTGTTCGGGTTTCAATCTTGGGTAAAAAGCAATCGGCTAACTGTACTGATGAGCTGTAATACAGCGAAACAGATCTGTCTGCGGATATATAGAATTGCTGTCATAATGTACATAAAACCTTAGAAACCTTTCGGCCAAGACATTATCAAAGGTGCTCGTTGGCAAAATATTTTAAATGATAGACAGGACACATGAATATGACTTTCAGAAGCGAACGTGGACCTCGCTTAAAAACAAAATTTTAATTAATATGTGAGGGGGTCGTAAACGTACAGTTCCCAAGAACAGTAAAATGGAAAAAAGGGACTCACAAACCCTACAACAACCGTAAGAAGCGAATGAAGTGCTCCTTTTGTCTATACTGGCTAGGCTGTTGTATTTTTAAGTACATAGTCTCAAGAACACGTATATGATAGGCCGAGCGGGCGCTGTGCGGAACAGAAAACTATGCGTCCTCACACCAAGAGGCACAGTCATGATTGTCAAGTAGACGTTATCCGATGGTCGAGTCATGCACAGCTTGTGTGGTTCTTAAAGGCCGTCTGAGACTACCCGAACGTACATTTGCGGGGACGTGTTGCTTATTCCAACCACAGATTGTTTCGTCTTATGTAAACCACATCGCATCGGCAATCAAAGGTGCTCGTTTAGTCAACGAGCACCTTTGATAATGTGTTGGCAAAAAAGGTTCCTATGGTCTTACATACACTATGATAGCAATTTTATTTAAATCCATTTGTTTTTTCTTTCTACGGGTACAAGTCTCTTTTTGTAAATATATGTATACTAGCAGTATAGCCCGGCGTTGCTCGGGTGTAATGAAAGCTTTAAAACTAATCCATGGCCCTGGAACTCAGACGCTTTGGACGTTGGCACGAAAGACTAAAAAGCAATAGTTGTTTCCAGTTAAAGCGAAACCGTAGACTGAAAGAAAAATGAATGGATGTAAGTCAAATTTTGATTTCCTGATATCGATATCAAAAAAGTTTTTTTCGTCGTAAACTGAATTTTGAAGGCTAAATAAGTCCTCTGAGTAAATGGTATCATGGCTGAGACTAAGAACTACAATTATACCCACTTAGAGCCAAACCCGAACCAAAAACTAAAATAAAAGGGCTGAAAAAAATACAGACATACAGACAGATAAACAGACACACACACAAACATTTTGCCTTATATATATATATATATATATATATTATCAATTTTCTACACTTTTGTAAGAATCGCAACCTTGAAACTTCTGATTATCGTTTTTATGTCTTTGTCTAGGAGTGTATCAAATTTGATTAAAATCGGGCCACGCCTTCTATAACCTGATTTTTTCGATTATCGATTTCGATATTTATTGGGGTTAGCTCGACACAAAACCTAGCTAAGAACACTCGCAGACGCTTATAGTACAACTGTGTAAATTTTCAAGAAAATCGGTTCAGCCGTTTCAGAGTCTATAGGTAACGGACGCACACACACACAGACACACACACAGAGACAAAGTTCCATTTATAAATAAATTTAGATTAGATTACATAGATAGATAGATAGATAGATAGATAGATAGATAGATAGATAGAAACTGAAATAGATAGATAGATAGATAGATAGATAGATAGATAGATAGATAGAAACTGAAATAGATAGATAGATAGATAGATAGATAGAAACTGAAATAGATAGATAGATAGATAGATAGATAGATAGATAGAAACAAACTGAAATAGATAGATAGATAGATAGATAGATAGATAGATAGATAGATAGATAGATAGATACAAACTGAAGTAGATAGATAGATAGATAGATAGATAGATAGATAGATAGATAGAAACTGAAATAGATAGATAGATAGATAGATAGATAGATAGATAGAAACTGAAATAGATAGATAGATAGATAGATAGATAGAAACTGAAATAGATAGATAGATAGATAGATAGATAGATAGATAGATAGATAGATAGAAACAAACTGAAATAGATAGATAGATAGATAGATAGATAGATAGATAGAAACTGAAATAGATAGATAGATAGATAGATAGATAGATAGATAGATAGAAACTGAAATAGATAGATAGATAGATAGATAGATAGATAGATAGATAGAAACTGAAATAGATAGATAGATAGATAGATAGATAGATAGATAGATAGATAGATAGATAGATAGATAGATAGATAGATAGATAGATAGATAGATAGATAGATAGAAACTGAAATAGATAGATAGATAGATAGATAGATAGATAGATAGATAGATAGATAGATAGATAGAAACTGAAATAGATAGATAGATAGATAGATAGATAGATAGATAGATAGATAGAAACAAACTGAAATAGATAGATAGATAGATAGATAGATAGATAGATACAAACTGAAGTAGATAGATAGATAGATAGATAGATAGATAGATAGATAGATAGATAGATAGATAGATAGAAACTGAAATAGATAGATAGATAGATAGATAGATAGATAGATAGATAGATAGATAGATAGAAACTGAAATAGATAGATAGATAGATAGATAGATAGATAGATAGATAGATAGATAGAAAGAAACTGAAATAGATAGATAGATAGATAGATAGATAGATAGATAGAAACAAACGATAGATAGATAGAAACAAACGAAATAGATAGATAGATAGATAGAAACTAGATAGATAGATAGAAACTGAAATAGATAGATAGATAGATAGATAGATAGATAGATAGATAGAAACTAGATAGAAATAGATAGATAGATAGATAGATAGATAGAAACTAGATAGATAGATAGAAATAGATAGATAGATAGATAGATAGATAGATAGATAGATAGATAGAAACTGAAATAGATAGATAGATAGATAGATAGATAGATAGATAGATAGATAGAAATGAAATAGATAGATAGATAGATAGATAGATAGATAGATAGAAACTGAAATAGATAGATAGATAGATAGATAGATAGATAGATAGATAAAGAAATAGATAGATAGATAGATAGATAGATAGATAGATAGATAGATAGATAGATAGATAGACAGACTATGTACTATATACTATATATTATGTTTGAAGACAGAAAAGCTGCCATTATCTGCAGAACATGCCATTTAAAGTCTGATCGAAAAAAAATGTATATATAAAGACGAAGGGGGCCTGATTTTATCTGTTGATGATGGGCATGCGATTTCTTTAGGGGATTAGTCGTATCTCATACTTAGCTAGTTTCAAATTGAGATTGTGCTCATGCAAACTATCCAAGACTGTGTCTATACACATTAAGCGGTTTTCTACCATATCCGAAATTATTAAAGCATCATTCAATAATTGGAAGCGGTCGAAAATATTTCTTCGCTTTGCAACGACTTTATTTGGCCCGTCAACCCTTACTACCAGACTTAATGTATTCGTCACTTATCAAGCCATATTTCTCAGCACCACAGTCAGACTCTGCACAAAACTGGGAAAAGTATGCAATTCCAATTTAATTTTTTGTTCCTATTTTGTTCTGTTTTCTTTTTTTAAACAGGTAAATTTTCTGCAATTAGTACAAAATCAGAGTAAAAACAAGGGGCACCTAGTTTTTCTTGATATCATCAGTTATACCACGACCTTCTAGTGTTTTTGTAGATGATAACCAAATACATTAACAATTTATCATTTTCAAAAAATACAGCGGGTCACTGCGCACCAAATCGTATATGTTATATAACACCGCTGAAACATAACGACAACGAGAAACATAATCTTTTATTTTTATTCTTCGTCAGTGACATTTGTGTGGAGCAGGAGGGCAGCCGGTGAGAGTCCATGCACACGAGGAGGCCGCCAGGAGTCGGAAGCCAGTCTCTCTTCCCTAAGCCAACATTTCTATACTTTATATTGTCTTCAAACTCCCACGCGTTTTTGCTTTTTCGGGTCGTTGACATCATCTACGGCCAGATATGTCTGTCAACCGCCCTTGTCCTTCGTTGACCTTTATGGCCGGATGACATTTGTCAATAATATCCATGACGGCCATCGCCTTTCAATGCGGTTGTCGTTTGTGGCTTTTGTTTTGTTGTTGCACTTGTTGGGATGTGCGATGTGGTGCAGTGGATATCAGCTCGGAACGAGAAATCGGGGAGCCGAGTTCGAATTCCAGTTGAATTCATTGCATTTACTTACGCGCAAATACCCTTGGAAAGGTATTAATCCGTATCTTCCCCCCAGTTATGGGTTAAATAACAGGACAGATTGGGTTCTCTAGCCTTGGCTGGCAACCGGTCTACCGCAAACAGGATCGCCCAAGCGTGTTTCACGTATGGCACTTAACAGAGTGAAACGATCAGATCAATGGCTTGATCGTAATGAATCCCCCAAACATTTCCTAAAGCCAAAGTTTCATCAGCAAAAGTTAATGGTGACTGTCTGGTGTTATCCACTACAATTTTCAGGAATCCAATCAGAACATTAATGCAGAGCTTTAATACAATCTGCTTGCTGAAATGCATGCATGCCTGCAAGAATTGAGATATGCATTGGTTAATTGACGTAGTCCAGTTCTGCTCCCCGATAATGCGCGGCCACATGTTTCAAGAATGGCGTTGCAAAAACTCGCAGACTCGGGGTACGAGCGATTACCACATCCTCCATATTCTCCTGATTTTTCACCCACTGGCTTACGGCCATATCACGTTGAATACACCGGTTTTTGCTCGATCACCGAAGTTAAGCAACGTTGAGCCTGGTCAGTACTTAGATGGGTGACCGGCTGGGAATACCAGGTGCTGTAAGCGTTTAGTGACGGATGTGCGTGCTTAGGGCCATATCACGTTGAATACACCGGTTTTTGCTCGATCACCGAAGTTAAGCAACTGGTCAATACTTAGATGGGTGACCGCTTGGGAAGGATATGCGTTGTGGTGCAGTGGATATCCGCTCGGAAAGAGAAATCGGTGAACCGAGTTTGAATTCCAGTTGAATACTCTGCATTCACTTAAGCACTGGTACCCTTGTTATGGGCTAAATAACAAGGGTAGGACTTGGGGACCCTGCCCTTAAAAACAAATCCCAATGAATCTTGATACTCGAAAAGAAAAAGTATTACTAGACACAAGAGTTTATATAAAAAGAACAACAATAAATTGTTGAAAGAAAAAGGTATTACAAGCATAAATAAAAAAAAAGGTATTACCAGCAATAAATAAATAAAAATGTATTATCAGCAATAAATAAAGAAAAAGCTATTACCAGCAATAAACAAATAAAAATGTATTATCAGCAATAAATAAATAAAAAGGTATTATCAGCAATAAATAAAGAAAAAGGTATTACCAGTAATAAATAAATAAAATTGTATTATCAGCAATAAATAAGAAAAAGGTATTACCAGCAATAAATAAAGAAAAAGGTATTACCAGCAATAAATAAATAAAAATGTATTATCAGCAATAAATAAAAAGGTATTACCAGCAATAAATAAAGAAAAAGGTATTACCAGCAATAAATAAATAAATAAAAATGTATTATCAGCAATAAATAAAGAAAAAGCTATTACCAGCAATAAATAAAAATGTTTTACCAGCAATAAATAAAGAAAATGTATTACCAGCAATAAATAAAGAAAAAGATATTACCAGCAATAAATAAAGAAAGAGGTATTACCAGCAATTCATAAAAATGTATTACCAGCAATAAATAAAGAAAAAGGTATTACCAGCAATAAATAAAGAAAAAGGTATTGCCTGCAATAAATAAATAAAAATGTATTATCAGCAATAAATAAAGAAAAAGGTATTACCAGCAATAAATAAAGAAAAAGGTATTACCAGCAATAAATAAAGAAAAAGGTATTACCAGCAATTAATAAAAAGGTATTACCAGCAATAAATAAAGAAAAAGGTATTACCAGCAATAAATAAATAAAAATGTATTATCAGCAATAAATAAAGAAAAAGGTATTACCAGCAATTAATAAATAAAAATGTATTATCAGCAATAAATAAAGAAAAAGGTATTATCAGCAATAAATAAAGAAAAAGGTATTACCAGCAATAAATAAAGAAAAAGGTATTACCAGCAATTAATAAGAATGTATTACCAGCAATAAATAAAGAAAAAGGTATTACCAGCAATAAATAAAGAAAAAGGTATTGCCTGCAATAAATAAATAAAAATGTATTATCAGCAATAAAGAAAAAGCTATTACCAGCAATAAAGAAATAAAAATGTATTATCAGCAATAAATAAATAAAAAGGTATTATCAGCAATAAATAAAGAAAAAGGTATTACCAGCAATAAATAAAGAAAAAGGTATTACCAGCAATTAATAAAAATGTATTACCAGCAATCAATAAAGAAAAAGGTATTACCAGCAATAAATAAAGAAAAAGGTATTGCCTGCCAATAAATAAATAAAAATTATTATCAGCAATAAATAAAGAAAAAGGTAAAAATTACCAGCAATAAATAAAAATGTTATTACCAGCAATAAATAAAGAAAAAGGTATTACCAGCAATAAATAAAAATGTATTACCAGCAATAAATAAAGAAAAAGGTATTACCAGCAATAAATAAAGAAAAAGGTATTACCAGCAATAAATAAATAAAAATGTATTATCAGCAATAAATAAAGAAAATGTATTACCAGCAATAAATAAATAAAAATGTATTACCAGCAATAAATAAATAAAAATGTATTATCAGCAATAAATAAAGAAAAAGGTATTATCAGCAATAAATAAAGAAAAAGGTATTACCAGCAATAAATAAAGAAAAAGGTATTACCAGCAATTAATAAAAATGTATTACCAGCAATAAATAAAGAAAAAGGTATTACCAGCAATAAATAAAGAAAAAGGTATTGCCTGCACTAAATAAATAAAAATGTATTATCAGCAATAAATAAAGAAAAAGGTATTACCAGCAATAAATAAAAATGTATTACCAGCAATAAATAAAGAAAAAGGTATTACCAGCAATAAATAAAAATGTATTACCAGCAATAAATAAAGAAAAAGGTATTACCAGCAATAAATAAAGAAAAAGGTATTACCAGCAATAAATAAATAAAAATGTATTATCAGCAATAAATAAAGAAAATGTATTACCAGCAATAAATAAATAAAAATGTATTACCAGCAATAAATAAAGAAAAATGTATTACCAGCAATAAATAAATAAAAATTTAGTTGGCAATAAATGACTCGCCGAGGTTGATATGCCATAAAACAAACCAACCAACCATCAACTTTCACCCACTGATTATCATTTTTTAGCACATTTTTAAATGGTAAAACTTTTTGGTCCAAACCAGAGGTGGAATCAAAGAATTTGCTGCATCACAGCCAATAACTTTTTATCAACGAGGAATAAATAATCACGTCGATTGATGGTAGAGGTGCATAGATGCCCGAGGCTCGTATTTCGATTAATTTCAACATTTCTAGAGCTAATTTTTCAAGAATAAAACTATGTTTCTGAAATCGGCCGTTATTTTTGTAGCAACCTAATATTTCAGCATTGTGTTTTTTGTTTAAATTCTTGACGCCATCTTCTACTGTTCAAGTACAAGTTCGGTTTTCACATTGTCTTATTCTCATTGTTAGTTGAAGATTTATTATTCATTTTATAATCATTTTAAATCTCTACAAAGGCCAACAGTCACTCAAGTTAAAAGGTTAGAGCGTAAGAAAGAGAGTTTATGGGTATATATGGGGAATTGTTGGCATGGCGAAAGAAGCATTCCAGAAATTGAGTAAAGTATTAAGAAACAGGAAAATTTAGCTAGAAACAAAAAAAAGAGTACTGGATTGCTATATGATGTCAGTTCTTCAATATGGCAGTGAATGCTGGACAATATCATCAAAGATGAAGGAAAAACTTGAAGCAGCTGAAATGTGGTTCTACAGAAGCATACTGGTTATAAAGTGGGAGATCAGTTCCATATTACAATCAATATATAAACTGACCCCTCAGTTTGTGGTCACAGCAGTTTCTATACATTTATATTCCTGAGATCCAAAAGCACAAGGATGCATTCCAGGAGCTGAGAAGAGTATTAAGAAACAGAACAATTTCGCTAGAAACAAAGAAGAGAGTACTGGATTGCTATGTGATGTCAGTTCTTCAATATGGCAGTGAATGTTGGACAATATCATCAAAGATGAAAAAAAATTGAAGCAACTGAAATGTCGTTCTATAGAAGGATGCTGTGAATATCATGGATCAAGCATGTGAGCAATGATGAGGTTTTGGAAATGATGGAAACGAAAAGGAAATTAATACTGAGCATCAGGAAGAGACAGCTGACATGCAATGAGGAAAGAGGGCTTGAAGAACGTGATACTAACAGGCCAGATAGAGGGAAAAAGAGAGAGGGGAAAGCAGCGGATAACATATTTGAAGGACCTCATCAGGTGGATGATGGAACAAGGGTTGTATGGTGTAACAGGAGAAGGCATGCCTAGAGCCACCAGGGATAGGGAGACGGGGAAAGAAATGATCGCCTACGACCTGAAAGAACAGGGCACATAGAAGAAAAATATGTATGCCAACTGTTTATAAGAAATTATAATGTCGACATAAAATGGGGGAACAATTCTATATTATAAACTATATATAAACTGATCCCTCATCTTATGGACATGCTAGTTTCTATCGATTTATATTCTAGATTTATAGGCTTGAGCTAATAGATGGCAGAGCGGGGTTTGGGGTGGGTGTAACAAGAGAAAACGTCCTAAGAGCCACCAGGGATAGGGAAACGTGGAAAGCCATGATCGCCTATGTCCAGAAAGGACAAGCCACATAGAAGAGGAATATATACGCCAACTCTTTAAAAGAAATTATAATGTGGATATAAAATGGGGGATCAATTTTATATTATAAACAATATATAAAGTGAGCCCTCATTATGTGGCCATGCTAGTTTCTGTACATTTATATTCTAGATTTATGGATTTGAGCTAGTGGATGGCAGAGCGTGGTTTGGGTGGTGTAACAGGAGAAAGCGTGCTAA
The DNA here is from genome assembly GCA_037127315.1 of Ascarosepion bandense. Taxonomy (NCBI): domain Eukaryota; kingdom Metazoa; phylum Mollusca; class Cephalopoda; order Sepiida; family Sepiidae; genus Ascarosepion; species Ascarosepion bandense. Next base: position 3,620,871 of record JBBBDQ010002242.1, read on the forward strand.
GAGCCACCAGGGATTGGGAGACGGGTAAAATTCATTTGGGAGCAGGTTTCACAAAGGAATGGTTCGTTGGTGGAACTAAAGGTTAAAGTTTATCTGAACACTTTCAATAGAAATAGTGACAGAGCGGCGAGATGCTTGCGACGTTCCGTCTGCGGGAAAGAGCTTTTAGGATAGAAAACAATTCGCCACCGACAAGGACGTGGAAATATTTTTGGACGCTATCGAGCCTGGAAAAACAAAGACTAAGCAGCTCCTGCCTATATATACATGACAGTCAGCGAGTTAAGTGCCACACGTAATACACGCTTGGGCGATCATGTCTCGAAAGAAACATAACTAAATGGGTAGAAGGTTATCCCGCAGTAGGTTGCCATTACTTTCTTCAGTAGACTGGTTGCCAACCAAGGCTACAGAACCCAATCTATCCTGTTATCTGACTCATAGCTATAGTGAAGAGAGATGTATATTACTACGTAGTAATTAGTGGGGGATCAATTTATTACTTCATAACAATTGAAAATCGATCCTCCACTTTATGACCAGTAGAAGCCTTAATCATCATTCCAACTATTATATTCAGTCAATCAGTTAAGTGTCATACGTGATACACGCTTTGGGCGATCGTGTCTCGAAAGAGACATGAGTAAATGAGCAGAAGGTTATCCCGCAGGAGTTTGCCATTATTTTCTGCGCAGAAGTTTACCATTATTTTCTGCAGCAGACTGGTTGCCAACCAAGGCTATAAAACCTAATCTGTCCAGTTATTTAACCCATAACTGGAGGGGGAGACGGATTAATTCATTTCCTATGATAAGTGAATGCAACGAATTCAACTGGAATGTGAACACGGCTCTCCCGATTTCTCGTTCGGAGTCGATATCCATTGCATCACAGCTGATATCCATGACAGCAGTAATCTATTATCCAGCCTGACCTGGTCTTTGTAAAAATAATACGGTAGCAAGAGCAGTCAGGTAATTACTTCAGATGTACAGGGAACTGGACATTATTTCCAGCAGTTTTTAGCGATGGATCGTATGTACAAGTTTCATTTGGAGTCTGTGTTTCAGTTTCATTTCAAATAGGTGCTCAAGGAACAATACCCGTTTATGGCGAGAGAAGAAAGTTCAGGGTCCGCTTGGTGACGATGGAACGTCATCAGTTCTTTAGTAATTTCAGTCATAGATTCTCCGTTGCTTACATTCCCTAACGATCGCATTCTCAGAATTCGTTCTTACTGTAATATAATAATCTGGCCCCACCCGAAGAAGGAAGTGAGGAAGCGGGGGTGTTTTCCGGTCGTTGAAAGGAACGGATGTTTGTTTGACCTTATTTCCGGCAGTAGCGGAAATGGCTACAAGAGGCAGACAGAACAGGTGTCTCTGAGAATTTACGTAGGCGTCGCGTGATCAAGGCAAAGCCGGAAGAAACGAGTCCCGGTTTTGGAAGATATATAAAGACTGCGAAAACACGGATTCGCGAGTCAGAGTCAGTCAGTCAGTCTCGACAGGCAGTCTAGGCAGAGAGACGTAGAGGAGAACAGATACGACGACACCCCCCCCCCGTCACCCTGTCAACCCTTAGAGGCGCGCTCCCTCAACTCTCTGTTCACTAGGCCACACAGTCCATCGTTCATTAATAAAAATATCACTGATATATTTTTATATACACCCGTGTTTGTTATTTGTCGCTATATAACATTACGACAATATTTTTGTAGATTAAAGGTTCTACTTCGTCTTTGTGGAGATGTTCCAGGATTCATTACTGAAGAGGATATAAGACATTACCCGTTAGTCAGACCTTTATGATTTCAATTTCATCCTCATTTCTCACATGCTCCGTCCATGTTATTTCAAGCCTTCTTTTTTTTAGAACCCAATCTCTGATGATTGTCTCTTTCTGATCCTAAGTATAAGTGTCCTTTTTGTTCCATTTTCTTTAAGAATTCCTCATTGCTCACATGCACGGTCCATGGTATTCTAAGCCTTCTCCTGTAGAACCACATCTCTGATGCTTGTCTCTTTCTCATTCTAAATAAAAGTGTCCTTTTTGTTTCCATTTTCCTTAAACTTCCTCATTGCCCACATGCTGCGTCTATGGTATTCTCAGCCTTCTTTTTTTAGAACCCCATCTCTGATCCATCTCTTTCTGATCCTAAGTATAAGTGTCCTTTTTGTTTCCATTTTCTTTAAGAATTCCTCATTGCTCACATGCACGGTCCATGCTATTTTCAGCCTTCTTCTGTAGAACCACATCTCTGATGCTTGTCTCTTTCTCATTTCTCATTCAAAATATACGTGTCCTATATGTTTCCATAAAACTTACTCATTTCTCACATGCTTTGTCCACGGTATTCTCAGCCTTCTTCTGTAGAACCATATCTCTGATGCTTGTCTCTTTCTGATTCTAAGTATAAGTGCCCTTTTTGTTTCCATTTTTCTTTAAAACTTCCTCATTTTTCACATGCTCCGTCTATGGTATTCTCAGCCTTCTTCAGTAACCGTGCATCATGACTGGAGGTAATACACGTTCGTGTTAGTGATAATTAAAAGATGCACAAATTATAAGCAAGAATTAAGCAGTTTACCTGTGTTCCCACTAAACAACGTTCAAAAACCGCTCAAGGTAGAGATTAACTGAATAAGGTGTGTGATATGAATGTAAGAGTAGAAATTAGGAAGTAACGATTATGAAGATAAGGAGTATAGAAAACGATTGACCCTTGACCTGATGAGGTTAAGAGCATAGCATTTAGGGAAGCCATCTTGATTTTCGCACTGGATGTCACAAACCTAAGCTGATGCTCTGGATGATTATTGTTTCCTACAGCGAAAGAGGAGTTAATTCTTCTTCTGTCCAGTTTATGAAAAGAGAGAGAGAGAGAGAGAGAGAGAGAGAGAGAGAGAGAGAGAGATTACTCTTTGTTTCGGATTACACACAGTTTTTGCTCATACTCTGTTTTAAAAATAAAAATGAGCCAATAATATTTATTGATTCTTTAGCAATAGAACATATATCTGAGTTCTACTTGAGGTCTGGAGGGAACATGAAACTGATACAAAAAGGCAAGACCTCGTTGATGATAATGAACATTTTGCTGATTCTTTAGCCATGGATCGTATATTTGAGATTTGCATGAGGTCTGGAGGGAACATCATACCAGGTAAACGCTGGAAGTATTTCTCGTAACAGGAGCAAAGGCAAGATCTCGTTGATGATAATGAGCGTTTTGCTGATTTTTTAGCCATGGATCGTATATTTGAGGTTTGCATGAGGTCTGGAGGGAACATCATACCAGATAAACGCTGGAAGCATTTCTCGTAACCGGAGCAAAGGCAAGATCTCGTTGATGTTAATGAGCAGTTTGCTGATTCTTTAGTCATGGATCGTATATTTGAGGTTTGCATGAGGTCTGGAGGGAACATCATACCAGATAAACGCTGGAAGCATTTCTCTTAACTGGAGCAAAAGCAAGATCTCGTTGATGATAATGAGCGTTTTGCTGATTCTTTAGTCACGTATCGTATATTTGAGGTTTGCATGAGGTTTGGAGGGAACATCATACCAGATAAATGCTGGAAGCATTTCTCGTAACAGGAGCCAATGCAAGATCTCGTTGATGATAATGAGCATTTTGCTGATTCTTTAGCCATGGATCGTATATTTGAGATTTGCATGAGGTTTGGAGGGAACATCATGCCAGGTAAACGCTGGAAGTATTTCACGTAACAGGAGCAAAGGCAATATCTCGTTGATGATAATGAGCATTTTGCTGATTCTTTAGCCATGGATCGTATATTTGAGGTTTGCATGAGTTCTGGAGGGAACATCATACCAGATAAACGCTGGAAGCATTTCTCTTAACTGGAGCAAAAGCAAGATCTCGTTGATGATAATGAGCGTTTTGCTGATTCTTTAGTCACGTATCGTATATTTGAGGTTTGCATGAGGTTTGGAGGGAACATCATACCAGATAAATGCTGGAAGCATTTCTCGTAACAGGAGCCAATGCAAGATCTCGTTGATGATAATGAGCATTTTGCTGATTCTTTAGCCATGGATCGTATATTTGAGATTTGCATGAGGTTTGGAGGGAACATCATGCCAGGTAAACGCTGGAAGTATTTCACGTAACAGGAGCAAAGGCAATATCTCGTTGATGATAATGAGCATTTTGCTGATTCTTTAGCCATGGATAGTATATTTGAGGTTTGCATGAGTTCTGGAGGGAACATCATACCAGATAAACGCTGGAAGCATTTCTCGTAACAGGAGCAAAGGCAAGATCTCGTTGATGATAATGAGCATTTTGCTGATTCTTTAGCCATGGATCGTATATTTGAGGTTTGCATGAGGTCTTGAGGGAACATCATACCAGATAAACGCTGGAAGCATTTCTCGTAACTAGAGCAAAGGCAAGATCTCGTTGATGATAATGAGCATTTTGCTGATTCTTCAGCCATGTATCGCATATTTGAGATTTGCATGAGGTCTGGAGGGAACATCATACCAGATAAACGCTGGAAGCATTTCTCTTAACTGGAGCAAAAGCAAGATCTCGTTGATGATAATGAGCATTTTGCTGATTCTTTAGCCATGGATCGTATATTTGAGATTTGCATGAGGTTTGGAGGGAACATCATGCCAGGTAAACGCTGGAAGTATTTCACGTAACAGGAGCAAAGGCAATATCTCGTTGATGATAATGAGCATTTTGCTGATTCTTTAGCCATGGATCGTATATTTGAGATTTGCATGAGGTTTTTGGGAACATCATACCAGATAAACGCTGGAAGCATTTCTCTTAACTGGAGCAAAGGTAAGATCTCGTTGATGATAATGAGCATTTTGCTGATTCTTTAGCCATGGATCGTATATTTGAGGTTTGCATGAGGTCTGGAGGAAACATCATACCAAATGAACTACCAAAGCATGGGGCTTTAACAACTATTTATTATAATTGGAGCAAAGACACTATCTGATTAGTGATAAACAATTTTTGTGTTGTATTCTTTCACAATTGCTTGCATATCAGATTTCTACATGGGGTCTGATATCAAATAAACATTTAAGGCGTTGAGCTTTATCTATCATTCTTCGTGATTGTAAGAAAGATATACGATTATATTTTCGATTTACGTTCTTTTTTTTTTTTGCTACCAATGGATCGTATATCAGAGCTCTACTTAAGTAATGAAAGAACCGGATACTTAATATACGTTCAAAGAGTAGTGCTTCATCAACCATTTTCCATGATTACAGCAAAGTAGTGATCTTACAAGTGATCAACTGTTATTTTTGTGTCTTTAGCAATGGATCGTATATCAGAGCTCTACTTAGGTCACGAGCGAACCCTTTACCTAATATATGTTCAAAGGGTAGAGCTTTCTCAACGATTCTTCGTGACCCAGAGCAAAGTAGAGATCTTATTGGTGATCAATTTATTTGTACGTCTTTATTAATGATTCGTATATCAGAGCTCTACTTAGGTCACGAGAGAACCTGATACCTAACATATGTTCAAACTGTAGAGCTTTATCAACCATTTTTCGTGATTAAAGCAAAACAGAGATCTTATTAGTGATCAACTGTTAATTTTACGTCTTTAGCAACGGATCGTATATCAGAGCTCTACTTAGGTCACGAGAGAACCCGCTACCTAATATATGTTCAAAGGGTAGAGCTTTATCAACCATTCTTCGTGATTAGAGCAAAGTAGAGTTACATATATTTTCAAAGGGTAGATCAACTATCATTTTTGCGTCTTTAGCAATGGATCGTATATCAGAGCTCTACTTAGGTCACGAGAGAACCCGCTACCTAATATATGTTCAAAGGGTAGAGCTTTATCAACCATACTTCGTGATTAGAGCAAAGTAGAGTTACATTATATATTTTCAAAGGGTAGATCAACTATCATTTTTGCGTCTTTAGCAATGGATCGTATATCAGAGCTCTACTTAGGTCACGAGAGAACCCGCTACCTAATATATGTTCAAAGGGTAGAGCTTTATCAACCATTCTTCGTGATTAGAGCAAAGTAGAGTTACATTATATATTTTCAAAGGGTAGATCAACTATCATTTTTGCGTCTTTAGCAATGGATCGTATATCAGAGCTCTACTTAGGTCACGAGAGAACCTGATGCCAAATATATGTTCAAATGATAGAGCTTTATCAACCATTCTTCGTGATTATATCAAAGTAGTGTTACATAATATATGTTCAAAGGGTAGATCAACTGTCATTTTTTTGTCTTGAGCAATGGATCGCATACCAGAGCTCTGATGAGGTCACGAATGAACCTGTTACCTAATATATGTTCAAAGATTAGAGCTTTATCAAGCATTCTTCATGATTAGAGCAAATTAGAGAGCTTATTAGCGATCAACTGTTAGTTTTGCGTCTTGAGCAACGGGTCGTATATTTGAATGCTATTTGAGGTCTATAAGGAACTCGATATCAAATAAGCGTTTATAGAATGGATCCTGGTTAACCATTCATCGTAATTGGAGCAAAGACAGGATCCGATTAAGGATTAAGAATATTTTGGACTTCTTTAATAATGGATCTTATATCTTATTTCTACTTCAGTACTGGAGTAAACTTGATACTAATTAAACGTTTAATGCATGGGCCCTCATCAACCATTTCACCGTGGCTAGATCAAAGACAGGACCTTATTAGTGTTCAAAATTTGTGGCAAAAATAACGTATTTAATTTTTTTACTAGTGTTCACTAAATTATAGACTCAAGAATCACTAGAATGTAGAAATTTTCTGAATGCGGTGTGCGATAGGAATGAAAGAGTCGGAAGGGGTTAGTATCTGTTATATATATATAGGGAGGTCAGATAACGATTGGCCATTAGGGTTGAGATTGTAGCGCTCGGAAAATTATCCATTTGTTCCACAAAGCAGCGTTTCTTGAGAAAAGACCGCATAAATATCTTTGGAGTAATGTCTGAATATGGAATACTTTTTTGGATTGCAGTATGGTTCTGATTACGCTCTTTTTTGGATTACTTTGTTTTTGATTACTCTCTGTTTTTAAATACTCTCTGGTTTGGATCTGATTAGAGAGTAACTGCTTAATATACCCTCTGTTTTGAATCACACACTGTTTTTGATTACTCACTGTTTTGGATTACTCTCTGTTTTGAAATACTCTTTGGTTTGAAATACTCCCTGGTTTCGATCTGATTAGAGATCAACTGTTGAAATTACCCTTTGTTTTGAATAACTCTGTTTTGGATTACTCTCTGGTTTAGATTACTGTCTGGTTTGGATAACTCTCTGGTACGTATTACTCTCTGGTTTGGATTACTCTCTCATTTATATTACTATCTGGTTTAGATTACTCTCTGTTGGAGATTGTTTTCTGGTTTGAATAACTCTCTGGTTTGAATTACTCTCTGTTTGGGATTACTCTCTGGTTTGGATAGCTGTCTAGTTTGGAGTACTATCTCGATGGATTACTCTCTGGTTTGAATAGCTGTCTCGTTTGGAGTACTATCTTGTTGGACCACTCTCTGGTTTGAATAACTGTCTAGTTTGGATAACTGTCTAGTTTGGATTACTCTCTCGTTAGATTACTCTCTGGTTTGAATAACTGTCTAGCTTGGAGTACTATCTCGTTGGATTACTCTCTGGTTTTAATAACTGTCTAGCTTGGAGTACTATCTCGTTGGATTACTCTCTGATTTGAAAAACTGTTAGGTGTGGATAACTGTCTAGTTTAGATTACTCTCACTTTGGATTACTCTCTGGTTTGAATAACTGTCTAGTTTGAATTACTCTCTCGTTTAGATTACTCTTTGTTTCGGATTACTTTCTGTTTTGAAACAGTTTCTGCTTTGTATTACCCTCTGTTTTTTTTTTATTACTATTTGGCTTGGATTATTCCCTGTTTGAGTTTGCCTTTTAGTTTGAATTACTCTCTGGTTTGAACAAATGTCTGGTTTGAATTACTATTTGTTTCGGGTTACTCTCTGGCTTGGATAACTGTCTGGTTTGAATTACCCTCTATTTGGGATCACTGTCTGGTTTGAATTACTGTCTCCAATTGGAGTAGATAGACTAAACTATCGCCTGGTTCACACTCCACCCACGTCTATTGAACAGGTGAAGAGGCTCATCCCCTGTTCCCTGTTTAGGATGCGGTTTCCGGCTTTTTCTTTTCCAATCTTTTCACTCTTTTCTTTATTTTTTTTTTCCAATTGGAGTAGCTAGACTAAACTATCGCCCGGTTCACACTCCACCCTTGTCTATTGAACAGGTGAAGAGGCTCATCCCTTGTTTCCTGTTTAGGATGCGGTTTCAGGATTTCTCTTTTCCAATCTTTTCACTATTTTTTTTTTCAAATTGGAGTAGATAGACTAAACTATCACCCGGTTCACACTCCACCCACGTCTATTGAACAGATGAAGAGGCTCATCCCTTGTTTCCTGTTTAGGATGCGGTTTCCGGCTTTCTCTTTTTCCAATCTTTTTACTCTTACGTAGCCCCCTGCGGATCAGTGGCGTTATCGCCTTGCTTGGGGTGATATGATTTAAAAAAATGCAAAGTAAAAAGGAAAAGAATAAAAAGAAAGAAGAAGAATAGAAAGGAATATAGTAAGAAAGTAATTAAAAATGCGTTATACACGCTTGGGCAATCATGTCTCGAAAGAGACATGACTGACCAGGCAGAAGATTATCCCGCAGTAGGTTGCCATTGCTTTCTGCGGTAGACTTGTTGCCGACCAAGGCTATAGAACCCAATCTGTCCTGCTATTTAACCCATAACTGGAAGGAAGAGACGGATAAATACCTTTCCCAAGGGTACTTGTGCGTAAGTGAATACAATGGATTCAACTGGAATTCGAATGAAAATTATGTGGATATGGATATTAAGTAATGTGTGACCCTTGACATGAAGAGTTTAATATTTTTGCGTTCGGGGAATCATTCTTTCGTATCGAAAGAGCCTAAAGCGAGGAAACATAAGACGCATTTTAAGCTCATCTTTTTCACTGTCGTAAATGAATGAATGTGGATGTGCGTTGTGGTGCAGTGGATATCATCTCGGAACGAAAAATCAGAGAGCCGAGTTCGAATTCCAGTTGAATTCATTGCATTCACTTACGCGCAAATGCTCTTGGGAAAGGTATTAGTCCGTCTCTTCCTTCCAGTTATAGGTTAAACAACAGGGAAGATTGGGTTCTATAGCCTTGGCTGGCAGCCAGTCTACCACAGAAAGCAATGGCAACCTACTGTGGGATAATCTTTTGCCTAGTCAGTCATGTCTCTTTCGAGACATGATCGCCCAAGCGTATTTCACGTATGGCACTTAACTGACTGAACCAAATACATGGTCATCAGTAAAAAGAGCAACCCCAAATACCGAATACTGGTAGGGGATACTAGAATCAAACAAGTACAAAACTTAAATACCTGGAAGTGTTCTAACAGGTGATGGAAAGTGCGAGACAGAGATCCGAAGGCGAATTGGCATGGCGAAGGACACGTTCCAGAAGCTGAGTAAAGTATTAAGACACTTGAAACTTTCACTAGAAACAAAGAAGAGAGTACTAGATTGCTATGTGATGTCAGTTTTTCAATACGGCAGTGAATATTGGACAATATCATCGGAGATGAAGGAAAAACTTGAAGCAGCGGAAATGTAGTTTTACAGAAGGATGCTGCGGATATCATGGACCGAGCATGCGATCAACGATGAGGTGTTGGAAAGAATAGAAAGGAAAAGAAAATTGTGATCATCAGGAAGAGGCAACTGAAGTTCCTGGGACATGCAATGAGGAAGGAGGGCTTGTCGAACCTGATACTGACCGGCCAGATAGAGGGAAAAAGAGACAGAGAAAAGCAGTGGATAACATATTTGAAGGGCCTGAGAAGGTGGATGACAGAACGGGGGTTGCATGGTGTAACAGGAGAAAGCGTGCTTAGAGCCAGCAGGGATAGGGAGACGTGGAAAGCCATGATCGCCTACGTCCTGAAAGGACAGGGTGCATAGAAGAAGAAGAAGAAGAAGAAGAAGAAGAAGATTTTGATTGACTTATCGCTTCCAATCACTGGCTGTTTAATGCAGTATCCAGGACCAAACGAAGAAATACATATGTATATATATATTTTTTTTAATCGTATTACCCCGAGCAAGACGGTAACGCCACTGATGTTACATAAGAGTAAAAAGATTAGGTAGAAGAGAATGAAGAGAAAGACGAAACAGTTAAAAAGAAGCAAGAGAAGGAAGGGAATACAAGTGTGATGACAGTTGCAAAAGTGGAGAGAAAGGAAAGGATATACAGGGCGGTGAAGTAAGAACTGGAGTCAAGTGGTTAAGAGATGGGTATTGACATTGCATTTAAATTCCTGGAGGTTGTAGCCGTCAGGAAAGCAAGAATATGGAAGCGAGTTCCACAGGCAGGAAGTGCAAGAAAAGAAGATGGTGGAGTAGAATTGTTGTCTGCATTTGGTTAATCTAACTGTGAATGGGTGAGACCCAGTTACCAGTCTGGTTGCACGAGTAAACACCTGTTACAGAGGCACCAGTGACTTAAGTTCGTTGGGGCAGAAGCCATGAAAGTATTTATAGAACAGATAGAGGGAAGCCACATCCCATCGGTGGCGAAGTGGCTGGGGTTGAGCCGCAAAGTCGGTACCTATCACATTACTGATTCTCTTTTGGAGTCTGTCAAGAACACTGAGATGAACAGCAGGGGCGCCTGACCATATACAACAACATTATTCCATGCACGGTCGAATGGTTGATTTGTATATATGCAGGATGGATTCAGGCGGAAAAAAATATCATGGCCCGACACAGTGAGCCAACCTTCCTAGCAGTGGATTTAGCTATTGACTCAATGTAATGGTTTCACCTGAGATCGGAATAGAGGGTAAGGCCGAGGAGGCGCAGTGTATTGCTCTCGTGGAGACTCGCTTGGTCCATGCTTATGGGAGGCAGGAGTGGTTGCCTGTGATGATTGACAGATAGCAGCTTGGTCTTACACGCATTGTAATTTACAAGCCACTTCTTACCACAGTGCTTTCTGGAACAAAAAAGTGAACCATCTATTTCTCATTTTCTGTTTCCCGATAAATGAAAGTAAATAAATGGAAAAAAAAAAACAAGATAAAATTTATTAAAATAAAAAAGAAAGACAAGATTTTTTTTTTACTAAAACAGTAAACTTTATTGCGTTGGTACCAAACAATATAGGCATATTAAATACATAGTACAATAGAATGTCGGATTATCTATTCGATTTTTTTTTATTCACATATTCTCTCATTCGGCAAATTCAATTTGCTCGGTTTTTACACTTTTTGAAAAAAAGGTCATTTAATATGTATGACAAGTATAAGGCAAAAATTGTCTGTAATACTACGATCATAAGGCAAAAATTGTCTGTAATACCACGGGCGTAAGGCATTCTGGTAGAAATGTATGAAGTATTAAAATTCTTAGTGTAATTACAGGGTCAAGGGAAAATAGCAGCGTCCGTCATGTGTTGTCACAACTCTAACTGAGAACGGTCTGGATTGATTGATATAAATTGTTAAAACGTATACACACATGATGACAAAAAAAAAAAAAAAAAAAAAAAAATCGAAAATTCCCAC
>JBBBDQ010002242.1:3637500-3712500 GCA_037127315.1 Ascarosepion bandense
AGCAGAACAGTGATTTTGTTTTGAAATTAACCTCTCTTGGGTTCCAACAGCTTGAGATTTGAAAAGAGGGCAAGAATAGATTAGAACTTCACTAATACACTATTACATAATATATTGGCGTAGAATCTGGCCAGAGTACTGAAAGACAGGAAAATCTCATTAGAAACAAAGAAAAGAGTGCCGGATTGCTACGTGATATCTGTCCTTCTGTATGGAAGTGAATGCTAGACGATCTCATCAAAGATAAAAGAGAGGCTTGAGGCAGCAGAAATCTGGTTTTACAGAAGGATACCATGGACAGAGCAACGATGAGGTGTTGGAAAGGATGCAAACGAGAAGAAAACTGATAATAAATATTATGAAGAGACAAATGAGGTTCCTGGGACACGTAATGAGGAAGGAAGACCTGGAAAACTTGATACTCACAGGTCGGATAAATGGAAGAAGAGACAGGAGAAAGCAACGCGAGACGTATTTGTTAGGTTTGAGCAAATGGTTGACAGAGCGGGGATTGGAAGAGATACCAAGAGAAAAATTACTGAGAGCGACAAGAGATAGAGCAAAGTGAAGTCCATGATCGCTTACGTCTTGAAGGGACACGGCACAAGAAGAAGAAGAAGAAGAAGGTGCTTCTTGTTCTACTGTTCATGTCTCGGGATATCACATATCGGCAGATAATGTAGAAGTAAAAGAGTTGTGGAATGAAACGTTATTCCGTTTAATTTTAGTGAAGTAATATACTTATATTCAAACTCATTCCTAAGTTGTATATACGATAGACGTGTAATATAGAAATGACAATACTGCTTAAGTTTGAACGCACCTCCTCAGAAAAATTTCGGCCCCCTAAGTGGCTCCCACCACCACTTTCAGAGTTTTACAATCGCCACTACGTATGCGCTTAGCCTAACTCCAAGAGATCGTCGAATTAAATTGTAAATAGACTGCGGGGAGGTTTTATTATTTTTATCATCTAAAAATAAACTCGTGCGCCAATCTCCTTCAACTGTATAAATTTTATCACCATGATGGGACATTAAGAAAATTCCCATCCAGAGATTCGACTAGCTATCACTTCAACTCAATCTCCACCCTCTCCTCAAACCACCGGCGCCACCTTTTCAGTCTGAACAAAACAAATTCGATTGTTTCAGAGATGACGTAATGCAAAAAAATGACGTCATGCAAGCCACAATAAGGATTGCCAATGAACAGCATAACACAATATATTAATGATTATGCAAATTTAGAAGCGTATCTCACTTTGTAATTACGAACGTAGAGCCCTTGCCGTAGTATGTCAGATAACAAGCTCATTTTCACTGCTGCTGTGGTGAGTTCGAACCACAACAGACACTCCTCGCCACTATTATCGGTGAGTCTATGAAACTATCCAAGTTATTATCATCCCTCAGAGTTCATCAAAGCTCTATCCTTGTCAGACTCTCCGCCTTCGGCCGAAGAGGATATTATGGTTTATAAAATGGCGAGTGTTCTAAAAATAGAAAAAGATAGACACACTGACGCCAAGAATTCAAAATTGGGCGGCAAAATAAAGAACCGTTTCTTTTGGTAGGAGTTGGAGTAAGAGTCCAGAAGGGATAGGCTCGTTTACTACTAGCATCCCACAGTGAAGAGAATTTAACTAGTCTGCTCCTGTATCAAAATTTAAAGGTTGTAACTTGATGTAAAAACCTAAAGTTTTATACCAAAAATAAGCATCATTAATTCAAGTTTGTGTTATCTTCTAATTATACCAAAACGAAGCAACACAACAAGGGACTCAGACGAGTCTAATCAGAGAGGCAGAGTCTTGTCTAGGGTAAATAAATAAACAAAATCCGACCGTGAGTCTACGGGGGATTTTTCCACGAGCGTAGAAAAATCAGCATAAAAAAAATCGGCCTTGTGTCACATTCCTCCTTTGTGGGAGGCTCGGGTAAATACCGAATTATTGTCATCCTTTCTTTTGCCTGTCATCGGTTTAGTATCTCGTAAGCTTATCTCCTAACTGGAGATGGAAAGTGCGACACGGAGATCCGAAGGCGAATTGGCATAGCAAAGGACGCGTTCCAGAAGCCGAGCAAAGTACTAACACACAGGAAAATTTCACTAGAAACAAAGAAAAGAGTGCTGGACTACTACTACGTGATGTCAGTTCTTCAATACGGCAGTGAATGCTGGACAATATCATCGAAAATGAGGACAAAACTGGAAGCAGCGGAAATGTGGTTCTACAGAAGGATACTGCGGATATCGTGGACTGAGCATGCAAGCAACGATGAGGTGTTGGAAAGAATGGCAACAAAAAGGAAATTAATACTGAGCATCAGGAAGAGACAACTGAAGTTCCTGGGACATGCAATGAGGAAGGAGAGCCTGGAGAACCTGATACTGACTGGGCAGATAGAAGGAAGAGACAGAGGAAGGCAGCGGATAATATATCTGCAGGGCCTGATCAGGTGGTTGACGGAACGAGGGTTGACAGGAGTAATGGGAGCAAACATACTTGGAGCCACAAGGGATAGGGAGACGTGGAGAACCATGATCGGCTACGTCCTGAAAGGACAGGGCACATAGAAGAAGAAGAAGAAGAAGAAGAAGAAGAAGAAGAAGAAGAAGAAGAAGAAGAAGAAGAAGCTTATCTCTGTCAAGCACAGGGCTACGACCAGACGGGGCCCATTCTCGGTCATGCTACACAGAGTTAGATAAGGACCAGCAAAATAAAGCGAAAAGAGAAAAAACAGCTTTTCGCTAAAGTTCTAAACGGAAAACATCAAACTGAAAGTCAGCATTCGACAGGCTTGCATTTTATCTAGTTTCAAATTGCCGATTTTAGCACAGTAGTTGGTTACTTCTTCAATGTTGTCAGTCTTTAAAAGTTGGCGACTTCCATTTTAAAACTTTTTTTTATAATCACTTCACATCAAACAAGGCAGTACTACGCAAGGGATTACAATGAAAAAAGAAACAAGGTACAGGGGATGTCGAATAAAGGATAAAAGAAGGATGGAAATCAAGGAAATAGAAGACAGCAATTGACGTTGCATTTAAACTTTTGGAGATTGTAGCTATCAGGGAAGCAAGTAAACGGAAGGACGTTTCACAAACTGTAAGTGCGAGAAAAGAAACTATTGGAGTAGAAGAGGAGGTTACATGAACGATTTACACGGTAAAAGGAACTTGAGGCCAGTCAAGTAGCACGCGTAGTCAGATCAGTAGCCATGAGAATACTTGTAGAAAAGACAGAGGGAAACCACATCACATAAAAACTCCAAAATGACGCCAGAACCCATGAAAATTGTTCCTCAGTTGTGTTTTAATTTCTAACATATTTAGGCAAATAAATAAATAAATAAATAAAAAAAAATTTTTTCTAAGATAGCTGGGGTCAAAAAGAATTGTTAATTAATCTACCCCCACCCAGATCGAATAAAAACCTAAAGAGTAAAAAAGCCTTGCAGCCATTTCGAGAGTCTCTTGGAACACAGAGGTTTGGAAAGGACTGATATGGAAGCATTTGAAAAGTTGCTAACGATGAGAAATCATATAGATTTGTGGCCGAAACGTCTCTGCAGATGATACTTATAATAATAATGATGATGATCAAACACCGACCTTCGGAACTACTTACGTACCAATATTTTACTAATTTTCAAAAAATACAAGGCGCGGTAGCCTATCAAGGTAGTGGGTTACTCTTCAAACGGTTATGATAGTTGCAATTTGTGATATGAAGGAAGAAAGAAAATTAGTCTGAAGTGAAGATGAATGATGAATACTATAGATAATGAATGGTTCTTATCTTGAAAAGATTAAGATTGGGATTTTCAAAAAAAGCACCCACGCAGGAGTCTGTTCCGTGAAGTATCAATTTTGGGAGAAAAAAAGCTGTCTGACTAGAACTGTCTTTTTACATTTGGAAGAAATAAGGCTGCTTAGACATCTTGGTCTTAGCTATGCATGCCGGAGGTGTAATAGTTTGTAACTGATTGAATTAAAGAGTGGATTCCATCTAAAGATTTTTAGGCTTGCAAATTTCTGTATATATAATTTTAGCTAAGAAGGAAACAAAGTGGGATTTAGGGAGGGATGGAGTAAAGGGTTGAATATTGTGTTTAGCAAGCCTATCAAAGAGAAAGAATATAATAGAGGAAAATGGTTTGGAGAATTTGGCACTCACGGGGTATATTGTAGGCAAGAGGAACAGAGGAGAAAGTAGATGACCTAGCTCGAGAGATTATGTAAACGGTTGGCAGAGCAGGTGGAGGTAGCAAAAAAGACGAAGGATATGAAAATCGTGGAGAGTCATGATCACACACGTCCTGAAGGGATACAGCAGGTGGAAGAAGAAGTAGACTTTCTACAACTTGCAAAAGGTTCATAAGCCGTAAAATACAGATAACCATTTATTGAGCGTTTCTAAAATGGCCTGTAGTACACGGTTGAGGAGAAAGTGAACGTCGCCTACTTCCTGATGGCACACAGGAAAAAAGAAACACCAACAAGAAGCTTTTTAGGTAAAAAAAAAAAAGTAAATTTTGCTAAGACAGCTGGGGTCACAAAGAATTACCAATTAGGCTCCATCCACCCAGGTCGAATAAAATCCCATAAAAACCTGAAGTCTACAAAATACCTACAGCATTCAACTTCCTGAAATGGTATGTCACAAAAAAAGAAAATAATCTTGGAAACGGGAATTCTCAATGAGACGCCCCGGTATGCTGCACAAATTGTAGGACACCTTGTGAGGATCGAACTTCATGGCAGTAGGCTGCCATTGCTTTCTGCGGTAGACTGGTTGCCAGCCAAAGAACCCAATCTGTCCCGTTATTTGACTTATAGCTAGAGGGAGAAGAGATGTATTATATTATGACGCAGTAGTTAGTAGGAGATCAGTTTATTACTTCATAACAATAGAAAACCGATCCCCCACTTTATGACTAGTAAAAGCCTTAATCATGATTCCAAATATTATATTCAGTCAGTCAGTAAAGTGCCATACGTGATACACGCTTTGGGCGATCATGTCTCCAAAGAGACATGACTGACTGGGCAGAAGATTATCCCGCAGTAGGCTGCCATTGCTTTCTGCGGTAGACTGGTTGCCAGCCAAGGCTATAGAACCCAATCTGTCCTTTTATTTAACCCATAACTGGAGGGAAGTGGCGGATTAATTTCTGCGTGTGAAAGCAAGGAATTTAACTGGAACTCGAACTCGGCTCCCCGATTTCTCGTTCTGAGCCGATATCCACTGCACCACAACGCACATTCTCACTGATAGACTTCAAAATAAAGGTGCGTTCTATACACAGGTGTGCCTGATATCTACCCCACCAAAGAAAAAAAAAAAACACGATAGTTTGTTAAGCTACTCCTGCAAATCAAGCTACAGATAGCCTCGCCATAGTTGAAACTATTTCGTTCGACTGAACACGTTAAGATGTTACCTGTCGATGGATTTCTGCGTTTAAAAGATCGCGGTTGAATAATAATAATAATAATAATAATAATAATAATAATAATAATAATAATAATAAAGAAAAACATTTATTTTTACATTGATAAACTAGAGAATGAGTTGGTTAATGTTCGCACCGAGGTCAGGCAAGCACAAAAAATTGCAGATGGAAATAAACAACAGGGTTTTGCGAAACGATAAAAAAAAAAACAAATAAAGGGAAAATATAAGATGGGCCGGGGAGAAACGTAGGTTGGTTGGTAGCATTAAAATAACAATAATGACGACAAAATTGGAATTTGATTGGATGAGGCGTAATAATTTCAACGGATAATAAACATCGAATTATCACGAGGTCGGGGTGGTAAGACTAGGAATCAGCTTCTTTTTTTTTTTCTTTTCTTTTTCTAAGACTTGAATTTCAAACGGAAGTTACAAATTTGTAAGAAAATATTATGGTTGAAAATATGATATGCATAATATACAATGAGAAACAAGCATTCGAAAAAACTATTATAAAATGTAACAGTAACTTGCATAATGTCCTAAAATCAAATTTTAAAAACTTCTCATTATTGTAATGTAGTATTTAAAAAGAAAAAGCATATTCTATCACCCCTCCCGCTTATATCCATTAAAAAAAAAAAAAAGAAAAAAAAAGGGAGTTTTTCAGTCCAAAAGCTGCTTGAAGCAAATATAGCTTAGTCAGCTTCTAGTTATAACTGGACTGCGCCCACTTTGTTGACAACACGGTTTTTTTTGTTTTTGTTTTTTTTTCAGGACGTTAATTAAACACTTGTGTAACAAGATAAAATAATTTCTCGATTGAATAATTGATAAAAAAAACTATAGAAAAAAAATCATGAATTATTTTCATTAAAATGTCCACTGATTTTAAAGGGGTAATCTTCGTTTAAAAATATCTGAAAAAGTTAGGCTAAACTAGGTAGAATGTCGTAAAAGGTCCTTTGTAATATATATATATGTATATATATATATATATATATGGAATGTTATACAAAATATTATATATATACATAGTTTCTTCTAATAATGTACTCAATATTATTATACTAAAGCAATAATTATATATATATTCTACGGTATGTTGAATTTTGTCTAGAGCACTCAGTTAGGATTGATCTCACTATGCACTATCAAATTAAAATAAGCAGTGTGAATTTGCGTTGACATTTATTACAATAAACGTAAAACTATTATGTGACTAAAGTTACACACACACACACACACACACACAAACATATATATATATATATATATATATCACTGTGTTTCGCACAAATAAAAAAAAGGCAGTGTTTTTGGAAAGGAACGATTCCTAAGTCAAACCGTCTGTGTAATTATGGCTCTGAATGTCAAGTGATAACGTATTAGTTGCAATAAACAGAATTAGATATTCACGGATTTTGCAACCACTCTTCTGGAGACTTGATAATTGATTTTAAGTCTTCTGGAGTGTGGATATAAATGTTACCCACTGACTAAATGTGTGTGTGTGTGTGTGTGTGTGTGTGTGTGTGTGTGTGTGTGTGTTATAATAATGTTTTGTGTATATACATTTCAGCGGTGACACTATATATATATATATATTTGCGCTCTCACACCCTGATTGAGCACACTGGAAGAATGGTAGACTTTGGAAAAACACTAGCTACTCTAGGATCTACGCATCGTTATTCAATAATGAATTAGAACGCTCTCACTACTGGCGTATGAATACATGGTATATATCACACGCTAAAAGTCTGCCACCTTCTACCGAGCGCCGAAAGAGCGCCCAATAGCTCTATATATATATATATATATATATATATATATATATATATATGAATTCTTTGCCCTTTGGGAATATAAATATTAACATATAGATTTGAAATGCTTGAATATTTATACATTTAAATTAAATCTACCTAAATATTCAGTTTGAGGGTTTACTGTCAAAAAATCTGTTTTCTTACAGATTTATTCACAAAGCCAAATAATCAAATTAATGATAATTTTATACAAAAAGAAGCGACTGCTTTTTCAAACTAAAATGACAATTAACCACTGAACAATTTCTTTTATTTAACAAAAAGACAGTTTCATTGAAAGTAAAAGTTGTTCTCAGTTCATGCAATGAAGCCATTCTTCATCATGGACAATGAGAAAATCCACAACTCAAGACCTGTTCTAAGTAGATTGACAAGAAAATACCAGCAGATAGATTTCGGGGCCACCTTATAGTTCAAAGTTAAATCCAACAGAAGGCTTTCAGTTTTTTTTTGTTTTTTTTTTTGAAAGCATGCTTTGCTGTCGATCACTCTAAAATAGGCAATGAAGCCACTAAGACGTAAGGTATTTTTCGATTCTTTAATGACCTTGTTATTTTAAATTTTGAAATTTATTGTATTAAATAACAGTTTAATTTCTTTTAATTGGGAGTATCTTTTATTATGAATAAAGGAATCTATTAATTTAATAACGATCTTTTTTATTATTTTGAATAAAATCATATTTAATTCGAATTGGTCATCTCGTGGTGGTGTAATGGTTAACAAGCTTGTCTTGCTATGACAATTATAAATGAGTAGTTAGTTCGATCTTCACTGGGTGTCCCATACTTTCGGCCTTGTGTCACATCTAAGTTACGCTTAGAAAATCGCCATATTTAATTCGAATGAATATATCTTTAATTTGAACAGAGGGTATCTAGCTCGGTGAATAACTCTGCTTTGCTTATAAGAAACAATAATAAAAAAGGAGATAAGAAATATGAAGACCCCCGTGAGCGAACACCAAATAATGGCACCAGTAACAAATAAGCTTCATCTCAAAGCAGTATACGAATCGTTTTCAGCTGACTAGCTACATAAAATATATCTCGGTCCCCCAATCTCTAACGAAAACAGGGAAGTGTAACCTTGATCGTAAAGGGAGGTACTGTCTGGAGGACGGATCCCCAGTCGGCAGGGGAAGTTTCTGTACGAACATATAATTATTCTGACCAGGTTTTAGTTTTAGTATAGGACAAGGCGTGGCGAGTATATATGAGGGGGAAAAAGTATTGTGCTGCTCAATGTGGAGAGATATTGCCTGTTTCGAAATTCAGAAATTAAAATTAAATCAAACCTATTTTTCATATGATAAAACTCAAATGATATCAAATATATCAAATGATGAAAAACATTATTTTTAATAGCATTGCTTAATAAATTTTTAATAATGTTGTAATAATAATTTTTAATAATGTTGTATTAATAATTTTAATAATGTATTAATATATTAAATATATTAATATTAAATAGGTATATTAATATTAAATATTTATATTAATATTATATTAATATCAAATTTCTAATAATATTGTATTAATAAATTGTATTGTATTAATAAAAAATTTATAATTTAAGAATTTAAAAACAAAATTATTTATCCTATAAAACACAGAAAGCACAGTCAACATAAACAAGAAAATGCCTCACCGTATTCAAATTATGTGAAAATGTCCCAACATTATTGACAGAAGGGCCACTGGGGGGTGGGAGTAAGCAGGACACCACAAAATGAAAAAAATGTCAGGGTGGAGTAAACCAGTAGTTAAGTATTAAAAAGTTTTCATTTATTTTGATGCCCTAAAGAAAAACGAAAGCAGAAACAAAACCTAATGGTAGAGTAAAAAAAGACAGCCGCTCGTATTGGGGAACCAGACAGCGGAGTTCGAATTCTATTTGAGTTATTTGCATTTAATTAATTGCAAAGGTTTTACTTTTAGCACACAAGTAAAAGGTATGAATTAAATTCTTCTTTTTTTTGGGTGACAACTGGTCTTGGAAAAGGAAACGCTCTGAATTCAAAACCAACTTGGAGAAGGTTGGGCTCTGTCTGGCTGTCTTGCCCAAGAAACATCGCTACGGTGTGTGTGGTTCCCCTACGGGACACTTGATTGTAAATTCTTACTGTAACCATTTATTTTTCTTTTCGCTTGTGTTTATTTTCTAAAATGAGACCTATAGATTTTTTCTGCATATAAGACTTATTTTCTTTGTATAAAGATTTAATGTATTTGTCTTTTTAACCCGACATCAGCTTGAACCCTGCCCGAGAGCATATTTTCTTTATTAATTTTTCGTGTACGTAAGCCGATAGACATAATAAACACTGTTTATATATTAAAAAAAAAAAGTTGGGGCGGAGGGAGGGCTCTATTTCAAATATGGGTATCCACTAAAACTATCGTTTTAAGTAATAAGAATATAAGACTTCTTAAAAGTTTTAAAAGTTAATCTTTCAGTAAACCAAAAAATTAAATAAAATAAATGAATAAAAAGAGAAAAAAGAAAAAAAAATTAAGTATTCTTATTTATTTTGAAAATTAATTGTAGCAATAATGTATTTCAGACAAATTAAGCTTAGCTTAATAACAACGCCATTTGAGTAAGGAGGCCAAGCGGACTAATTTAGTCTTTTAGTTTAGTTGCCCAGATCCAGCAAAAAGTGTGTGTGGGGGGGTCTGAAACCCTGCACGCCCCAGACTTGCTATAAGCGCCGTGCATGAAAAATGAGTGAGGATAATGTGTACTGTAATAATATTATCGATATGTGCGGAAAGCTTATTAGCTATTACTACACCGAGAGTTATAGAAGTCATTAAATTATTTGATAACGAAAAAAAATGTTTAGGAATATACTTATTATTTGAAATAATATTTTTTAAAAATTATAATTATAATTCTCCCATCAATGAAATATATTTCTTGTTTTCTCAAAATTCGTTTAGATAACTTTTTTTTTTAGTTTTAAATAAAGATTCTTTTTTTTTTTTTAATAAGAATATTTTTATAATGGGACCACGTGTTAGGAGCGAGGTATGCTAGGGTTGGGACGTTTCAGGCGACTACGTTTTGTGATGCTCAGTGCATGTTTGCGCGCGCATGCGCGTGCACATGCGTCAGGCAGTGGTTGAATTACGTCATGCATTCACTCTCTTCCTTATATGGTCTGAAATACACTTCCCCGTTCGGAGTTTCGCGGAAACACTTTTTTTTAGCATTAGAACCAGTCAGGAGGAAAACGAGAGAAAAAGACAAGAGTCAGACAGAGAAAAAAAAGTGTCTAACTATAAAAAAAAAACAAAAACAAAGAAACAAAAAAAAACTGTATTACAAAAAAAAAAAATTTTTTTTAATAAACAGGCTATTTCATTGTCGAAGCTATGAACTCAGTCTCACATCAAAATGAGTTAATAAAAAAAATATTCTTCAACCCAAGTTACTTAGTTATTTAATTTTATACCGTTTCTTGCTTTTTGTTTTTTCGCTAAGTAAAATGTCCCTTCCGTTTTTGATAGAAAACATTTTAATAACCGAAAAAAAAAAAAAGAAAAAAAAAGATTTTAATAACCTAATTAGTTTGTTGGTTTTTTAGAACTTCAAATGAGAAATTAAATACAAAGAAATCTAAAAATAACTAAAACGAAAAAACAAAACTAGAATCGTAAATAAGAGTGTTCAGATCAATTAACGTTAAACGCTAATTAACAATAAGTTTGATAACATTGTCTTTTTACCTTTTTTAATTGGAGAATAAGAAGATTGTTCTGGATGAAAATGAAACCAGAGAGAGAATGATTGAAACAGGGTGACTTACTCAGACGTCTATATTTTCAAACTTGAAAAGTTACTTTTTTTTTCTCGTTAAATATACACGATAAAGGATATAAATTCTTGGAATGTTGTTTTTTTAATCGGTGATTGTTCTCTAAATTTATGCAAACTCTAAAAATCCAAATTATTTTGTTGTACTAATTTTTTTTTTTTTGTCACTTAATTTTCATAAGATATTTCTAAAATGTACAAAAACTTGAATAAAAATCCACAAAGATGAGGGATTATGTTTTCTTCTTTTGCATAATACAAAACAAAATGAACTATAAAATGATACCCACGAGTGAACAGGATGAAGATGATAAAACAATGCAAGGAAATTTAGTCGCGGCTGAATGAAGATCATGTTATAAAAACATGAAGGTAAATGACCCTTAACAAATTCAAGAAATATTATATACACATGTTAGGATTAATTTTGATAACCGTTTCATTTAAAAAAATATATATTTTAATTTTACTATGAAATAAGTGGTTGAATTGTAATAAATATATTTCCGCGTTTTTTTCTTTTCTAATGAGAAAAAAATTATTTTAAAAAAGTCCCAGCTTTGTCAGTGCGTAAGGAAATGTTAAATTGAAAAGTGTGACGATTTAAGAAAGAAGATGAAGAGAAGAATATAGATTTTAAGATACTTTAGAAAGAAAAAACAAAGACTACATTTTGTTTCATTTTGGAATTGGATTATTATTATTATTATTAATATTTTTTTATACGAATTTCAGACGATCTTTTTCGGGACGACAACCTAAATAAAACATGCCTAAAATAAGTATCTTTATGTTATTGTTATCGTTAGTAGGATTTAAGCATTGCTTACTGAAATTATATGTAAAATTAAAGAATTTGTTCGAATTTGGAATGGAAAAAAAAAAAAAAAAGGAATGAAAGAAAAAAAAATGGTTGACTTCTATATTGACGTATGTACATACAGACACACGTGCATAAGCCAGTACTAGGAAATTTGCCGGACTTTCCAAACTTGTATCGAGTAAGATAATGAGGGGGACGATTTCATTTATTTACAAAAGATGGATTTAAAAAATAAGCCATAATTTAAACTCCTTTTAAAAGTCAGAGACATTATTAAATTTCCTTGTTATAATATATATATATATATATATATATATATTATACAATAAAGAAAAATAGCGATTTAATTATGGAAATCTGTCTCATATGAATTCAAACTTAAATCTGTATCAATTAAATATATTTTTTTAAAGCTGAACAAAATCGTTCTAAGAGTCTAATAAAGAAATGTAAGTCACAACATTGAATTTTTAGCAGAGAAATGTTTTAAAAAAATATTCAAAGCTTCAAATAAGTTAATCGGAATTCAAAATAACTTTAGGACGAATTAGTATGAATATTTTAATATTTGTGATTCTTTAAAAAAAAGAAAAAAAAAGAAGAAAAGAAAAGAAAACACATAAAAAATAAAATAATAAAAAAATAGTTACAAAAATTAAAGCATTTTTCCCATCGAACAAATATTTCACGCCGGCATCTTGATATTTAAAAAAAAAAAAACAATTTTTAGAAAAAAGAAAAATTAACATGTATATTAATGTATATGTACATTTGTGTAAAAACCGTTTTAAATTGTAGGCATTTTAATATTTAAATATAAAAATGCAACTAAAATAAAAAATAAAATCTAATAATAGTCTAATATTTTAAAATGAAAAAATAATTGAAAATTAATATTTAATATTAAGATTAATAGTTGATATTAAAATTAATATCTAATATTAAAATTAATAAATGACTAATATGATTTTAATATTAGAATTAAAATTTAATATCAAAATTAAATTTAAAAATGAATTCTAATATGAAAAAAAATGATTTATGTTTTGTGGTTTAGACTTAAAGTTATCTAAAAATATTTAAAAAATTATTTAGTGGGACGGGGAAAAAACAAAAATAAAATAACAACGAAAAACAAAAAATTTAAAAAAAAAATTAAACGATGACGACTGATTTGAATTAAAAAGGAATCTGTGTGCGTGTGTGTTTGTGTGCATGGGTGGGTGGGTGTATACAAGACTATTTTGTCAGAATGACAAAAATAAAAGAGTCTTAGAATTTCTGGTTTTTGTCTAAATGTTCATAAGGCTTTGGTGATAATGATGTGCTAAAATATGTTTAAGGGTCCAAGACAGACACACGCACGCACACACGTGCGCTGGGCCTCATGGACACGGGCATGTACGTGTATGCGTACCAGACGCGCGTACTTTCTCTCTCTCACACACACACACACACACATACACATACATATATATTATGTAGTGTTGATATGGTTAGAGTTGTATAAATAGTCTTACATTTTACTGGTAAGTGTCAATACTTACGAAAATTACTTATGTACACGTGTGGGGTCAAGTAAACGTGGGTATCATAAAAAATCTCATGAAGTATGAAGGCACACACTATCCCCTCACGCAGACAATGTAGGCAACTGCGTGTACAAGCCCGGCCGGAAAAAATAAAGCCGTCTGTTTATAAACGAATCAAAAAAAAAAAATGTCTTTTTCCTTTTCTTTTTTTTAGACTTAAGTCTTTGTGACTTTAATTTTTTAGTTGTGGAATGTCAGAAGACAGTTTTGACAAAAATATACATATATATATATATATTGGTAGATTTGGCTTTTTTTTTTTTTATAGATGTCCTCCACGGTGTGATTCGCCAAGGTTATTTTGGTCAGATGTGGGGGAGGTACGTAAAAAGTCCTGCATAATTGGAAATATCCGGGTTTGACTTTTGAGGCAGGAAAAGAAAGTTTTTTCTCCAAGAAAAATACATAGAAAGTCCTTTTTTGTAAAGTTTTTCGAAAATTACGATATATATATATATATATATATATATATATATATATATATATATATATATATATATATATATATATCAGAAAAAATTAAGGCAGACACGTTTTTTCTTATATTTGCTCTATATGTATTTATATACATATATATTTAGAGCTCACTTAGAGGGTTATCCTACCACTGTATGTACAGGATACTCCTTTGGATTCTTCTATATCTACACCGCATGCTGATATATATATATATATATATATATATATATATATATATATGTGTTTTCGGTTAGGGCGCTACAACTTTTATGTACTAAAATTCAATTCGTGCATACATAATTCTCGATTAGTGCGGTAACACGTTCTTCAATTTAACCATAGTAATTGGGGTTTGGGTGGGGTAACAAGAGAAAGCGTGGAAGGCTATGATCGCCTACGTCCTGAAGGAACATGGCACATAGAAGATGAATTGAAAATTGATTTTTTTTTTTGTAGTTACCGATGCACACATTAGCAGCACTAATGGAGGGATTCCTGTATATATATATATATATATATATATATATATATATAATGTCCATTTCCAGGTGTGAGTAGAAAGAATGTTTTCCGACAAACATTTGTAGTATTTTGTAAAATAATATTTGGTATGGAACTCCGGTTCCATACCAAATTGCGTGTTTATTTATTGCGTGTCCGTGTTTTGGCTGTGTAAAAAACGCTATTTTCTTTTCTTTTTTTTATCTTGATAAAGACTGATAAAGGGACTAATGTTTTCTCATTCTTTTCTTTTGTGTTTGTTATTTTGTTATTACCATTTTTTTTAAATGATTGTTTTTTTTTATACCGCCCAATTATCTGACAGCACTTTCCTTTCGTTTCTCGAAATGTTTATTTTATTTTATTTTATTTTATTTTAATTTAATTTTTTTATATATATCTTTCCTCAAGAAAAGGAAGGAACAGAATTATCTATGGAGAAACATTCATCCCGTTTCGCATTCACCCCTTCCCCCAAAAAACAAACATTATTTAAATAAAAAAAACCCGTTTTGAAAATCTAACCACTATGTGTGTGTGTGTGTGTATGTGTGTGTGTGTGTGTGTGTGTGTGTGCGTGCGTGTGCGTGAGTGTGTCTTGAAGCGCTTGTCTTTAAAAACAATTGTCATTTTGATCGTTAAAAAAAAAATGAAAAGTCTTAGCCTGTCTGAATTTCTTAAATAAAGCATTATCATCTTTAGCTGGGTTTCTTTTGATCTTATATCTGTTGCTTTTTAGAGTGTTCAGGTCGTTTTTACACTCTACAACCATTAAGTAAGCGTCATAGCAAAGAAAAAAGAATTAGATTCCGTCAGGATTTCGACTTTAACTTTAAAAGATAGTCAATTAGATCGGTGCAGAATCTTAACGATTAGGCTACGAAAACTTAACCCTCTTACGTCATTCAGTAACACAAAGAACGATTAGCTTCCGTAATTTTATTAGTAAAACACCGTCCCAGTGAGACAGGCCTCTAAATATATGGAATTCAAATTCAAATCTCGTTGAAATATCGTTCATTATTTTCAAACTGTTTTTCTAACGGTTGTAGAATATATAAAACGACCTGAATTGTGCGACAAAAATGTTTAAAAAAATGACGAAAGAAAAACTAGTGAAAAGAAAACATAAACAATAACCTAGGTGTTTTAACAGGTTCTGTTGACGGGTGTCAGTTGAAGGAGAATCACCTGTCTGTTTTCGGAGGGATGACATTTGTTAATGTGTCTGGTAAGACCAGGGGAACTATAGAAACGGCTTGAGCAATATTTACAATTAAACACCTCACCCGTATGTGTACGGGCGTGTTTCTCCAGAGCTGTTTTGGTTGTAAATGAATTGTTACACTGGTCACACGACAGAACAAGGTTACTGCCGTTAGCAGCGCCCGAAACCCCATTGCCGGTACTACCTCCGCCATTGTTACCCACGTTACCCGCCGCTGACATCGTGTTACTGTGACTGACCACGACAATTGGCTCTTTGTTTCCGTTGGGATCTGTCGTGTGGGAGTTCAAGTGTTGGAGTTGATTGTGAATCTGTTGACGGTGGGGTGGTAGATAGTTTTGTGGAGAATCGGGTCCGCTGTTTTGTGTGTGATTTAGTACTGAAGATTGGTTCTGTAACGGTTGCTGCTGTTTCGCTCTGTCATTGTTATGATTCAAAATGTGCTTCTTCAGGTAAGCTTGTCGACGGAATCGCTTAAGGCAGATCTCGCACTCGAACTGACCCTCTTCAGCGTTGTTCAGACATTCAGACGACGCCGGGGACGACGAGTTTGACGAGGACGAAGACGTGGAACCAAAAAACTGGTTGTGTTGTTGTTGGTTTGACACTTGATAATCGGGCGACACTGGTGGTGAGGCGATCATTTCCCGTGGGCTGTCGCACTTGTCACTGGATTCGTCCATCGGCTCTCTGTTGTTCGTACTTCCGCCATTGAGGCTCATTGAACAGACATTTGCCGGTAGGATGTGAGATGGGGCCGTTTTTTTTTCGGGTGTGTTCTTAGGCTTGTGCCAGCGCCGGTGTGAAGCCAGATTAGCCGGACAGTTGAACACTTTGTCACACTCGGGGCATCGGTATTCAACGTGAACGATTCTGGAGCAGCGATGTCTGGCAAGTTGGAAAGCGTCGTCGAAATATTCCTTGCATAGCTGGCAGACATAATCGCCAATTTTGTTCTCAATTTTGTCAAGTTCTGCCTTCGCCTCGGGCGTTATTTCCACGTAGTTAAAAGCGCTATCGATGTCGCCGCACACCACTTGGCCCTCGTCCTCCGTGTCGGAGACGTCTTTTATTATCGTTCCAGAAACTGGCGACGTCTTGTCTTCGTCGAAATTGATCTTTCGACAGGCTTTGGGCTTTTTGGGCGTTTTCACTTTCTTTTCGGCTTCGGCGGGGCCCCTGCGCTTGTTAGGGCTGGACAAGGCTGTCGTGTTGGGTTCATTTTTCATCGGGGTGAGGTTGACTGGTGAACAGCTGGAAACGCTGAGCCGGTCGAAGGCATAGAAATAGTGCGGGGACGGATAGTTGGACAGCGGCGAAGACGAAAGCGTCGTGTTGGGATTGGAAGGGTCTCTGTCGAAAGCATGCAGGTCTCGTTCTCTTGGTGTTAATGAGATGGGACTAGGGGAATAACCCGAATCGGGTGAACCAAAGTTTGTCTGAATGTGTTCGTGGTCGGAATCGCTGTCATCAGAATTCCGGATTCTATAAGAAAATGCGGTAGCATTTTTAGTCCGTTTCACAAGAAATCCGCGCGGCATTTTGATAGTTGGCCGTTATTAGCAAACAAGATTGTCCTTTGTTAGTTTTAGTCTTACTGAAAAGTGTGTGTGCACAAGGCCCGTCAAACCAACATCTATATGTGTGTACATATAAATAATTAGCAAGGGGCGCCTGCCGTGGCGCGATTTAAGCAATATGTATTAGCAAACAAATTTGCAAAGTGTCATGAAATGGATTCGATCAAGGTGCTCCTTTAATGAGGTTTTGTTCTTAATAAAAGAAAACAACTGTAGGCACGGATAATATTAATATGTCTATATATATATATATATATAAACTGTTTATAAATAAATAAATAAATATATATATATATATTTATATATATACATATATATAATCAATGAACCATTTAGTCGGCAAGTAAATTGATTTTTGTTTTAAAAAATTTAACAACAATGAGACATACAAACACAGACAGGTAGATAAATATAATGTATATATATATATACATATATATATATATGTTTATATATATGTATGTATATGTATAATTGCAAATGAAGACACCGATATATATATATAAATAAAATAAATAAATATATTTATATGTATTATATTATTATTATTATTTTTTTTTTTACTGTAGATAAATATATGTTTTTGTTTGTTTTAAGGCCAGTGTGATTGCAGTTGTTGTCCTACTGTCCTGTCGAACGATGTCGTTAGAATTTAATTCGGCTGGACGAAATGTTTTGAAGCAATTAGTTGGAATTGTTCTTTAAGGCAAAACTGTTTTGTCACTGTGAACTGCATTTAGAAGCAATCGCAGACTTTAGGTTGCTTTTCTTAGTTGTGGAATGACTTGTAGTTCGATTCAACATACCAAAAGTGTTTGCAAATTACAATAAAGAAAGCAAAACGGGGAAAAAAATTACATTTAAACATGTAAAAAAGATATGTAAATAATGATATATATATATATATATAAAAATAATTCGGTGACAATAAAAATTTTAGCAAACAATACAATTTTCAAAAATAATGATTGTTAAAAAAATAATTAAATAATGCTTAAAAGAAGAGAAATTACTAAAAAAACAGAAAAGAAAAAGAAAATATAGAGACAAAAATTATTTTGAAGCGAATTTTCTTTAGATACCGTAGCTAAATCGAAATGTATAATGCTTCCGTTCGACTGTGTGCTTTTGATGAAGAGTTACAGTCAGTTAATGGAGATTGAAGATTCCGAGGCTGGTGTCGTGAGGTCGGAATGTGGATATTGTTGCAAGGAAGAGATGTTGTCAGGACGAATGTCACGGAACTGGTTTGCTGTCAGTGTTCTGAGCGTGTGTGCGTTTATTTACTAAGCTTGGCCGACACTGAAGTGCAGATTTCTGGTTGCTTGCAATAGTTGCTGTTTCTAAGTACTTACCCATCTAAGTACTGAGCAGGTCCATCGCTTGCTTAACTGCAGTGACTTGCTCTATCAACAACAGTTATTGTTTTACAACAGAAAATCCGTGTGTTAATTCCAATTTTTTTTGTTAGTTGTTTGTCGTGGAATTCAGTAAAAAAAATTAATAATGTTTGTTTATGAAATTAATTCGTGTCAATTCTCTCTTTTTTTTTTTAATAATTTAGTTCAATTTTTTTTTTTTAAATTAAAAGTGACTTTTTTTTTTGGTGGGGATTTTGTATTTTTGACTTTTAAGTCAACCGGGATTCACTCAATTTTTTTTTTGTTTCGTTTTTTTAATTATCTGCTGTAAAAATTTTCAATCACAAATAAAATCGAATAAAGTGTTATAAATATCACTAAATTAGAAAACCTTTTAAAAAAATCCCTGAAGGTCTTGAATAAATGATGTATGAAATTATTATTACCCGTTATTTGAATAGCTTATTATTTTTGCTTGGGCTGGGGGAGAGGCTGCTGAAGTCTTATGGTTGGAGTTATCTTAGGAAATAGCAGCAGCTGACCTAGGCATATGCTTAAATATCTAGAGAATGCTGATCGCAACTGGAAAAGAAGAGACTGATGTTATTTGAGGTCTATATTGGTCTCTTTGTCAGCATCAGATGTCCTGTTTCGATTTTGAAAGCAATTGAGTCAAAGTTCAAAGGAGAGAAAAATAACTCCCCCAAACCAGGAACAAATTGACAACGACAAGAAGACGAAGAAGAGGCAGATAAAAAAAGAAAATGATGATGAATGCTTATTATATGAAGACAATGCAAAGAATTTTTAGATACTGTCTTTGGTCGGCACTCTCCTGGAATGAGTTTAATTCCTCACTTTGCTTTAAATAAATAAATAAAATAAATAAATATTTTTTTTTAATAAATAAGAAAGTTTTTTTTTTGTTTTTGTTTGTTGTTGTTTGTTGTTTTAGAGTGATTTGTTATTTTTTTATTTTTTTTATTTTTATTTTTTTTTTGGTGTTTTTATAATTCTTATATATCAACAAGAATAGTTCGTAAAATAATCTTAGACGGGGCCGTATGGATAGACATCCAAGAAACCATTAAAAAAAACGTTTTGTTGACGTTTTTTTTTTTTTTTAGTTTTTTTTCTTTTTTTTTTTGTGACGGAGAAGAATTAAGATTTTTTGTTTTTTTGGAAAGAGAGAAAATGTTTTCAATAAATAAACTTAAAAAGAAAAGTTGGAAAAATTAAAAGTCAAATTAAGAATGATTTTGTTACTGATGAAAACAACAGCTAGACTTTTTTTTTTCAAGTAGTGTTTGTTATTGTTATTGTTTGTGTGTTGTTATTTAGTTGTTAATTTATTATTTAATTTGATATTTTGTTATTGTATTTAAATATGTCAGTGCGTGTGTAAAATCCTCGCATTCGTCCAGTTTTGTTCCCCGGCAATTTATAAGTTTCTCTTTCGTTTTTTGCTTTTTTTTTTTTTTTTTTTTTTTTTTTCCAGGTGCTTTGAAGCTCAGTCGATAAATCAGACAGTTGTTATATCAAGACATTTAAAAAAATGTTTTTAAAAAACAAACAAACAAAAAAAAAAACAAGACGTGTTTCTTGCACACCTATGTAACGAATAAAGGTAAAAGTCCATGCGTTTCTGTACGTGGAAGAAGACGTCGAAAAAAGAAAAAAGAAAAAAAAAAGAGGGGGTCTTCATTCAATAACAACAACAACAACAAAATTGCACATACACCCGACGAGGCCGGGTGGTCTTGAGATCTGCTCAAATTGTGACTCCCCGACAGAAACAGAAGTCCCCTTTATATGACGGAGGTTTATACCTCATTTACATATATAACTTTTAAGGTCTCCCCTCCCGCCATGTCACAGTGCGTCTTCGTTTTGTGTGTGGTGTGTCTATCTCGGCTTGGCTTCTCTCTCTCTCTCTTCTCTGTCTCTGTCTCTGGCGCGTGTGTGCACTGGCTTCATCTCTCCTCCTGCCAATATCAATTTACCGCTGCTGCTGCTGTCATAGCTCCACCCCCACTCATCCGCGTTCCCTTTATAATGTCCCCTCCGTCATTTCTCTCGCTCTCCCGGTGGATCTATAGATACCCTCACCGCCACTACTGCTTTTTACTCTTCTAGGGTTTGTTCTCCTTTTATCAACTACTTACTCCCTTCTGTCTTGTTGGCGAGTGCAGAGAGAGAGAGAGAGAGAGAGAGAAAGAGAGAGAGAGAGAGCGAGAGAGAGAAAGAGTGAGAAGCAAAGAGAGAGAAAGAGAAAGGGGGCTGTGTGACACGCGACAGTTCTTTGTCTTTTTCCGAAGCGAACGGCGTGCCTCCATTGTTACCCGCTGAAACACGTGTTCTGCCGGGAACTGAACTTGTGAACGTCATTCGCTTACGACAAAAGCGACAGAAAAAAAAAGTAAAAAAAAACAAAAAAAAAACGCCATTGTCCCAGAACGAGTTTACCGACCGGCTTTTGCTAAGCCCGACTTCAGTCTCGAAACAGTGACCGATCGACACGTTACACTTTTTACACTACCCTTTTTGGGACTCTTTTTCTATTTTTAAAATTTTTTACCTGAGACCAGGGATTCCCAAAGTGGGGGTAATTACATGAAAAGGTGTAATTTGAGAATTACTCAGGGGGTAACGGCATCTTAAAAACAGATCTTTTTTGTACTAAAAATGTTTTTAAATGAAAAACTATTGTTTATTTGAGACCAGGGATTCCCGAAGTGGCAGTAATTATATGAAAAGGTGTAATTCAAGGGCTACTCAGGGGGTAACGGCATCTTATAAAAACACATCTTTTTTTTTTTTTTTTTGTAGTAAAAATGTTTTTAAATGAAAAAATATTGTTTACCTGAGACCAGGGATTCCCAAAGTGGGAGTAATTATATGAAAAGGTGTAATTTGACGGTTACTCAAGGTGTAACGGCATCTTATAAAAACACATATTTTTTTGTAGTAAAATTTTTTTTTAAAATGAAAAAAAATTTGTTTACCTGAGACCAGGGATTCCCAAAGTGGGGGGGTAATTACATGAAAAGGTGTAATTTAAGGGTTACTCAGGGTGTAACGGCATCTTATAAATACACATCTTTTTCATGTACTAAAAATGTTTTTAAATGAAAAATATTGTTTACCTGAGACCAGGGATTCCCAAAGTGGGGGTAATTACATGAAAAGGTGTAATTTAAGGGTTACTCAGGGTGTAACGGCATCTTATAAAAACATATTTTTTTGTAGTAGAAATGTTTTTAAATGAAAAAAAAATGTTTGCATAGATGTTTTTTAGTTTGTTC
Organism: Ascarosepion bandense; assembly: GCA_037127315.1. Taxonomy (NCBI): domain Eukaryota; kingdom Metazoa; phylum Mollusca; class Cephalopoda; order Sepiida; family Sepiidae; genus Ascarosepion; species Ascarosepion bandense. Next base: position 3,659,468 of record JBBBDQ010002242.1, read on the forward strand.
AATATTGTTTATAGTTGATAAGATTTTTACTATAAATATACGGAGTGAGAAAATGGAAACTTTACTAAAATTTTGGGACTTTTACGATTTTTTTTGGGGGGGGGGGGGACTTTTACGATATTTTTTTTTTTTTTAGGACTTTTACGATTTTTTGGGTGGGGGGGGGACTTTTACGATTTTTTTTTTTTTTTTTTTTGGTTTGGTTTGTATGTGCTTTGCCCTCTTCAAAACTGCGTCTCTTAGACAAATTTTTCTTTTGTTTCTTTTATTCAGCTTTCCTTTCTTTTTTCGCTCTATTTATTCAGTCTTTCTTTCTACCTTTTTATCTCTTTTTCTTTCTTTTCTTTCTTTTTCTTTTTAGTTATTCACCTTTTTTTTCTTTCTATCCATATTCTCTTTTCCCTTTTATTCCACCTTCTATTTATCATTTTTTATTCTGTCTTTCTTTTTTCTGTTGCTTTCAGTTTCTTCAACTTTTCTTTCTTTTTTTATTTTATTCAACCTTTCTACCTTTTTCTCTCTTTCTAACCAGATGCCCTTTTTATTTCACTTTCTTTCTTTCTTTCTTTCTTTCTTTCTTTCTTTCTCAATCATCCCTATCTATCTATCTATCTATCTATCTATCTATCTATCTATCTATCTATTTTAGTCTTTGTGATGCTTTCTTTCTTTCTTTCTTTCTTTCTTTCTTTCTTTCTTTCAAATCATCCATATCTATCTATCTATCTATCTATCTATCTATCTATCTATCTATCTATCTATCTATTTTAGTCTTTGTGATGTTTCTTTCTTTCTTTCTTTCTTTCTTTCTTTCTTTCTTTCTTTCTTTCTTTCTCAATCATCCCTATCTATCTATCTATCAATCTATCTATCTATCTATCTATCTATTTTAGTCTTTGTGATGCTTTCTTTCTTTCTTTTTTCTTTCTTTCTTTCTCATAATCTGTTCTTTTCTCTCTCTTTCTCTCTCTCGATCTCTCTGTTAGTCAGCTTCGTTCTTTCTTTCTTTTCCTCTGAATCGATATGAAGAAAAGAGGAGAGTTAACATTATCAACTACCAACTTTTAGACACTTACGAGATGTGGAGATGTTAAAAAGTTGGGGACCTGACAATAAATAAATAAATTAATTAATCAAGTAACTAAACTAAAATTAAAACACTGAATTTTGGTTAATTTGGTCGGAATTTAAGAAAGCCGGTTGGGCCGAGGTCTGTTCAGCATATCATACAAGAAAACACATGACATCACGTTTTAAGTGAATTACTGTACACACTGGATTGGCAAATCTCTTTATTGTAGACGTCAGCTTTTCGATTCAAATCATAGCACTTGCGACTAGGGAGTTCCTTGTCTTTTTTTTTTTTTCAGCACTCTCGCACACACGCGCACACACTTGTCTTTAACTCTATACAAGGATGGATTTCAATATGCATAAGTCCCAAGTCTTAGGAAGCTATAGAGGTCCCATTTGCTTTTCCCCTCATCCTATTCATAGAAAAGGGCCTTCGCAGTGTAAGCTGTGCTGTAGTTTAACTGATGCCAAAATTACTTTCCCTCAAAGAAGTAGTTACTTAATTTCATTTCGTGGGCTATTATCATTTCCGTGAGTTCGAAAACTCCCACTAGCGAACTTAATGTCAAACCAAACAAAAAAGCTAGACCCAGACTATCACGACGTTTCGATCCTTATGCCTTCGGTCTTCATCAAGTGTACGCCGATCCGGTTCGCCTACGGAAAATTCAGAACTAAACCCTTTATTTAATCTACTGGGGTAGATTGTTCTCGTTCCATTTATCCTGTCCAGGAGTATCTTATTTCTAGTTCTTATTGCTCGCTTTGTTTCTATTAAGTCTCAAATACACACTACCCTGCTCAGGAACTGAACTCGCAATTACGATGTCACCAAATTCCCGAAACGACTAAGATTTAATCCGTTAGGCTATTGTCCCGGAGAGGAGTGGAAAAGTTACTTTTTATTTTTTTTAATGTATTTCTAAATATCATTTATTTTCAAAATACATTTAAAAAAAAAATACTTGTAAAAAATAAAATAAAATAAAAAAAAATTAAAAAAAGTAGTACCCGGATTTACTTTTGTGACATTCCGTTACGTCTTCGACGTTTGATTGATAGATGCGTGTTGCCTATAAGGACCAGCAGATGGAGTTCGAACCCAGTTAGAAGTCGAACAATTCCAATACTGATTTTTTGAAGGAAAGGAGACAGTTGCAATGAAGAAGAAGATAATCCAGTATAGGCTTTCGGCACTGCGTTCCTTTGGTTCGAAGCGGATCTCACAAAAACATTTCCGCAAACAAGAAACATTTAATATTACGCACTCTTTTTCTCTTTCTCCATTTCCCCCCTCTCTCTCTCCCTCCCACCCTCTTTATCTCCCTCCCTCATTTCTCTTTCTCTCGCTTTCTCTATCTCACTTTTTCACTCTCCCCTCTCCTCATTGTCATCTTCTGTTGTTGGTAAATAAATTTTTGTTTCTTTGGCTTTACTAAAGGAATTATATTTTTAGAAGAAATGTCGTTACGCCTCATGGGTATACCGAATGCGTATGTCAAAAATATCACAGTAATTATCCAGTATGTATGTATGTATGTATGCATGTATGTATGTATGTATGTATGTATGTATGTATGTATGTATGTATCCATCTATCTATCTATCTAAATCCATTCTATCTATCTATCTATCTATCTATCTATCTATCTATCTATCTATCTAAATCCGTTCATATCTATCTATCTATCTATCTATCTATCTATCTATCTATCTATCTATCTATCTATCTATCTATCTATCTAAATCCGTTCATATCTATCTATCTATCTATCTATCTATCTATCTATCTATCTATCTATCTATCTATCTAAATCCATTCATATCTATCTATCTATCTATCTATCTATCTATCTATCTATCTATCTATCTATCTATCTATCTATCTAAATCCGTTCATATCTATCTATCTATCTATCTATCTATCTATCTATCTATCTAAATCCATTCATATCTATCTATCTATCTATCTATCTATCTATCTATCTATCTATCTATCTATCTATCTATCTAAATCCGTTCATATCTATCTATCTATCTATCTATCTATCTATCTATCTATCTATCTATCTATCCGTTCTATCTATCTATCTATCTATCTATCTATCTATCTATCTATCTATCTATGTAAATGACAACTTCTCTCCGTCAAAACAATCGCTTGAGAAGTATTTTTTAATATCAACTTTTATTTAAAATAATTTAAAAATAAACAAACAAACAAATAAACGACAAAAATAAAGTAACAGAAAGAAAAAAATATTTTCGAAATAAATTTCGAATCTCAATATTCAAGGCTTGTTACCTTCATACCGAATCGGATGGCGGACACAGTTTCTTTCTATCCCATTCGATTCTTGACTGGTGGTACCATACTTCAACCAGAATTATTTCATCATAGCCAGATGACGGCATATTTACCTAAGCAGAATATTGGTGCTGTACGATCTTTTAGACAGCTGTCAAGAAAGTAATATCCACTCGAATGATATGTGTATTAATTTTAGACTGCAGTGATTCTGCGTCGAGTGGGGATAATATGCAATCACAAATTAGACATGTTTTTAGGGTTCGGCACAGCTTCTGGACTAGAATAATGTGTGAGCCCAGATTTTTTAGTGACATGGTGTAGGCGATCGCAAATTTCGTTAATTTTATACTGTACATTTTAGTGGTGATTTTCGAAGCGCAACTTAGATGTGGCACAAGGCCGAAAGTAAGGGACACCCAGTGAGGATCGAACTCACTCACTCAGCTGAAATGAATCTAGCGAGACAGAGTATTACAGCACGTCGAGGTGCAGAGCTGTAAATTTTAGTGAGTAGTAAATAAAATGATTCCTGACTTGGCAGTTTTTAGGGAAAGCCATCGAAATTTTAGGTTTTTTTTTTTAAGCTGGTATACGATACCAAATTCGAGAAATTTTACAAGAAACACACACACACACACACACACACACACACACACACACACACACACACACACACACGCACGCACACATACATAAACGTATAAAGAAAGGAGAGAGAAAACCGAAAGAAAACTTGAACAACAATTCTTTCAAATGTAATTAAAAAAAACAAAAACGGATATGTCTGTCTGTCTGTCTGTCTGTCTGTCTGTCTATCTATCTATCTATCTATCTCAGTCAATTAATACCTATCTATCTATCTATCTATCTATCTATCTATCTATCTATCTGAATCCGTTCATATCTATCTATCTATCTATCTATCTATCTATCTATCTATCTATCTGTCTATCTAAATCCGTTCATATCTATCTATCTATCTATCTATCTATCTATCTATCTATCTATCCCAGTCTGTTCATATCTATCTATGGCATTTTGTGATATTTTAAAGTACTTCACGGAGGCGGTAATGTTCTCACTTTTCTTAAAATTGGAATAAATGCAGTATTTTTTAAAAAAAGAAAGAAGCCTTTTAATGACTTGATAGGTCAGATGGTTTCATGCATACGCCTGAGTAAATAATGACGCGTTTGCTGATCGAATACAAAGAAATTATTAGTGGATATCCGTATTTGAAATAGACGTCCCATTTTTTTATTTATATTATTTTTCAAAACAATCTTTTTTAACGTTTGTCAGCTGCACGTTCAAGGAAACTTATACACAGCATCCGTTTCTTAATTTTTTAGTCTGTGAATGTTTTTATGAAGTTTAATCGAAAATTCAGGCTTATAGAAATCATAACAACTGCTTAAAAATAAAAATTGTATCAACTAAAAACGTTTTTTGAAGTAAATAATTTATGTACATATTTTATTATGTGGTGCGTGAGTGCGTGCGTGAGTGCGTGCGTGCGTGAGTGCGTGCGTGCGTGAGTGAGTGCGTGTGTCTGTGTGTGCGTTCGATCGAATATGTCGGGGGTTTGTTTCTATTGAGCGTAAAACTGTAAACAATATGATTCACCGATCCGTCGGACGAGCCAAGCGACTTCCCTTGCATATTATTTTTTAATTCTTTCTCGGCTGTGCGTAGTCGCACCAAGTAGCCCACTCGTTTCGAGCACGCGCCGACGCACGCACACTGGAAATTGCAACACGAGCGCATATGCGCGCGTCAGGCCAGATTCAGGCGGCCAACGCTGAACGCGCCCCCTTGCATACGCATTAAAAGAGCTCAATGTCGAGGTGTCTTCACTGGGAGCACTTGCCCCTGAGGTAGATTTCGGCTATCTATCTATCTATCTATCTATCTATCTATCTATCTATCTATCTATCTATCTATCTATCTATCTATCCCAGTCTGTTTATATCTATCTCGGTTCATCCGTTCATATCTATCTATCTATCTATCTATCTATCTATCTATCTATCTATCTATCTATCTATCTATCTATCTATCTATCTATCCCAGTCTGTTTATATCTATCTCTCTATGTCTGTTCATCTATCCATCTATCTATCTGAATCCGTTCATATCTATCTATCTATCTATCTATCTATCTATCTATCTATCTATCTATCTATCTATCTATCTCAGTCTGTTCATATCTATCTATCTATCTATCTATCTATCTATCTATCTATCTATCTATCTATCTATCTATCTATCTATCCCAGTCTGTTTATATCTATCTATGTCTGTTCATCATCCATCCTATCTATCTGAATCCGTTCATATCTATCTATCATATCTATCTATCTATCTATCTATCTATCTATCTATCTATCTATCTATCTATCTATCTCAGTCTGTTCATATCTATCTATCTATCTATCTATCTATCTATCTATCTATCTATCTATCTATCTATCTATCAGTCTATTCTATCTATCTATCTATCTATCTATCTATCTATCTATCTATCTATCTATCTATCTATCTTAGTCTGTCTATCTATCTATCTATCTATCTATCTATCTATCTATCTATCTATCTATCTATCCCAGTCTGTTTATATCTATCTATGTCTGTTCATCTATCCATCTATCTATCTGAATCCGTTCTATATCTATCTATCTATCTATCTATCTATCTATCTATCTATCTATCTATCTATCTATCTAAGTCTGTTCATATCTATCTATCTATCTATCTATCTATCTATCTATCTATCTATCTATCTATCTATCTATCTATCAGGATTAAGAAGATAGAAGAAAACGATTGACATTTCATTTAAATTGGCAGGGATGCAAAAATCCTGTAAAGAGTTCCACAAGCGAGAAGTCCGGGAGAAGAACCTGTTAGCATAGAACTTACGGATGCATCTAATCATGTATGTGTATGTGTGTGTGTGTGTGTGTGTGTGTGTGTGTGTGTGTGTGTGTGTGTGTGTCGTGGGTCGGGGAGATTTATAGGAACGTTATATATTAAAAACATGTTCAGCACATTGTGGCTGTGTTCATATTTGATGTTACTGAGTTTAGGCATCAACTAATGAAACGGCCACAATGTGCTGACCGTGTTTGTAAAATAAAACATTTCTATAATTTAGGCACATGCCGAAACATTCAGTTATATATAGTCATCCGCAGACAGATCTGTTTCGCTGTAACATAGCTCATCAGTACAATTAGACTCCGATTGCTTTTTACCCAGGATTGAAACCCGACCGAATTGGTGTCAGTCGGCGATTCTACCTCTGAGCTCTCTCTCTCTCGCGCTCTCTCTCTCTCTATATATATATGTATATATATATAGGGTGTCCATAAAGTCCGTGTGCACTTAGTTAAGTCTATCTATTCCAATAATATATATATATGTTAAAAATGGTGAGTTAACTAAGTTTTAACTTAGTTAAAGTCCAATCAAAGAAATAGAAAAAAAAAAGACAGCTAAATAAAAAAAACTTAAGATTAAGCATAACTAAATACAAAATCATGACTTACTAAAATTTAAATCATTATAACAATTATTACAATATAAAGCACTACTCTGTCTTGAGCACTCTTTATAAATATAAATGCTTGAACAGTAGGTTTAAAATCTACGTGTTCTGTCACTTTCTTACAATTTACAGATACAGTCACTTTCTCACCGGCGAAATGTGGCTTCTCTGTGTCTCATCTACAAATATTTTCACGGCTCCTGCCACAAGATTAGCAACTAGGTCCCACCTTTTTACTGTGAAACCAATGAATTGTAAACGCAAATTCTACTCCAGCAGCTTCTTTTCTCGCACTTCCCGCCCGTAGAATTCCCTTCCATTTATTTGCTTTCCCAGACAGCTATAATCTCAAAGAATTTAAATGTAAAGTTAATAGTCATCTCCTATCTCACTAACTTGCATCCTCTCTCTCATGCTTCTTTTTCTGTCCACTCCATTCTCATCAGTATTCTCATCCTTCTCTTACCAACTTCCTGACATAAGAACCTGTCACTGTTTTTCATAACTTTCCTCCTATGCAACCCCCTGCAAAACAGTGGTAGTAAAATACCTTGCTTGGGGCGATATGATTATAAAAGAAAGAAAAACATTTCTATACGATTATAATGTGGATATAAAGTGGGGGATCAAATCTACATTACAATCAATATGTAAAATGATCCCTCACTTTATGGCCATAGTCATCCTTCTCTTACTCACTTCCTTACACTTCCTATAACCTGTCACTCTTTCTCATAACTTTCCTCCTATGTAGCCCCCTGCAAAACAGTGGCAGTAAAATGCCTTGTTTGGGGCGATATGATTATAAAATAAAGTCTATATCACTAACCTGCATCCTCTCTCTCTCTCTCTCTCTCTCTCTCATGCTCCTTTCTCGGTCCACTCCACTCTCATCAGTATTCTCATCTTTCTCTTACTCACTTCCTGACACCCCCTATAACCTGTTACTCTTTCTCATAACTTTCCTTCTATGTAACCCCCTGCAAAACAGTGGCAGTAAAATGCCTTGCTTGGAGCGATATGATTATATATATATATATATATATATATATATATATATATAATTCATTTCAAATTGTCGGTTGCTTATAACCAAGTTTCGTTAAAATTCGTTGATTTCCGTAATATATATATATATATATATATATATATATATATATATATATATAAAACAAAATAAATTTCGATGTTCAAAACTCTTGAATGATCATTTCAACATAAATTCCCTATGAGAGATTTCACATCTCATCGGCAACACCACATTTCAAAATGAAATAAAAAGAATCAAAGAATTTACGTCACAAAAATAAATCGGTTAGCAATTAATGTCTATTTTTAGATTTGAACAATTTTACTTTTAGATAGAGTTGGAAGTGAAAATTTGAAAATTTGCCTTTGTCTAATACAAACAAATAATTTTAATTAAAAAAACAAAAAGGTCTGTTTAAATTCTGATTGTATTTTTCTAATTTTCATATAAGGAGTTGAGTATTGTGCTTGAAGGGAATAAACTGAACGTTTATTTTTTTTTAAAACTTTCAACTATCGCAGTCATTATGAAGAAACGATGTTTATGTCAGTGTGGTTAGCTAGACTTTGTTTACATCCTGGTTTTTCGGGTGGGGATAACTGGACGTTTGAAACGGTCTAAGTGTGACGTCATATGGAACGGCTACTGGGAAAGTGGCTGCACATAAAAATATATAGGTATATCAAAGGTTTATATATACATCTGAAAGAAAGCGTTCGGGACAATTGTAACCAGGGACAAGTATGACACTCCACTGCTCTCATTGTGGTGCAGCGGATATCGACTCGGAACGACAAATCGGGGAGCCGAGTTCGAATTCCAGTTGAATTCCTTGCATTCTCATACACACAAATACCCTTGGGAAAGGTATTAATTCGCCACTTCCCTCCAGTTATGGGTTAAATAACAGAACAGATAATCTTCTGCCCAGTCAGTTATGTCTCTTTCGAGACATGATCGCCCAAAGCGTGTATCACGTATGGCACTTAACTGATTGACTGAATATAATAGTTGGAATCATGATTAAGGCTTCTACTGGTCATAAAGTGGGGGATCGGTTTTCTATTATTATGAAGTAATAAACTGTTCCCCCACTAATTACTACGTAATAATATAATACATCTCTCCTTCCTCTAGCTATGAGTCAAATAACAGGACTGATTGGCTTCTAGAGCCTTGGCTGGCAACCAGTCTACCACAGAAAAAAATTGCAACCTACTGCGGGATAATCTTCTACTCAGTCAGTCATATCTCTTTCGAGACATGATCGCCCAAAGCGTGTATCACTTAACTGACTGACTCTAAACCAAAATGAAAAGCTTAAGCTTCTCATTTTGGTGAGAGTCAGTCAGTTAAGTGATACACGCGTCTATGAAAAAACAGTAAAAAAAAAAAATCTAATCTTCCTTGTCTGTACTATTCAACGGAACATTTTGAATGCAAGGCTGAAGTTCAAATATTCATGCGGAGAACTTTGTCACTTAAATGAGCAGAGTCATGTCGACTTCGAAGTTTCGTAAAGGTACCATTTCACAGGGCATTTTTTTTAATCAGTTAACACTGAATCTCTCTCTCGATATCATTTTTTAAAACAGTGGAGTGGCCTAACTATGGACAGTAGTATATATACATATATATATATATATATATTGTCATCCGCAGACAGATCTGTTTCGCCGTATCACAGCTCATCAGTACGGTTAGACTCCGATTGCTTTTTTACCCAGGAATGAAACCCGACCGAAATGGCGTCAGTCGGCGACTCTCTCTCTATATATATAAAATAAAATAAATTTTCAATATTCAAAAATGTTGAATGAACATTTCGACATAATATTAATTAGGATCAGGTTTTTGGGATTTACCTTCCTACTTTTCCGTTTTGAATTAAAGTATTTCAATAATATATATATATATATATATATAGTACTGTGCAAAATTATTAGGACAAGAACTATTTTATCTTTTCTGAGGCATCAAAATAAAGTTTAAAAGCACTCCTGTCCTAACACTTTTGCACGCTACAGGTAGTGTGTAAAAGTATTAGGACAGGGGTGATTTTCCTAAAAACCTCACTAAAATTCAAATACAAGGTGAAAACTCAAACCTTTGTTAGCTAGTGAAATGCCTGATGTTGCGTTTCAGCAGCAAGCTTTGAAATCTGTAGGCGAGCGTTTGTTAGAGCCATACTAGGGCTGAAAAGAAGAGGTTTATAGAAGAGTAAGACACACAAGACAGATATAAGATAATATATGCATTAATGTTTTTTTTTAAGGCTTAGAAATAAAACCTTCAAAACGTTTGTCATAACTATCACTTTGCACCTAAACAAAAAAAAAATATAAGAGCTTGAAAAATGTAATTGACGAAATACAATTAATGTTATCTCAAGCTACTTCTAACAAGGCTACACGCTCCCCTGCTAAGGCTTCGCGACTCCCTGGGGGTCGCGACCCACTGGTTGGGAACCTTTGCTTTAGAGCGTATAACTCATATGCAAATGATGTCTATCTTGCCCATGCATATCTGTATGTTTGAATATTTAATATGCCCAACGAGCATGTCTGTACAATGAGAAGCCATCAGTGTCAGGTCACTGTAACTCTTTGCTGCGTATGGACCATTCTGTTGGCGGATCATTTGTGTACAGGTTGATGAAATTAGTAAGGCCGGCGCGAGGGTGAGGCAGCAGACGCATGCCCACTCACACATACGCGCAGACAGTGGCGCGCACAAACACTTGATAGTCTTGTTACGAGGAGGTGGAAACGCGCTCACACGGACACACACGCCGACTCAAGAACACAGGTAGAAAAATAGGGAAATGTCTTCCACGCTGGACTACGAGTAATGGACAGCAGGTGGTGTGACACACCTTAATGACTGGCTGATCAAGTTGAGGAATGACCGCGATTGTTACTGTTCATGTCTTCTTGCATAATGCAAACTGGCGCAACACAATCTACCTATTGTTTACCTCTGTTCGTTTATAAACAAACTTACAAATATGACACTGGAAAAACTGATCCGTCTGTATATATATATATATATGTTTTTTTTAAAAAAAATAACTTTAATCTAAAAGGAAAAGCACGAGGATAAATCCTAAAGACCCGATCCTAATTAATATTAATATTTTAATATAAAAAAAAATGATAGAGAGTTCAATGTAATTAAAACTACAGAGTCAGTTATAAAATAAAATAAATTTCGATGTTCAAAACTGTTTCTCTCTTTTAGGGGTTTCATGTTGAAATGATCATTCAATCAGTTTTGGACATCAAAATTTATTTTATTATATATATATATAATCTTACACCAGTACACAGTTGTATTAATACAACTGTGTAATGGTCAAATTTTGTTATGACCAAAAACTACGTAATTAAACAATCAATCCATATATATATATATATATATATATATATATATATATATATATATGTGTGTGTGTGTGTGTGTGTGTGTGTGTTGTGTGTGTGTGTTGTGTGTGTGTGTGTGTGTGTGTGAGTGTGTGAAATTAATTTTACAAAATTTGTGGGCTTCTTCCTCACACCAAACAAGGATGAAAGTCCATACAAACAAATGTCCGCAAATCCTTTTTTTTTTTTGACTTATTAAGTTTAAAGAAAGTCTATGGTAGATAGCACTGTGTTGCCATGTAGACTAGGTGACATTAGTCAGTCGTGTACATCTATGGCTGGACATTTTGGAAATATGTTTATCTGGATATTTGCCCTTGTTTTGATTTCAAGCCGGTTTCGCTGTATCACAGCTCACCAGTGTGGCTAGACACATCCACTTGCTTCTGGCCAGGATCGAAACTCGACCGATTTGGTGTCAGTCGGAGTCGCTACTCCCTAAGCCCTAGGCGCATGGAACCAGAGAAGGGAAATTTTAACGTGTATGTAAGCGGTTTATACACACGCCAGTCACCGAAAGAACTCAATTCATTTCTGAAGTGTAACGCATATATCGCAGAAGTGGAAACTGTTTTTAAAATTTTCTTCTCTAGAGAAGTATATATATATATATATATATATATATATATATATATATATATATATATATGTCAGATTAAATAAATTGCGAGCATTGTGTCTGCTTACTTTTAATAAAATCCGTTCATACTCAAGGATAATATTTCGCGTATTATAATTGAAAGATGTCAGAAATGAGCTGTAACGTTGATAGATGTTATTACCATTCATTTCTCAAGTACTTTAAACCTCCTTCCGAGATCATCTTCAGGGATGTGAGTTATGATAACAAAAAGTGTGATGCTAAAAATTACTGTACAGTTTGCGGTTAATGTTTATAATGTTATTTGTATAATATCATTGCCGTAGCTTAAGCTGCGTGTATATGCATGTGTACTGTACAATATAGTAAAAATAATTAGGTTTGTTGTCGTATCCCGCTTCCTAATAACGAAATTTCTGGCCTCTACTACACTCTTGGCCATAGGTCTTTTCTGTTTACAATGGACACAGGAGCCTTTAAAGTAACTTTAATTATTTTTTAAAATTATTTAATCTCTTCTAACATTTTGGAAATTTTGTCAGAAAATTTTGTTTTGATTTTAGTTAGCGGATAAATAAAACGTTACGACTGTTTTACAATGGAAACGTAATGATTGCATCATCCACTTTTTTTCGGTGACAAACACATTAATTTTGAAATTCTCGCAAAAATCAAATAATTGTCAGATTTTTAATGAAACTATCAGTACTCATTCACAACTGAATGAAATTATTCTTGAAATTATTATTTTTTTAAAATCTTGATAAAAATATTTTTGTTTATCTCCCTACTCCACGTAAATCCATGAAATTTTAATAAATTTTATATTAATGGCTAACTTTTGTTTTATTTGTTCAAAGCAGGACTCATTGAGAGATAATTTTTTAATTTTAAGTTTACATTTATTATCCGAAAATCTTCTCCGAAGAGTAAAATAAAAATGCAATAAAACTCTTATATAATTTAATTTGATAAGCTTTAAATTGCTAGAATAAATAATAACCATTAAGGACATTATACTCTGAAGAAAAAAAATGGATTAATAATAAAACTATTTTTATTAAACTTTTTAATTTTAGGTATGGCAATATGATCATCAATTCTTAACTAAAAAGTTTACTCGCAATCAATTTTTTGAAGATTTTAAACATATTTTAAAAACTTTATATATTGTTAAATTATTTAATAGTAATAAAAATAATAAAAAATGAAAACAATACTTTTAAAATTTTATTATTTTACTAAGTTATTTTATTTATTAAGACGTTGCTATCATTTGTAGTATGACAAAGTAAAATTTTTTCCAGGATATCATAATTATCCTACCGTGGAAATTTCACGGAGGTTTCGCTAGTATTTATAAACATTCAGGTGCGAAAGTGACTGAAGTCAAAACAAAAAAAAAGATTTGACTGAAGTAAAGGGAAAAATCTTTAGCTTTTTTTTTGCATTTATTATTTACAATTTTTTTAATGAATTAGAATCCGGAGACATTTTTAAGAGATGGATGACTGTGGCCATAAAGTGAGGGATCAGTTGATATATTGATTGTAATGTAGAATTGATCCCTCACTTTATGCCCACATTATAATAGTATAGATATTTTTTATGATCATATCGATACAAGCAAGGCATTTTACTGCCACTGTTGAGCAGGGGGTTACATAGAAGGTGAGTTATGAGAACGAGTGACAGGGGGTGTCAGGAAGAGGGTAAGAGATGGATGAATGTGGCCATAAAGTGAGGGATCAGTTAGTATCCTGATTTTAATGTAGAATTGATCCCTCACTTTATATCCACATTATAATAGTATAGATATTTTTTTATGATCATATCGCCCCAAGCAAGGCATTTTACTGGCACTGTTGAGCAGGGGATTACATAGAAGGTGAGTTATGAGAACGAGTGACAGGGGTTGTCAGAAAGAGGGTAAGAGATGGATGATTGGCTATAAAATGAGGGATCAGTTGATATATTGGTTGTAATGCAGAATTGATCCCTCACTTTATGCCCACATTATAATAGTATACATATTTTATTTATGATCATATCACCCCAAGCAAGTCATTTTACTGCCACTTTTGAGCAGGGGTTTACATAGGAGGAAAGTTATGAGAAAGCGTGACAGGTTACAGGGAGTGTCAGGAAGAGGGTAAGAGAAAAATGAGAATACTGATGAGAGTGGGGTGGACGGAGAAAAGAGCATGAGAGAAAGGATGCGAGTCAGTGAGATGGGAGATGACTATTGACTTTACATTTGAATTCTTGAAGATTGTAGCTGTCGGGAAAGCAGGTTTTTTTTTATAATAATATCGCCCTATGCAAGGCATTTTACTGCCACTGTTGAGCAGGGGGTTTCATCGGAGGAAAGTTATGAGAAAGAGTGACATGTTACAGGGGATGTCAGGAAGAGGGAAAGAGAAGGATGAGAATACTGAAGAGAGTGGATTGGACCGAGAAAGAAGCATGAGAGAGAGAGGATGCAAGTTAGATAGAAGATGACTACTGATTTTACATTTAAATTCTTGGAGATTATAGTTGTCGGGAAAGCAAGTAAATGGAAGGGAATTCCACAGGCGGAAAGTGTGAGAAAAGAAGCTGATGGAGTAGAATTTCAGTTGACAATTTATTGGTTTCACAGTAAAAGGGACCTAGTTGCTAATCATGTGGCTTGAGTAAATTCATATATAGTGAGTACCAGTGAGCAAAGTTCATAATTACTATTAAATTTGTAAAACTCCTCTACAAAAATTTCATATAAATCTATCTATCTATCTTCTGGCCGAAAAATTAAAATAAAAAATCTTTTTCTTTCTTAATTCCACCTCCTTTTTTTAAAACTTCCTGTGTATGGATATGTTTTTTCCGGTATAGAAATTTTGTATCATATTTTAATAATTAAATTTTTGTTTTCGATAGTTGCTGATGAAGCGAGAATTTTTTCGCCGAAATGGCCATTCAACGAATGTAAATTTCGGAAGTTTTTGAAATACTATATATAGGTGGGACAGAATGAAAATTTTCAATAATGCCTATTATTTGGAATGCACATTTTAATCAGACAGTCTTGGAAAGGGAGTAAGGATGGCATTCTCACATATTGAGAGGAGGGTGCATTAGGCAAAAAAGGTTGCGAGCAAGTGCCATAAGGTATCCCTTGAAAATAATAATATGAAAAAGACTGAAGATTTTCAATAATACATGCTTATTATTTGGAATGCACCGAACAGTCTTGGAAAGTCAGAAGAGACATTCTGACTTTTGTTGAAAAAGATGCATTGGAAAAAAAGTTAAAAATTTTCTGCTCCACGTAAATGCTTGTAGGTTTCTACCGATGATGATAGGTCGTGTTTCTACTTGAGGCGATAGGTAAACATTAGTTGGGTGTTTATTTGAATCTATCGGCAAAGATAGGTCGGACTTTCCCTTGAGTCAAATGCAAACGTTTTTAATTGAGGCAAAGGAGAAAAAAAAACAAAACAATCGGGATTTTTTAAGTTGATTAGGAACTATTGGCCGGTTTTCTGCTTATGCTAGAGGGCTGGGTTTTTACTTGAGGCTATAGGTAAATAATAATCCATTCACTCAATCTGGCTGGATAGATTATGCGTTGATTTCCTTTGTCTTTCTTACTTTCAATCTGTCTTGTGAGTATCAAATTTTCCAAGCCATCTATCCCAATTATGTGCCCCAGAAATTTCAACTGTCTCTTCCTGATGTTAAGTATAAATGTACTTTTTCTTGTCATTGTCCCTAAAACTTCGTCGTTGGTCACATGTTCCATCCATGGTATTCTCAGCATCCTTCAGTAGAACGACATTTCTGTTGCTTCAAGTCTCTTCTTTATCTGTGAAGAGATTGTCCAGTATTCACTGCCATATAGGAGGTCTGGTATAACATAACAGTTCAGGACGCTTTTCTTTGTAGAAGCGCATTTCTGTTACTTCAAATCTCTTCTTCATCTGTGAGAAGATTGTCCAGCATTTACTGCCATATTGGAGGACTGATATTACATAACAGTTCAGGACTCTTTTCTTTGTAGAAGCACAATTTTGTTGCTTCAAGTCTCTTCTACATCTGTGAGGTTGTCCAGTATTCACTGCTATCTAGGAGGTCTGATATTACATAACAGTTTAATAATATTTTCTTTTTTTCTACAGATATTTTTCTGTTTATTAATACTTTGTTTAGCTTATTTTGAATTTAAAACTGAGCGTCACTGTATTGTTAACATTTCGATGCAAACTGTAACCATATATATATATATATATATATATATATATTTTACATCTCCCTCTCCCCCAGTTTATGCATAAAACTAATTTTAAACATAAAAGCTTATTTTTAAACATATATGAGTTGAATATATTGATCGGAATCCGACAAGATGAACAGAATAAATAAAGAACAAGTCGGAAAAAAGTGTCTTTAATCTAACATGCTTTACTTATAACAATTTTCTTCAGCGATTTAATAAGGACGAATGATTTTTAAAAATCCGAGAGACAGTATTTTTGAATGAGGTATAGTTTCAAACGTCAAATACGTGTCACGTGGGATAAAGCAACGGAGGAATATTAAATGTAGAAGATAAAACTTGTGTTTGTGTAACTGTATGTGTCAACGCGTTTTTTTTTTAAATAAAATAATAGTAAACAGTTATGAATGTATGCGTTGAGAGAAATCAAATGATAGAACGATTTTCCTACTCAATAACGTGAGGAATCATGTATGATTCTAAAACGAAATATATTTCCGTTGAAATTCTAGTGAAAATAATGTTAAGAGAATCTTTTAACGAAATAATAAATTACTAAATAACGTTAACGGTAAGTACGAAGGTCATTCAATAAATAAGGAGAATGTTTCGGTATAAGGACTTCTATGAGGGTCATTCAATAAATAAGGAGAATGTTTCGGTATAAGGACTTCTACGAGGGTCATTCAATAAATAAGGTGAATTTTTCGGTATGAGGACTTCTACGAGGGTCATTCAATAAATAAGGTGAATTTTTCGGTATAAGGACTTCTACGAGGCTCATTCAATAAATAAGGTGAATTTTTCGGTATAAGGACTTCTACGAGGGTCATTCAATAAATAAGGTGAATTTTTTCGGTATAAGGACTTCTACGAGGCTCGTTCAATAAATAAGGTGAATTTTTTTCGGTATAAGGACTTCTACGAGAGTCATTCAATAAATAAAGTGAATTTTTCGGTATAAGGACTTCTACGAGGGTCATTCAATAAATAAGGTGAATTTTTTTCGATATAAGGACTTCTACGAGGGTCATTCAATAAATAAGGTGAATTTTTCGGTATAAGGACTTCTACGAGGGTCATTCAATAAATAAGGTGAATTTTTTTCGGTATAAGGACTTCTACGAGGCTCATTCAATAAATAAGGTGAATTTTTTTCGGTATAAGGACTTCTACGAGGCTCATTCAATAAATAAAGTGAATTTTTCGGTATAAGGACTTCTACGAGTCTCATTCAATAAATAAAGTGAATTTTTCGATATAAGGACTTCTACGAGGGTCATTCAATAAATAAGGTGAATTTTTTCGGTATAAGGACTTCTACGAGAGTCATTCAATAAATAAAGTGAATTTTTCGGTATAAGGATTTCTACGAGGCTCATTCAATAAATAAGGTGAATTTTTCGGAAGGACTTCTACGAAAGTCATTCAATAAACAAGGTGAATTTTGTGCCAACCACGTCCGAAGTCCCCACAATTTAAATATCAGAAGGTTGAAGATTGGATGTTGAAAATTGAAAGGATAAAATATTTCGTGTGTACAGTAAAGATTTGTTAACAGAATGACAAATGTGTAAGAAGAAAAATATAAGTTAATTTTTGTTAACTGATCACTATAATATATTTGTGCAAAAAAAAAAGAAGTTCATTGAGAAATATAAGTATTTAAAATGTCTACAGAAGTTTAGCGTTCATGGTTGTATGGAGTATAATGTAAAGTCTTATGTTCCCTCCTCTTTCTGGTAGGTTGGTGACAGGGTGGGAAAGACGAAATATAGAAACAGTATTAATCTCAGACAGGGTGTCCTGTTGTTGTTGCTCTCTTTGGTGGTGTGGAGTGAAAAAGAAGAAAAGAAAATTGGAAGAAGAGTTTGGCGAGACGTGACCGAGTCAGCTTGAAGTTTATTGTTTACATTTTGATATACCGTTCCCATTCTGACTGCCTTTGACCGGTCACCGACGTTGTTTAAATAGTGAAGTTTTTCCTGTTGCCGGCTCCAGCGAGCATTTTCATTTCTAGATGTTAAAAAGCGTCATATATAAATTTTATATTTCTAATCCAATCATGATCCAGAATTTTGCTTTTTACACTGACTTGTGAAAGTTTCCTTGGTCTGGGTTTTTCCAAAATATTTTTAATCGTTTGAATCCACTTTTGCGGGCGTGAAACTTTAATTTGCCTGTTATAGTTGGGTTTTCCCAAAATGCTTTTAGTCGTTTGGATCCTATTGTGCGGGTGTGCAATTTTACTTTGTGTGTTTTATGGATGATATAGGATTCGTATCCTATAACCTCTCCACTCTTCTAGTATTTGTTGTTCCGTCTTCTGGTACTTGTCTTAATTGTATTCATATCCCTTAGCGTGGATATTGTGCTGTAGATACTCAACACATCTTTTCGGTATTGTCCACTCGCTTCCAAGTTCCCACAATTTAAAAATCAGAATGTTGGATGTTGAAATATGGAAAGATAAAATATTTCGTTTTTACATTAAAGTAAAACTTTTATTACCAGAATGACAAAATTGTTAGAAGACAAATATAAGTGAAATTTTGTTGCTCTTTTTGGTGGCGTGGAGTGAAAAAGAAGAAAAGAAAATTGGAAGAAGATTTCGGCTAGACGTGACCGAGTCAGCTTGAAGTTTATTTCTTACATTGTGAATTGCTATTAAATACTGCTCCATTCTGATTCTTGACTGGTCACAGACGTAGTTAAATGTGAATTTCAGTCATGTGACCGGCTCCCAAAGGTACCTTCTTTTTTAGGTGTGATAAATGTTTGTCTGACGTGGTAAAATGAATTTTCTATTTCTTATCTAATTAGAATCCAGAATTTTGCTTTTCACACTAACTTGTGAAATTTGCCTTAGTTGTTATTTTTTTTTCAAAAGTTCTTTAAATCTGAGTTGTTGATGGATGATATAGGATTTGTATCCTATACATGGGAGGAAAGTGATGAGAAAGAGGGACAGGTAATAGGGGGTGTCAGGAAGTAAGTAAGAAAAGGATGACAATACTGGTGTGATGAGAGTGGAGTGGACGTGAGAAAGGAGCATGAGGGAAAGGTTGCGAATCAGAGAGATAAGAGATGACTATTGACCATACATTTGAATTCTTGGTGGCGTGGTTTGAAAATGAAGAAGAGGAAAATTGGAAGAAGAAGTCGAATGACACTGTGACGTACCCTACGCCCGGGTCGGTTTCTTGAATTTGTTTTTTTGGGTTACATTGCCACGAGTTCCGTTAGCTAACCGCTCCCATGTCGGACTGGACTGGCTTAACCGGTCACAGAATGTCTCTAAGTAGTGGGATTCGATCATGTGACCGGCTCCAGCGAGCGTTTTCACTTAGGTGTGAAATTTTCGATTTGATATCCAATTAGGATCCCGAATTTTGCTATTCATAGTGAACTGAGAAATTTACTTATATCTGGGTTTCCCCAAAATGTTTTTAATTGTTTGAATCCGATTTTGCCGGTGTGCAAGTTTACTTTGTGTGTTTTAGTTAGTTGATGGACGATATAGGATTTGTATGCTATAATAGGCATCTAGATTTGCGTTGTACTAATCATTTGAAAACAGTTTCATGTATGCTCTACAAGTATCTAACAATCAGGTTGGCTGATGGACAAAAGGAATCTACGGCATCCTGAAAAGAGAAAGAAACTATGCGTCTTATCCTTTTGTTCCGCTTTATAGCAATGACACTTAGCAGAAGTTCCTTGGCAGATAAATGGGGTAACCTCACAGAATTAATAAAAAATTCTTTATCAAATACTTGAAGGTCAAAACGGAACGCGTCTTCTAAAATAAAATTTAAAAAAATCAATTCTGAAAATTACCGTTTTAAGAAAGAGTAATAAATGCTAGATGTTTATTGTGGTGCAGTGGATATAGACTCGGAACGAAAAATCGGGAAGCTGAGTTCGAATTCCATTTGAGTTCCTTGCATTCACTTACGCACATATACCTTTGGGAAAGGTATTAATCCGTCCTTCCCTACAGTTATAGGTTAAATAAAGAACACATTGGGTTCTATAGCCTTGGCTGGCAACTAGGCTACCGTAAAAAGCAATGGCAACCTACTTCGGGATAATCTTATGCCCAGTCAGTCATGTTTCTTTCGAGACATGATCGCTCAAAATGTGTATCACGTATGGCACTTAATTGACTGACTGAATAAATGCTATGTGAAATAGGATGTGTGTTTTTCGATTGTTATGAAGTAATAAACTGATCCCCCACTAATTACTACGTAATAATATAATACATCTCTTCTCCCTCCAGCTATGAGTCAAATAACAGGACAGATTGGGTTCTATAGCCTTGGTTGGCAACCAGTCTACCGCAGAAAGTAATGACAACCTATTGCCCAGTCAAACCAATATGACACTTAATTAACTGACTGAATATAATAGTTGGAATCATGATTAAGGTTTCGACTGGTCATAAAGTGGGGGATCGCTTTTCGATTGCTATGAAGTAATAAACTGATTCCCCATTTTACCAGGTAATAATATAATAGATCTCTTCCCCCTCTTGCTATGAGCCAAATAACAGGACAGATTGGGTTCTATATCCTTGGCTGGCAACCAGTCTACGTCTGAAAGCAATGGCAACCTACTGCGGGATAATCTTATGACCAGTGAGTCATGTCTCTTTCGCGAAAATTAAAAGGCTCTTTTTCTAATACGATTGAAAGTAGAATCGCTCTGCGATTTGTAGCATCGAAAATTATGTCATTCTTGTCATAAGTCGCCTGCCCTTCATCGCTAAATGATTACGTCATCTGCTAATCTACGAACAGAAAACAAACGGGAAGACTAAATATTGATTCAGACGACACGATAATATTTTCGCCATAAATATATACCCTTTTTTTAAACATATATATATATATATATTGTTCATTTTCTTTTAGTTTGTTCGATGATGATTTTTGTGGCAAAAGGCTTTGTTGACTCCAGGTACACAACGGGGCGAGATGGGTGGCGGATAGATTTTTGGTGCTATTTTTCCCGACAACATTTTTTTCTAATTTTTTCCCACTTTCTGATGGAAAACGAGGCCTTTGAAATAATGTAATTAACACAAGAACAGCTGTACGAATTTGATCGAAAAGGAATTTTAGAATTTTTATTAGCATTTTCTGATGATTTCATTTTGTTTAAAGAGAATAGACAATATTACAAAAAAAAAAACACGCTTTTTTCTCATGTCTTTTTTCCATCTCAGTATTTTCATATCTATCTATCTATCTATCTATCTATCTATCTATCTATCTATCTATCTATCTGAATCTGTTTATATCTATCTATCTTTCTATTTATCTATCTGAATCTGTTCATATCTATCTATCTATCTATCTATCTATCTATCTATCTATCTATCTATCTATCTATCTGAATCTGTTTATATCTATCTATCTTTCTATTTATCTATCTGAATCTGTTATATCTATCTATCATATCTATCTATCTATCTATCTATCTATCTATCTATCTATCTATCTCAGTCTATTCATATCTATCTATCTATCTATCTATCTATCTATCTATCTATCTATCTATCTATCCGAATCTGTTCATATCTAGCTATCTTTCTATTTATCTATCTATCTGAATCTATCTATCTATCTATCTATCTATCTATCTATCTATCTATCTATCTATCTATCTATCTATCTATCACATTCTGTTCATTATCTATCTATCTATCTATCTATCTATCTATCTATCTATCTATCTATCTATCTATGTAAATGCAACTGGTACTTCTGCTTTAACAGTTTTTTCCCTTGCACTTCTTATGTGTGGAACTCTTTTGAACCCGTTTCCTTTTATGTCCTTTTCTTAATCATCTCTTTTAAATTCTTCTCATTCTTTTTCTCTCTGTAAGCAACTGCGATCGAGTCGTATTACTGCCTTGTTTGGGGTGAAACGAAAAAATATTCGAAGAAACAAATTCTTTTGCCCTATTATCATCTATGATTTTGGCATTTTTTTCTTTTTCCTATTTACACCTTTAAAGTGATATTATATCTCTCTACTTTTTTCTGTACCTCGTTTTCCTAATGACATTTTATATCTAAACTTATTTATAAACGGAACTTTGTTTGTGTGTCTGTGTGTGTGAGTGTCCGTTACCTATAGGGTTAAATAGCAGGACAGATTGGGTTCTATAGCCTTGGTCGGCAACCAGTCTACCGCAGAAAGCAATGGCAACCTACTGCGGGATAATCTTCTGCCCAGTCAGTCATGTCTCTTTCGAGACATGATCGCCCAAGCGTGTATCACGTATGGCACTTAACTGACTGACTGACTGACTGTACACGTACGTATTTTAATATCTAAACTTATTTATAAATGGAACTTTGTCTGTGTGTCTGTGTGTGTGTCTGTGTGTGTGTGTTTGTATCCGTTACCTATAGACTCCGAAACGGCTGAAAATTTACACAGTTGTACTATAAATGTCTGCCAGTGTTCTTAGCTAGGTTTTGTGTCGAGGTACCCCAGATAAATATCGATAATCAGGTTATAGAAGGAGTGGTCCGATTTTAATCAAATTTGATACACTCATAGACAAAAACTTAAGAAACGATATTCAGAAGTTTCAAGGTTGCAGTTCTTACAAAAGTGCAGAAAATCAATAATATATATATATATAATGCAAGATGTTTGTGTCTGTTTATCTGCCTGTATGTCTGTATCTTTTTTTTCAGCCCTTTCATTTTAGTTTTTGCTTCAAGTATGGCTCTAGGTAGGTATAATTGTAGTTCTTAGTCTCAGACATGATATCATTTATTCAGAGGACTTATTTAACCTTGAAAATTCAGTTTACGACGAAAAAACTTATTTGATATCGATAGCTGGAAATCAAAATTTGACTTACATCCATTCATTTTTCTTTCAGTCTACGGTTTCGCTTTATCTGGAAACAACTGTTGCTTTTTAGTCTTTCGTGTCAACGTCCAAAGAGTCTGAGCTCCAGGACCATAGATTAGTTTTAACGCTTTCATTACACCCGAGCAACGCCGGGTTATACTGCTAGTATTTAATATATAAAATATAATAAGGAAAAAAGAGGCGCTCCTATCGCCCGGCTGACACACCTACTCGGTTTTTAAACAGTAAAGTAGGGGTTTATCCTTTGTTTAAGATGTATTTTTCTTCTCATTAATGAAAGATAGGTTCGTCTACCGCCCGGTTTACACTCCTCGCATGACTTTTGAAGAAGAGTAGAGTTTTATCCCTTGTTTCCAGTTTAGGATTGAATTTCTGGTTCCTTTTAAAGTATTCTCATTTTCTTTCACTCCAATAATTTTCTGTATATTTAGATTTTTTTCCCCATTCTTTTAAATGATTTAATCTTTGTGTGATGCTATTAATTAGGGCGCATATGTTAAATGGAAAACATTTTGTTCTGAAGGAAAAGGATTTTATATTTTTTAATTTCATTGCACCCCAGTCTATTGAACAGGAGTAGAGGTTCATCCTTGTTTCCAGTTTAGGATTGAGTCTCTCATTCCTTTTAAAGTATTCTCATTTTCTTTCACTCCCAATAGCCCTTTGCATCTTAGTGGCATTGTTACTTTGCTTAAGGTAAAGTGATTAAAAAAATAAATATTTTGTACTTAACTATTATGGGAATGTTTGCATAGGTGAATTGTTAATATATTTTATTTATTTATTATATAAATACCGAGCAATTGTGGGGGATCAGATTATTACTTAATAACAATATAGAACCAATCCCCCACTTTCTGCCCATTTACATTTTTTTTTCTTCACTGGTAAATAGACTGCTTCGTTAACTTCAGGAATTTGATGTTTATCTCTTGTTTCCTGTTTAGGATTATGTTTCTGGTTTCTAAAGTTTTTCATTCTGTTTCGCTCCCAGGAGCCCATTGCGTCTTAGTGGCATTGTCACCTTGCTTGGGGTGAAGTGATTAAAAAAATAAATATTTTGTACTTAACTATTATGAGAATGTTTGCATATGTGATTTGTTAATATATTTTTTTTTATTATATAAATTCCGAGGAATTGTGGGGGATCAGATTATTACTTAATAACAATATAGAACTGATCCCTCACTTTCTGTCCATTTACAGTTTTTTTTTTCTTAATTGGTAAATAGACTGCTCCACTAACTTCAGGAGTTAGATGTTTATCTCTTGTTTCCTGTTTAGGACTATGTTTCTGGTTTCTAAAGTTTTTCTTTCTGTTTCACTTCCAGTAACCCTTTGCGTCTTAGTGGCATTGTCACCTTGCTTGGGGGTGAACTGATTAAAAAGAAATCTAAGGTAGTATTAAAAAGATTTTCCCTACCAAATGCATGAAGTTTTTTTTTACAAGAGTGGGAAATTTTCTGCGTTAAACTTAAGAATATTCTTTGCCGTCGTTAAAATTCATAATTAAAAATAAAATAAAATTAAATTAAAAATAAAATAAAATAAAATAAAAAATCGGAATAACTGAACGAAAATGAGAGCGTTAATAATGTCAGTTGTAAATTCCACCTAAATCTCACTTGTTCAATAAACATTTATTCTTCCTCGTCCTTAAAAATATTAAAAGAAAAATAGAATTAATAAAAACTAAACAACACCCACCAACCGCCAAAAAAAAAAAAAAAAAAAAAATAGAAAACGAAAATTATACCAAGATAATTTTAGCAACGTCATTTCTGTCACTCCCATGACTCAAATTTAAAATTCCTCTCTCGGCAGCGTCTCGTTTGAATTGAGCCCGAGGCTCAGAATCGAGAATCAAAAAACAACAAAACAAAAAAAACAAAAAAACAGACAGACAACGTAACGTATAATATACAAACAGAAGTAATATCTGTCAGAATAGCTGTAGGCGTCTGTCTGTACCGATAACTTAGGGGAAAAAGCCGGGATAGATTACCTCTTAAAAAAAAAAAATAGCCACTTACAATGTGCGATGGGTAAATTGTCGCCGTTTTATATTTTCACTTCCGAGTATTCACGTCGTTTGTCATTGATTTTGTCGGCGCATAGTATAGTAGGGTCAGTTGGGCACAATGACGGAATTCACTCCACCAGAATTGTGAAACTGACATGCTCCAACACAAACATTTCAGAGTGTTTTGGTTAGGCACCTCCGTTTGTGGTGCAGTGGATGTTGGCGCGGAACGAGAAATTGGGGAGCCGAGTTCGAATTCCAGTTGAATTCCTTGCATTCAGTTACGCACAAATACCCTTGGGGAAGGTATTAATCCGTCTCTTCACTCCACTTATGGGCTAAATAATAGGACAGATTGGATTCTATAGCCTTGGCTGGCAACCAGTCTAACGCAGAATGCAATGGCAACTTACTGACCTGCCCAGTCAGTAATGTCTCGAAAGAGACATGATCGCCCAAAGTGTTTCACGTATGACACTTAACTGATAGACTGACCTCCATTAAAAATGTGCAAATTACATGCTCCAACATTGAAATTTCAATGTGTTTTGATTAGGTAACTCCACCAGAAATGTTAAACTGGCATGCTCCAACGCGAATATTTCAGAGTGTTTTGGTGTAAATCTGAGGACAGTGTGGAGGATTCGGAAAGATTCGGGTGAGTCTATTAGTGATTACGAATGTGTATTTGGAGTGATCATTAGTAATGGTGACGTTATGTTTTTATTCATCTTTCCACGGGGCCTCATACTCAACACGGAGGACAGTTGATAGGATTTGGAAAGAGTTGTATGAGTCTAATGGTGATTACGAAGGTACGGCATCTCGAAAAATTACTCTGATCGTTCTGTTAAAAAAAGAACTCCCGAATTTGTTAGTGATGGCCTCATACTCAACATGGAGGACAATTGATAGGATTTGGAAAGAGTTGTATGAGTCTAATGGTGATTACGAAGGTACGGCATCTCGAAAAATTACTCTGATCGTTCTGTGAAAAAAAGAACTCCCGAATTTGTTAGTGATGGCTTCAGACTCAATGCATAGGCTTACATCAAGTGCCTTGAGGCGGTCGAGAGGCTGGCTGCTGGATGACCTATGTCTGGCAACAGAACTTTGCAACATGCCACACAAGGAGAACTCAGTCATACCTGTTAGACAATTTCTGTGACCACATCACCCCTTATATCTGGTCATCTATCTCCCTAGCCTGCAACCCCCTGATTATTACTTGTGGGGCACTGTTGGGCGTTAGATCAACAAAATTTATTGCAACATCAAAGATGAACTGAAAGCAAGGATTATGGCAACATTCACCAACTGAAAAAAAAAGGAAACCCTCCAGAAGAGCTGCAGGAGATTTCGAAGTTGTGTTTTGAAGCCAGTACATTTACTTTTTAGTATTTCAAGATATTTTTGCGTACTTTTGGAAAATATGCCGGTTAAAATGAGATGTCACTGTTATTTAATTAAACTTAAAATGAATTAAAATATTTTTTTATTTTATATATTTTTACCATCATAGGATGACTTTAGGAAATATAAAATATTTAAAATGCAAAAACAGCACTACCCTCTGGAAAGTAAAGAATGGTGGTATTTCTTGTCATCACCCGGGACATAATGCAGTCAAATCTTACAACGGGAAAATTAATACAGTGCGGCCTTGACTATTCGCGTTTTACCGTTCTCGATTTCACACATTCGCGGAAATTTTTCTAAAAAATACCCACGACTGGCGTCTTAAAAGTGGTGCAACAGTTCCGTGAGTGCGTGCGTTCAAATATTCAATGTTCGTTCCAATATTCGAACGCTACTCGCTGGTGATCGACAGGCGGTACAAGACCGGCGCCCATTGGTTGATACGCAAAAACGCTCGGTTACTTTCGCGGAAGCCGCAGACCTGACTAGTTCACTAGTGTTATGTTCTGTGAATCTTTTTGAATTCGCTTTTGTTTTTTTCTTTTTACATCCGCCCTAAGATACCGCCTAAACGCCCAACATCTTCTAACGCTTCCGCCAAGGAGCAGAATTATTATTAAGTATTATTGTTTTTATCTGTTACGATCGGCTCGGTACGAGAAACCGGGGAGCCGAGTTCGAATTCAAGTTGAATCCATTGTATTCTCTTACGCGCAAATACCCTTGGGAAAGGTATTAATCCGTTTCTTCCTTCCAGTTATGGGTTAAATAGCAGGACAGATTGGGTTCTAT
Organism: Ascarosepion bandense; assembly: GCA_037127315.1. Taxonomy (NCBI): domain Eukaryota; kingdom Metazoa; phylum Mollusca; class Cephalopoda; order Sepiida; family Sepiidae; genus Ascarosepion; species Ascarosepion bandense. The sequence continues at coordinate 3,686,851 of JBBBDQ010002242.1, forward strand.
AGCCTTGGTCGGCAACCAGTCTCCCGCAGAAAGCAATGGCAACCTACTGCGGGATAATCTTCTGCCCAGTCAGTCATGTCTCTTTCGAGACATGATCGCCCAAGCGTGTATCACGTATGGCACTTAACTGACTGACTGACTGTACACGTACGTATTTTAATATCTAAACTTATTTATAAATGGAACTTTGTCTGTGTGTGTGTGTGTCTCTGTGTGTGTGTGTTTGTATCCGTTACCTATAGACTCCGAAACGGCTGAACCGATTTTCTTGAAAATTTACACAGTTGTACTATAAGCGTCTACGAGTGTTCTTAGCTAGGTTATGTGTCGAGGTACTCCCGATAAATATTGAAAATCGAAAAAAATCAGGTTATAGTAGGAGTGGTGCGATTTTAATAAAATTTGATACACTCATAGACAAAGACATAAGAAATGATATTCAGAAGTTTCAAGGTTGCAGTTCTTACAATAGTGCAGAAAATCGATAATATATATTTATAAAGCTTTCATTACACCCGAGCAACGCCGGGCTATACTGCTAGTTTCCAATAGTTGTGTCTATGCATACGTTAAAGAAAACGTTATTGTACGTATGGATAAAAAATTATGTTAAGTTTTGGGCACCCTCTACTGTTTTAAGAAAATGTTTTAAACTTTATACAGTATTTTATGTCTTGTTACACATATTTTATATTTTAAATATTTTATTTTTAAATATTTTAAATATTTTATATAGTATTTTCAATGGTTGTGTTGATCTATGCGTAATGAAAAAACGGTTAATGTACTAATGAAAAAAAAATTACTCTAAGTAGGAAATGTCAGAAGGAGGGTGATAGATGGGTCAGGATACCGAGGATGAGGGATGGGCAGATGGGAAGAGTGTTTGAAAGAATGGGAGCGAGTTAGTGTGTTAGGAGGTGTCTATTGACCTTACATTTAAACTCCTGGAGATTGTAGCCGTCGGGGAAGCAATCATGTTGAAGGGCGGGAAGTGCGAGAAAAGAAACTGTTGGAGTAGAAGTTGCGGTTGCATTTTCTCGGTTTCACTGTAAAAGGCCACTCCTCCTCTTTACCTTCCCCTATGTAGCCCCATGCGCAATAGTGGCAATGGAATGCCTTGATTGGGGTGAGATGATTAAAAAAAAGTGTATGGTCATCAATAAAGTACTATTTTCCAAAAAGGTTTTTTAAAGGGTATGAAATGTTTATAAAGTGTTCAGGGTGAAAGTTTAAGGCATATGGGGGTTTTAAAAATCAAAATAAGTACTTAAAAGGACTTTCGTCAGGGTTACATGTATTTGCGGATTCTAACGATTTGCGGCAGGTTTTGGTCTTAGCCCCCACTAATATGGGTGGAGGCTTACTGTGTGTGTGTGTGTGTGTGTGTGTGTGTGTGTGTGTGTGTGTGTGTGTGTGTAAATATTTATCAGGTGTTAACAGACGAGTGCTCAATGCAATATAACAGAGTAAAAAGTATGTATTAAGAAAAATATAGATATTATCCTATGTTTTAAGCACGACTCGGAATTTCATGCATTATGCAATAATCAGGTGCATATTATGACCTGACTATTTTTTATTTTAATTATTATTTTAGCTATTAACGCAATTGATTTACAATTTATAACGTTCTCAACTTAAGGAACTGTTGTAGATTCCGGTTGAGAAATCACACAAAATAATAAATAACAAAAACAGATATGGAAATAGAAAATATAAGTTATATTGAACAAGAAATACAAACTGGAACACGGGTTAGTCAGTTCAGGAATACTATTAGTAGAAATCAATATATACAGTCTTGCAGTGAAATAATATGTCCGGGTAATGAGTCTATAGCCAAACAACTCCAACTTACTATGCACCAACTTACTGACCAACTAAGCAACTGCTTACAACTCTACAACTACACAACAACGGCTGCCGTTCTCTGTATAGGCAGGATTATATGTAAACGTCAGGCGAGTCCATTCTTATGCACAAAAAGGAGTGATCCCCAACAGGAACGCTAATAGATAAAATAATAATTCAAATCGAAAAAGGGTCAGTTCATAATATGCACCTGATAATTGCATAATGCCTGAACCTTTTAATTATACGCTAAAAAAAATTACGCAAAGTGTATGCTATTCCTTGCATTCACTTACGCGCAAATACCCTTGGGAAAGGTATTAATCCGTCTCTTCCCTCCAGTTATGGGTTAAATAACAGGACAGATTGGGTTCTATAGCCTTGGTCGGCAACCAGTCTACCGCAGAAAGCAATGGAAACCTACTGTGGGATAATCTTCTGCCCAGTCAGTCATGTCTCTTTCGAGACATGATCGCCAAAGCGTGTATCACGTATGGCACTTAACTGACTGATTGAATATAATAGTTGGAATCATGATTAAGGTGTCTACTGGACATAAAGTGGGGAATCTGTTTTCTATTGCTATGAAGTAATAAACTCATCCCCCACTAATTACTACGTAATAATATAATACATCTATTTTCTCTCTAGCTATGAGTCAAATAACAGGACAGATTGGTTTCTATAGCCTTGGTCGGCAAACAGTCTACCGCAGAAAGCAATGGCAACCTACTGCGGGATAATCTTCTGTCCAGTCAGTCATGTCTCTTTCGAGACATGATCGCCCAAGCGTGTATTACGTATGGCACTTAACTGACTGTATGGTCAACAATAGAGTACTATTTTCCAAAAATGTTTTAAAATGGGTACAAAATGTTTCTAAAGTGTTTATGATGAAAATTTATGCCATGCGGGAGGGGGGGTTAACAATCAAAATAGGTACTTATAAGCCTTTTTTGTGGGGTACAAGTATTTACGGATTCTTACTATTCGCTACCCGGTTTTGGATCTTAACCTTGGCAAACATGAGGCGGGTGGTCACTGCACATGCAATTTATGTATTGTTGAAAAATTAATTATCTTAAAACATTTTAATAACACTAGTTTATTAAACAAGAGTAATGAACTGATGGTTACATGTAGCCACAAAAATAATTATCAACATAAATACGTTGATCCAGAATAATTAGAAATTAATAGTTTTAAATTATAATTAACAGTTGATAATTAGTAATTAATAAATAATTTTAATTTCTTTATCTAAATTATAATTTTTTTAGAAAGTATAAGTAATCTTCCTTTATGTTTGATATGGAAGATTAATATTCACAATTTCTATTTTACACACACACACACACACACACACACACACACACAGATATATATATATATATATTTATATATATATATATATATATATATATATATATACAAATCTCGTTTATTTTTAAATGGCAAATATTAGGTTGTCCCAAAAGTTCGTAAACACTTGCAAAAAATTGAAATTTTACTCGCCAAGTAATCTAAGGTTACCAGAAAACACTTGTAAAAAAATTGAAATTTTACTCGCAAAAACAACAAAAATTATTGCTCAAAATAAAGACCATCATTTTCCAAAACTTTCTGCCATCGATCTGCAAGCTTTCGGATCTGGTCAAAGTACCATTCAACCTGCTTCGAATCAAAGAATTCTTGACACGCTTCCTCGACTTCATCAAACGAGTCGAACCGGCGGCCCTTCAGAAAGTGTTGCATTGAGCGGAAAATGCCGTAATCTGATAGAGCACAGTCAGGACTATAGGCTGGATGTGGCAGAACCTCAACGCCGTCCAGCTCTTAAAACTTGTCTTTGGTCTTCCTGGCGGTGTGTGGTTTGGCATTGTCCTGCTGCATCAAAGCGCGCTTTCGGTTGATCAGAGCCGGGTACTTTTGCTTCAACTTTTCGAAGACCCGTTCAAGTTGCTGACAGTAAAGTTCGGCACTGATGGCACGACCATTCGGAACCAACTCAAAATGTACGATTCCTTCAAAGTTCCACCAAACGCACAACATTTGCCGAATCGATCTTGTTTTGGAACTGACGCTGTCTCTTGCCCTTTCTGAACCAATCGCTTTTCTCGATTGTGCTGGACCAGATAGACCCATTTTTCGTAGGATGTCTCAATGCGCTTCCAAAAACCCTCGTTCAATGAATTGCTGAGCAATTGACAGCAAATTTCAACTCGTTTGTTAGCTAGTGCTTCGGTGAGTTGGTGCGGCTTTTTGGGAACAAAATCAAGTTGCTTCAAATGTCGGTGAATTGTCGATTTGCCAACTCCAAGCTCATCAGCCAATTCCCGAGTGCTCGATAAAGGCGCAATGTCCAACCCGGTTTGCAAGTCTCCATCATCCAACTTTAACGGCCGTCCCGAACGAGGCTTATCTTCAAGACTCATGTCACCAGAATCGAAACGCTTGTACCACTTTGAGATCGCAGTATATGCAATTGTTCCTTCAGCTTCAGTAGCACAAATCTCTTCTGCAGCTTTTCTGGTTGAAAGACCTCGCTTCCAGCAGTAACGAAACAAAACTCGCAGCTCAATTTGATCAATTGCCATCTGGAATACAAAGATGAAGATCACTATAACAATATAAATGCAAAATTGCATAAAAATTCAATTTTTCTTAAGTGTTTACGAACTTTTGGTACATCCTAATATATTTTTAAATTATATAAAAACTGTAATCCCAGTATAATATATAGTCACACCAACAACAATTATGTCTGTTTATACAGTCTGTTTATACCTAGCACCCGAAGATTGCGTTGTGCATGAAACTCCGAGTCGAGCTGTCGGCGAGGGATAATATGCATATTTATTAATATATAAAATAGCGCTGTCGTATTACATCGAGCACTGTTTCATTAACACCAGTACTATATATATATATATATATATATAGGGAGAGAGAGAGAGAGAAAGATACTGAGTTAGATAGAGAAACAAAGAGAGAGACTGAGATAGGTACATAGATAGCGAGACAGAGAAAGCCTGAGATATATATATATATATATATATATATATAGAGAGAGAGAGAGAGAGAGAAGAACAGACATAGAAATTTTCTGCAGGTGAAAGTCCGTGAAGGTCTTCGAAAATTAATTCCTCATTCTGTCTCTCTCTTTTATGTTCTTTCTCTCTACACAACTCGCTCTCTCTAAGTCCCCATTGCCACTGGTGTAGATCGAACTCAACGCCTACAGATGACTTACGACATATTTTGCTGATTATGAGACTGACTCGATACTTACTGCGTTATCGAAAAATTAAAATCATCAGTATTGATAATTTTGTACATGTTTTGCGATACAATGTGGAATCAAGTCTCCAGCAAAGCATTTGCGAGTCTATAAAGTTTGGGGACTAAAATTTTACAGTTATGGAAAACTGATGAATAAGACAGCACTTTGCTGGGGCAACAACGAAGGCAGAAGACAATATCGGTCAAACTCGTCGATTTTCTTGAGAGAGAGAGAGAGAGAGAGAGAGAGAGAGAGAGAGAGAGAGAGAGAGAGAGAGAGAGAAGTATTTATATTATAAGTAGGTGTCTATGCAACCTGTCAACATATATCCAAACTTCCATTTAATCTACTGATTACATATATAGTGACATAGCAAATACTAAAAGCATATATAGAAATTCATTGGAAATGATTTTACTATAGGAATGCATTGCAAATTATTTACTAGCCATTTATGTAAGCTGTCTTATCACTGATAGGATTTATTAAACAAATCCATCCAAACTTTCATTCCCTCTAATGATTACATATATAGTGACATAGCAAATACTAAAAGCATATCTAGAAATTCATTGGAAATGATTTTACTATAGGAATGCATTGCAAATTATTTACTAGCCATTTATGTAAGCTGTCTTATCACTGATAGGATTTATTAAACAAATCCATCCAAACTTTCATTCCCTCTAATGATTACATATATAGTGACATAGCAAATACTATTGAACAGGTGAAGAGGCTCATCCCTTGTTTCCTGTTTAGGATGCGGTTTCCGGTTTTTTCCCTTTTCCAATCTTTTCACTCCTATGTAGCCCCCTGCACATCAGTGGCGTTACCGCCTTGCTCGGGGTGATATGATTAAAAAAAAAATATATATATAAAAATTCATTGGAAATGATTTTACTATAGGAATGCATTGCAAATTATTTACTAGCCATTTATGTAAGCTGTCTTATCACTGATAGGATTTATTAAACAAATCCATCCAAACTTTCATTCCCTCTACTGATTACATATATAGTGACATAGCAAATACTAAAAGCATATCTAGAAATTCATTGGAAATGATTTTACTATAGAAATGCATTGCAAATTATTTACTAGCCATTTATGTAAGCTGTCTTATCACTGATAGGATTTATTAAACAAATCCATCCAAACTTTCATTCCCTCTAATGATTACATATATAGTGACATAGCAAATACTAAAAGCATATATAGAAATTCATTGGAAATGATTTTACTATAGGAATGCATTGCAAATTATTTACTAGCCATTTATGTAAGCTGTCTTATCACTGATAGGATTTATTAAACAAATCCATCCAAAATTTCATTCCCTCTAATGATTACATATATAGTGACATAGCAAATACTAAAAGCATATATAGAAATTCATTGGAAATGATTTTACTATAGGAATGCATTGCAAATTATTTACTAGCCATTTATGTAAGCTGTCTTATCACTGATAGGATTTATTAAACAAATCCATCCAAACTTTCATTCCCTCTAATGATTACATATATAGTGACATAGCAAATACTAAAAGCATATATAGAAATTCATTGGAAATGATTTTACTATAGGAATGCATTGCAAATTATTTACTAGCCATTTATGTAAGCTGTCTTATCACTGATAGGATTTATTAAACAAATCCATCCAAACTTTCATTCCCTCTAATGATTACATATATAGTGACATAGCAAATACTAAAAGCATATCTAGAAATTCATTGGAAATGATTTTACTATAGGAATGCATTGCAAATTATTTACTAGCCATTTATGTAAGCTGTCTTATCACTGATAGGATTTATTAAACAAATCCATCCAAACTTTCATTCCCTCTAATGATTACATATATAGTGACATAGCAAATACTAAAAGCATATATAGAAATTCATTGGAAATGGTTTTACTATAGGAATGCATTGCAAATTATTTACTAGCCATTTATGTAAGCTGTCTTATCACTGATAGGATTTATTAAACAAATCCATCCAAACTTTCATTCCCTCTAATGATTACATATATAGTGACATAGCAAATACTAAAAGCATATCTAGAAATTCATTGAAAATGATTTTACTATAGGAATGCATTGCAAATTATTTACTAGCCATTTATGTAAGCTGTCTTATCACTGATAGGATTTATTAAACAAATCCATCCAAACTTTCATTCCCTCTAATGATTACATATATAGTGACATAGCAAATACTAAAAGCATATATAGAAATTCATTGGAAATGATTTTACTATAGGAATGCATTGCAAATTATTTACTAGCCATTTATGTAAGCTGTCTTATCACTGATAGGATTTATTAAACAAATCCATCCAAACTTTCATTCCCTCTAATGATTACATATATAGTGACATAGCAAATACTAAAAGCATATATAGAAATTCATTGGAAATGATTTTACTATAGGAATGCATTGCAAATTATTTACTAGCCATTTATGTAAGCTGTCTTATCACTGATAGGATTTATTAAACAAATCCATCCAAACTTTCATTCCCTCTAATGATTACATATATAGTGACATAGCAAATACTAAAAGCATATATAGAAATTCATTGGAAATGATTTTACTATAGGAATGCATTGCAAATTATTTACTAGCCATTTATGTAAGCTGTCTTATCACTGATAGGATTTATTAAACAAATCCATCCAAACTTTCATTCCCTCTAATGATTACATATATAGTGACATAGCAAACACCAAAATCATATATAGATATGAACTGTAAATTATATTACAAATGAAATGCATTCACAAATAAATTTAGTGTGTGAATACATTGCTAACTCTTAATATTTTTTTACATTTTATCACTCATTCTCAAACAATTACTCCCGACGAGGAATGAACAGACATATTTATGGAATATGCTCACGGAACGATCAAGGCTCGTAAAGTGCAAAACTTTTTAGCAAATTTCTGTACATATACATCATTAAGTTATGCATAATTAAATTGAAATTCTTTCATTATTTTTGTAGTTTTTTTTAAATAAACAAGACAGATAGATAAGCGGGACTGATGTCATGAATGATGTCACGTTTGGAAGGCGAAAATGGAGACAGAATTATTCATTTGTCTGAAACGGGGATGTTCTTCTTGCTAAGTAAAAATTGAAGAAAACAAAATAGAAAGAAAATGGCGGATAAAAAAAAATCAATGAACTTTTCATCTTTATTTTTAGAGAATTTTAAGAAAATGAATAAATAAAAATAAATATCGGCACGAAAATCAAGAAAAAGAAAAAAAAATACAAAACGGGCGCAGATTTTCTTAAAAACAAACTATTTTGTTTAAATGTCTAAACGATGACAGATAATTTTAAATCTATATTATAAAAGAAAAAGCTATTTGTCTATACTTCTGAGATGAGGTAGTATTCACATTACTCGGAATATTGTCTTCATCTTTATTGGCATGTTTACGACTTTTCGGCCGTTGTACGCTCCGGCCTTCTTCAGGTGCTAGGATTTTGAACCGAACCCTTTATTACAATCACTGAGGTATTTACAGTATTCACATTACTTGGACTGTTGTCCTCATCTTTATTGACATGTTTACGACTTTTCGGCCGTTGTACGGTCCGGCCTTCTTGAGGTGCTAGGAATTTTGAACCAAACCCTTCATTTCAATCACCTTTGGTATATCACTCTCATTCTATGTGCGATGCCATGTAGTGATCATGTAGCCGTGGGAAGATGGTTGATATACATACATAACCGAACTCCCTACAGCTTACAAGCTTTTATACAAAATTATCAAAAGGTTTTCATCAGAAGCTTGGTTGATAGCAGGTTGGAATGTGTTGATTTGTGTCGAATTGTGGAAAATAAAAATATACATTTTGTATGTTAAAATAGAAATTTATTGATAGAGAAGGATAACATGAACGGTAGCAGTTAATGTTCAATGAGAAAGTTAAAGATATCAAGATTTCGTATAAATGTTCGTAGTAGTAGTTTGTTGAAAGGAGTTTATGCGTACGTAGGTATGTATATATGAGCGTTTGTTCAGTAGGAATGTCTTTGAATGGAGAAGAAGAAGTAAAAGGAATCAGCACACGAGAAAGAAGGAAAGAGAACAAGGTGCGACGTGGTTGAAGTTTCTCCTGTTACATTTTAGTTGTGTCTCTCGCTGCTCCCATCTGAATGTCTGACTGACGTTGATCGAATTTATAGTTCTTTAGATTTTTCGCACTTGATCGCGATGTCTTTATGGTCTTGCAAATCAATTCCATTGGTCAGAAAATCAATTTTACATCTACTTGCGAAATCCGGTTTCGACTTTTTCTTTAAGCACATGGTCAATCCTTTTTCTATTTGGGAAAAACCAGGATTTCACACGTCATTGTGAATCTTTGTAAAAGTGAAGAAAAAGGGTGATTTTAATTCTTAATTTCCGATCCACCACAATATATTTAGTGATTCTTGATTTTAATTAGGTACTTTCACTATTTCGGCATAAATTTTCGATACCTAAGTTTAAAATGAAATTTTTAAAATAAAAAACATATTCTTGAAGATTTCATTTTAGATTTAATTAAAAGCTTAATTATTAAATTTATTATTTCCATTAAGTAAAAAGTTCTGGTGTATTTCAGATATAAATAATGTCCTTAATATTACTTATTTACAAAAACAATTGGAACCTTTTCTAGTTAAGTAATATCATAGTTTTATTGGATTCATTATTTTTCAATTCAGAGCAGATTTTCAGTTAAATAATACAAATCTGAAAAAAAGTAGGTGATTTACAATCTCCAATGACTCCTAATTTTAACAAAAAAATAATTTCAAAAGATAAGAAGGTTCCGTGTGAAATTTCATGAGATTAAGTTAATGGCTGTGAGGAGGGTAACATACTTTTAAAAAATTGTTTTATCAAAATTTTCTAAAAAAAACATATGTCAAAAATAATGTGAATAAGTTCTGAAAATTTCATTAAAATCGGACAATTATTTGATTTTTACAAGAATTTCAAAATAATTGTATTTTCAACGGAAAACATGCGCAAAAAAAGTCAATGTTAAAAGTGAGCCACGGTGATGACGTAAACAAAACAAGATTCGAACTAAAATTTCGAACGTGTTAGAAAGAATTAAAAAATTTCAAAAAATAATTAAAAAATACTTTGGTCTTAATAATAACATCAACATTTTGACGATAAAACTTGATTTTCGTTAAGTTTGTGGCCCTTTTTCATTACGCAATGCTGTTTTCTCGCGAAAACGAGACGGTACTCTATCTATCTATCTATCTATCTATCTATCTATCTATCTATCTGTCTGTCTATCTATTTCAGTCTGTTCATTATCTCAGTCTGTTCATTATCTATCTATCTATCTATCTATCTATCTATCTATCTATGGTCCTGGTATGACGGTAAACTGTATCCAACAGCTAGGCCTCTGATCGAGAGGTTGTGAGGAGCATGGAATCACCTCTTAATTGCTGTTGTTCCCAGGTCCACTCTGACCCGGAGTGGCAGCACCTGTTAGGGTCCCAGCTATGGGTAAATTAGGTAAGTTTCCTACTTTTAACAAAAAAATAGCGGGGTGGGGTAACATATTTAAAAAAAGATTTTACAAGAACTTTCTAAAAATCTTTTCAAAACTATATTCATTTGTGAATAAGTCCTGAAAATTTCATTAAAATCGGATAATTATTTGATTTTTACAAGAATTTCCAAATAATTGTGTTTTCAACGGAAAACATGCGCAAAAAAGTCAATGTTAAAAGTTAGTCACGGTGATGACGTAAACAAAACAAGATTCGAACTAAAATTTCGAACGTGTTAGAAAGAATTAAAAAATTTCAAAAAATAATTAAAAAATACTTTGGTCTTAATAATAACATCAACATTTTGACGATAAAACTTGATTTTCGTTAAGTTTGTGGCCCTTTTTCATTAACCTATGTTGTTTTCCCGCGAAATAGTGAAGGTACCTAATTTTAATTCCCTATCTGCCACAATCTCCGTTTAACTAAACTCTCTAAGTTATTTGTTTACCACTGCTGTAGCCAGGTATTGAACTCACGACTCTTTGGACCAAATCACTGGCTCTAACCAACGCCTGTAGCCACTGAGCCATGTGTCCTTAAAGAAAAAACGAGAATAATCATGTAAAAGCAAAAGCTGATTTTATGGATATGCGTGTTTGAATATATTTTTGACGAACGAAAATATTTTTTTACCGACTGTGTAAGTCAAGGTAAAATACAGAGAACATCAAGGCAATTTTATTTCTAATAAACTGTTGTGGATTCCGGGCGAGGAACCGCACAAAATAATGAACAACAAAACAGATATTTGAGACAGAAAAATAGGTTATATTAAACGTAAAGATACATACTGGAACGCAGGTTAGTAATCCAGGAATACGATTAGTAAGATATATATATATATATATATATATATATATATATATATATATAATTCTTTGAAGTGAAGCCGTGCTGGAATTAGTATGTCCGTGTAATACTATTCTGAGTGGAGCGCAGAGCTACTATGACTACTGACGCGGTATTCTCTGTGTAACTTCGGTATCTCTCGGTAACTTACGGACCTCTTACGGTACTCTTGGATCGGATCCTGATCTCTCTATGGCAGGAGTATATGCACACTCAAGTCGAGTCCATTATCATAGAAACCATCCGTCCGTGCATGGAGTACTGCTGCCATTTATGGTCAGGTGCCCCTGCCGTTCTCCTCTGTGTTCTTGACAAGCTCCAAAGGAGAGTCTGTAATGTGATAGGTACTGATCTGGCGACTCGACTGCAGCCACTTCCCCATCGTCGAAATGTGGCCTCCCTTTGTCTGTTCTATAAATACTTTCATGCATATATACAAGTCAACCATCCGTCCGTGCATGGAGTACTGCTGCCATTTATGGTCAGGCGCCCCTGCCGTTCTCCTCAGTGTTCTTGACAAGCTCCAAAGGAGAGTCTGTAATGTGATAGGTACTGATCTGGCGGCTCGACTGCAGCCACTTCCACACTGTCGAAATGTGACATCCCTTTGTCTGTTCTATAAATACTTTCATGGCTTCTGCTCGGACGAACTTAAGTCACTGGTGCCTCCTCAACAGTTGTTTACTCGTGCAACCAGACTGGCAACTGGGTCCCACCCATTCACAGTCAGGTTAGCCAAATGCAGACGACAATTCTACTCCTGCAGCTTCTTCTCTCGCACTTCCCGCCTGTGGAACTCGCTCCCATATTCTTGCTTTCCTGACGGCTACAACCTCCAGAAATTTAAATGCAAAGTCAATACTCATCTACTAACCACTGGACTCTAGCTCTCTCCCCACCCCCGTATAAACTTCCCTTTTTCTTCACCTATGTATCTGTCATCGCACCTGCTTTCTCAGCTTTCTATTGCTCCTTTCTAACTAGTTTGTACTAGTTATACTCCTCACTCTTTTCTAATTAATCTTTTTACAGTTATGTAACCCCCTGCACATCAGTGGCGTTTCTGCCTTGCTCGGGGTGAAATGATTAAAAAAAAGTCTGTATCCTTAGGTTAATACACTTATTGTTCTATCTCAGTTACTGGTCGTTGTTCATTTATTTGTGCGGACCCCATTTCCTGGAACCACAGCACTATGTAAAATGTGTGTGGTCATAGGTTACATTTTTTTCTTCCCTTTTCTTCGTTGCTTCTTTTTTCTATTTTATGTGCGTTGTGGTGCAATGGATATCGGCTCGGAACGAGAAATCGAGGAGCAGAGTTCGAATTCCAGTTGAATTCCTTGCATTCACTTACGTGCAAATATCCTTGGAAAAGATATTAATCCGTCTCTTCCCTCCAGTTATTGGTTAAATAACAGGACAGGGTTCTATAGCCTTGGCTGGCAACCAGTCTACCGCAGAAACTAATGGAAACCTATTGCGGGATAATCTTCTGCTCAATCAGGCATGTCTCTTTCAAGACTTGATCGCCCAAGTGTGTGTCAGGTATGGCACATGACGTCGGTATTTCAAAATGTCATAAGATATCAGATTTTTCATAATTTAATTTTTTTATTTGATAATTTATATAAAATCATACTAATTACCCCTAGAATATTTTCACAGCTGAGCAAGGAACCAAATTTTATGGTCACCATATTTTCTTGACCTGACACCCCCTAGGTATTTTTTATGTTGGGGTAGGTATATCATAAATGATGCATACAGATTGCAGAGAATTCAGCACTTCAAAGATCATTGGAGTAGATAGACTAAACTATCGCCCGGTTCACACTCCACTCACGTCTATTGAACAGGTGAAGAGGCTCATCCCTTGTTTTCTGTTTAGGATATGGTTTCCGTCTTTCTCTTCTCCAATCTTTTCACTCTTTTCTTTTTTCTTTTTCTCAATTGGAGTAGATGGACTAAACTATCGCCCGGTTCACACTCCACCCACGTCTATTGAACAGGTTAAGAAATTCATCCCTTGTTCCCTGTTTAGGGTGTGGTTTCCGGCTTTCTCTTTTCCGATCTTTTCACTCTTTCGTAGCTCCCTGCGAATCAGTGGCGTTACCGCCTTGCTCGGGGTGATATGATTAAAAAAAAAAAAAAGTAAGCAGATCAATTTTCCTAGGTGCAAAGGAATATGAACTCTACTGAACAATCATATAACAAAACAAATCATCCGGATTCTGATGAACTGAGCACGCAGTAGAATCGGCCCATATATAGGACAAGAATGGTGCGGATTCGTTAAGGCTACTCGAATGCAGAAGGACCCTTATCTGTGCTTTCTAGATCACACAAAGGGCTTTGACGAATTCGCCACATTAACTCAACAAACTCGACATTTTAGGAAAAGACGTTAGAATAATCAAGAATCCATGCTGATAGCAAACTGCTTGCGTACGTCTGTACAAAAATTTTAGCTCCGAATTCAGAGTTCCGGTGAATGCTATCAAAGGCGGGAATAATAAATTCCTAGGCGAATATACTGAGGATACCCGAGGGCAAAGAGGTGAACAAAAGGGAATTTTAGGAGAAAATGGAAATGAAAATGAAATTAATCGTAACATCAAGAAGAGAGTTCAGTTTTTAAGACATTTAATGAGGACGGAGGGCTCGAAAAATCTAATGCTCACGGGATATATCTATATATATAAAAGGCAATCTGTGAGTCTGTGTGTAACTGTAACCTATGCACGCCTGCATTTTTTAAGCTACGCCATTCAAACTTTCTAGGGACACATATCTACAGGGAAGCCAGGTCGACACAAACTTTTTGAGTTGAAGTTCAGCAAATTTTCCCTTTCTCACTTTTTGGCCAATGGAGCTGATTGTTTACATTTTCTCTGTAAAACATCTAAGACCTAAGATGGTTGCTGAATTACGTCACAAAAATGAAAACACGCGTGTCAAACGCGACTAAAATATATTTTTATTAAAAAAAAAAAAAGAAAAAATGTGCCTTTATATTTAATTTTTATTCCAACGTTTTAAAAATTTATTCGGTCAACAGGAAAATGTGAATATTTTCCTCCGTAATTTTGAAACAAAAGAAATATTAAAAAAAAGTGTTTTTTCAAACAAAAACAAAATATGTAAAAAGTGCCAATGGTTAATTAAATTATTTAAGTCTTTTTTTTTTCAGATTTAATATTTCATACTTTAGAAAATAAAATAAAAAAGAAAGCTTTTTTTTTCGTTAAATATTTCATGCAGGAAATCAAATGTCTGTAATTCGTGTAGCATGTATGTAACTTTCTCCTCTAAAATTAAATGTCTACATTTTAAATATTCTTCGAAAATTTCTGAACTGAGAGCGTAATAGGTTTTATATTTCTAATTTCAGTAAAACAAAATAATTTTTATTTTTATGTAAAATTCATTTAGTCAACAAAAATGTAAATATTTTCAATCTTAATTTTGAAACAAAAACAAACACAATGTTGTTTATAATGTCACACAAAACATCAAATCACGTTTTCGCAAAACAAAAGAAAATAGATTTTTTTAATGGAACATTTGAACAATTTTGAAACAACAATTTTTTATATAATTATTTTTTTATATCTCCTACTACTAAAATGTTCTGAGTTGCGCAGGCAACGCCGCCGGGCTACGATGCTACTATATATATATATATATATATATATATATATATATATATATATATATATATATATAAACTCCTATAGTTGTCTATCTTTATAAAATATGGACTCTTTTACCAAACCCCTTTTTCCTTTGTTAACACACACACACACACACACACACACACACACACACACATATATATATATATATATGGCAGGTGGGTAATATAAAAATAGCGCATAATCTACCTAGAGAGCTTGACTACATAAATGGCGAAACAGAGCTTAGGACAGATAATAGAAACACAAAGTTTATTTAGTCCATAGATGGACAGAAATTTGTGAACAGCCATGATAGCCTAAGTCCTGAGGGGACACAGCACATAAAGAAGAAATAGAAGGTGGATTCTGGGACACCATATATATATATATATATATATATATATATAAATATATATATATACATAAATATGTATGCAAATACGTATATATTTGAAAATATATGTATATATATATATAAATATATATATATATATATATATACAAATACATATATGTGTAAATATATATATATACAAACAAATACATATGTATATAGATATGTATATACAAATATATATACAAACATATATATATGCACACATATGTATGGAAATATACCTATATTTACAAATATATATACAAATATATATACACAAATTTATATATATATATATATATATATATATATACAAATATATATATACAAATACATATGTACAAATATATATATGTACAAATATATATATATATATATATATATACGAATATACATATATACAAATATATATATATATACAAAGATATATATATATATGTATATATATATATATCTTTGTATATATATATATTTGTATATATGTATATTCGTATATATATATATAATACATATATATACAAATACATATGTACAAATATATATATATGTACATATATATATATATATATATACGAATATACATATATACAAATATATATATATACAAAGATATATATATATATATATATATATATATATATATATATATATATATAAATATATATATATATACAAATATATATATATATACATATATACAAATATGTATATATACAAATATATAAATACAAATATATATATAGTAATGAATTTATATATATATGTGAATTCATATATATAAAACTCGTGTATAATGATAATATACACGCAAAAAAGTCTGCCTCCTTCAAATCATTGTTCTTTTAATTTTGAAACAAAATATACAATTTTGTACTAGTTTGTATATGTTCTAAAGTAATAATTAACAAATATTCATTGCTCTATTTTTATATTGAGCACTGTTTTAAATTAATATTTTGGACGTTGCAATGACTTTCTCTGTTCCTTATTCATTTGTATATATATATATATATATATATATATATATATATATATATATATATATATATATTGTTAAATATAACAGATCATGAATGTCTATTATGTTTAATCATGAGCTGAGCGTAACATCATATTTTGGCTTTAATTTCAGGTGAAAATAATGACCAAAATTGTTCAACATTTGGATATTTTTTTATTATGTTGGTTCTAAGTTTTTGGCTCACATGAGTCATCTTCAGAGAGGCTACAGGGACCTTAATATAAAGACATCCACCATCAAAAATTATATTATCATGTGAATCGTGTACTTAAAATCAGCAAAATGAAAAATATCCAAATATTGGGCATGATTAAACATAATAGACATTCATGTTTTTTATAGTTAACAATATATGCTTAGAAAATTATCTGCTGCCCCGATACACTATATATATATATATATATATATATACATAACGAATTTTAACGAAACTTGCTTATAAACAACCGACAATTTGAAATGATTTGTTTGAGCATTATATTTTATCGATACTCGTATTTAAGTAGAGATTCTGTTTTTAATTAAAATGTAATTAATATATTTATATCTACTGGCCTGATTATTTACGCTAAATTTTTATTACGAAAACGCGTGTCATTTGGCAGGATTCGAACCTGCGACCCCTATCCACATAGGAGAAGCTACAATGCGATCTGGCACGTGTTAGACCTCTCGACCACGAATGATCGTTAGTCTAAACGAAATTTTAACCAATGTGTAATTATACCGGTGTAATATCATTGTTCATTTTGACATTTGTTTCTTTTTGAAATAAAGTTCGTTGCTGAGGACGCGAGAGTTTTTCTCGTAAAAATGGCTATTCAACGAATTTGAACATCAGAATTTTGTTTTATTTTATATATATATATATATTGAGACATGGCTGTATCTGACTACCGAGCACACCGGGCACGGGTCCGGGCCGATCCGTGCAATCATAGTGAAAATCCGAGCAAGGAAAAATGTCGTCAGAAATCAAACTAAACAATTCACAAAGAAAGAAAGAAAGAAAGAAAGAAAGAAAGAAAGAAAGAAAGAAAGAAAAAAAACGAAGAGAACATCCGAATGAACGCAATAAAAATCTGTTTATTAATTTTGGGAGAAAAGACTTGTTATACTCAGAAAGTCCGAACCCGATTTCCTGCTTTCGTTCACGTTCTGTGCCTAATTTCCGTTGGAATAGCCGAAAAAATCCGTGCCCGGTGTTTTTTTAGCATCAGCTACGGCCCTGTATAGATAGATAGATAGATAGATAGATAGATATGAACGGATTCAGATAGATAGATAGATAGATAGATAGATAGATAGATAGATATGAACAGAGACAGATGATAGATAGATAGATAGATAGATAGATAGATAGATAGATATGAACAGACTGATAGATAGATAGATAGATAGATAGATAGATAGATATGAACAGACTGATAGATAGATAGATAGATAGATAGATAGATAGATATGAACAGACTGATAGATAGATAGATAGATAGATAGATAGATAGATAGACAGACTATAGATAGATAGATAGATAGATAGATAGATAGATAGATAGATAGATAGATAGATTCCCACCAACACTATATATATAAAACTGACACAATTAATAAACCACCGCTAGTCTACAGATGTTCGTTGTAGTGAGGAAACGTGTTAGTTCATATATATATATATATATATATATATATATATATATATATATGTAGGGGTATAATATATATATATACATATATATATATATATATATATATATATATATATTAAACCCAAATAATATATATATATATATATATATATATATATACATTAAACCACAAATATCTTTAGGCTGTACTAATGCAAAGAAGGGTGGCGCTTTGGTGTCAAACACTCACACCTTTTTTGCCATTTATTGATTTACTGATGCCTGTTTATATATTTGACATTTTCGTGTATATTTTGTGGGTGATGACTGTTTTATCTGCTTTCCCCAGAGACGCATTTCTTTCTTAAAACTATTCTTTCTTTTATCACACATTATTCCCGATTGAACCTCTAAACTGTCTCAACCTCTTGACCAGCTGTTTCGACACCTTTTCTAACACACACACACACACACACACACACACACACACACACGAGTGCGAGTCAGCGTGTAAGTTTATATAAATACTTGGATATGCCTTTCGTCTACATATATATATATATTTTCTAAACCTATACTGTTAAATATAAGAGACAATGAATGTCTATTATGTTTAATCATGAGCCGTTCTAAACTTATACTGTTAAATATAAGAGACAATGAATGTACATTATGTTTAATCGTGAGCCGTTCTAAACATCTTATTTTCGCTTTAATTTCAGGTGAAAATAAAGACAAACATTCTCCAACATTTGGATAATTTTTTATTAATTTAGTTCTAAGCTTTTGGCTCACATGAGCCATCTTCAGAGAGGTTATTAAGATGGTAACACAATAACATCCACCATCACCGACGATTTTATTTTGTGTTGAAATAAAACTCCGCTAGGCAACGGCAATAGTTACCAAAAATAACAAACGCAGTTCGCAAATTTGCAATGCGGTTCTATGACGTCACACGGCGTGATAGCGTGAAATGACAACAGAACCATATATATATATATATATATATATATATATATATATATATATAGTTCTGTTGTCATATATATATATATATATATATATATATATATATATGTAACGTGGTTGATACTGACTTGGCAGACCGGCTGCAACCACTCTCTCACCGGCGTGATGTGGCTTCCCTGTGCCTCTTCTACAAGTACTTTCATGGCTTCTGCTCCGATGAGCTTAGATCACTGGTGCCGCCTAAGCACGAATTTACACGAGATACTAGATTAGCAACTAGGTCCCACCCTTTTACACTTAGACAAATAAGATGTAACCGTAAATTCTACTCCAACAGATTCTTTTCTCACGCTTCCCGCCTGTGGAACTCCCTTCCACAAGTCTGTTTTCCCGACAGCTACAATCTCCAGGTGTTTAAATGTAGGGTCAATAGACACCTCTTATCACACTAACTCCCAATTATTCTCAGAACACTCTCATCTACCCAACCCCCATTCTCTGTATCCTTACCCACCTATCACCCACCCTCTGACATTTCCTATATTTAACCATTCTCAGTATCCCTACCCGCCTATCACCCACCCCCTGACATATATTTAATCATCCTTTCTCCACTCTATGTAGCCTCCTGTGCAGTAGTGGCAGTGACATGTCTAGCTCGGGGTGAAACGCTTATAAAAAAAAAAAATGATATATGTACTTGCCTGATTCTGGTATCCCCCGCCGGTATTTGGCATTTTGGGTTGCACTTTTTACTGATGACCATGCATTCAGTTTTCTTAAAGTATATTTGTAGTCCTTTTTTGTCAATCTTCACCGCTACCTTCTGTAGGGGATCCTGAAGTCTCCTTCCGTTAAAGACCCCAATTTACAACTTAAAAATATGAATTAAAAGTAAAAAAAATAATGTATTCATGTATATGGAGTATTGTGTTTCTGTGAATGATAACTTTTGCAGGACTAATAAATGATATACTTATACTTTTTTCTTTGTAGAACCTGACGCCGACATTAATAAGGCAGATTTTATAAGGCAAAATTCGCATAAGGCAGAATATGTATGACATAAAGCGGAATTCACATAATGTAAGGCGGAATACACATGATATAAATATATATATAATATAAATAACAGCCATACGCAGACAGATCTGTTTCGCTGTAACACAGCTCATCAGTACAGTTAGACATCCGATTGCTTTTAGCCAGGGTTGAAACTCGACCGAATTGACATCACTCGGCGATTCCACCCATGAGCTATGGACGCTCGGTAGAAGGAGGCAGACTTTTAGCGAGTAATATATCATGTAAACATTCCCCAGTAGCTAAGAGTGTTCTAATTAATTATTGAGTGAACGACGCTTAGATACTAGCGTGGCTACTGTTTTTCAAAGTCTACCATTCTTTCAGTGTTTTCAATCAGGGTGTGCGAGAGTAAATAGCCACCTGCAGACAGATCTGTTTCGCTGTATCACAGCTCATCAGTACGGTTAGACGTATAATAACTCTCATATAAATATAATCTGAAAATCGTTTTCAAAGGAATTTTTTGGGGAAAATATAGAATCTATAAAATTATTTGAATATATTTTCATTTAAACATTGTAATCGCCCAATTATATCAGTAATGTTTGCATTCATTCCTGACCACTGACAATCCCTTTCTTCTTGATTTTCAATGCATTCCTATAGTAAAATCATTAGCAATGCATTTACATTATACATTTAATAGCCCTATTCTATCAGTAATATTTGCATTAATTCCTGACCACTGACAATCCCTTTCTTCTTGATTTTCAATGCATTCCTATAGTAAAATCATTAGCAATGCATTTACATTATACATATAATAGCCCTATTCGATCAGTAATATTTGCATTAATTCCTGACCACTGACAATCCCTTTCTTCCTGATTTTCAATGCATTCCTATAGTAAAATCATTAGCAATGCATTTACATTATACATATAATAGCCCTATTCTATCAGTAATATTTGCATTAATTCCTGACCACTGACAATCCCTTTCTTCCTGATTTTCAATGCATTCCTATAGTAAAATCATTAGCAATGCATTTACATTATACATATAATAGCCCTATTCTATCAGTAATATTTGCATTAATTCCTGACCACTGACAATCCCTTTCTTCCTGATTTTCAATGCATTCCTATAGTAAAATCATTAGCAATGCATTTACATTATACATATAATAGCCCTATTCTATCAGTAATATTTGCATTAATTCCTGACCACTGACAATCCCTTTCTTCCTGATTTTCAATGCATTCCTATAGTCAAATTATTAGTAATGCATTTACATTATACATATAATAGCCCTATTCTATCAGTAATGTTTGCATTAATTCCTGACCACTGACAATCCCTTTCTTCCTGATTTTCAATGCATTCCTATAGTCAAATTATTAGTAATGCATTTACTTTATACATATAATAGCCCTATTCTATCAGTAAATCTTGAATTCATTCCTGACCACTTTTCTTCAAGATTTTTAATATATTCCTACCGTAAAATCATTTGCATTGAAATTGCAAAGAACTAATTTTGTTAGTAACGCTTGTCACATTCATTTCTGACTTCCAACAGTGGAAACAAAGCAACGTTTTTGTATTTTCTGAACACATTTTTTTGCTTTGTGCATGTAAAATAACTTAAGCTCTCTCGTCACAAGAAAGGCGATCGGTAAGCCGAGTTCCACGCCGTGTGGTCGCTTTTCACAGATGATAGATCGTCTCATATTTCATTTCTTCGGTACCACCTGCCCGTCGCCCCGTCGCTAGGTTTCGTCCTCTCTTCTTCCCACCTGTTACTGTAAACTTTTTATCTTTTGTAAACAATGGCCAACACTTATTGGCGCACGCGCCGTCACTTAGAAGTTTAGTAGTTTTTTAAAAAGTTTTTTTTTTAGTATTATTAATGATTAGGATGTGCGTTGTGGTGCATTGGATATCGGCTCTGAACAAGAAATCGGGGAACCGAGTTCGAATTCCAGCCGAATGCATTGCATTCACTTCCAGGTATTTAAGTTTTGTACTTGCTTGGTTCTAGTATCCCCTACCTGCATTTGGGGTTGCTCTTTTTACTGATGACCATGCATTTGGTTCAGTTAGTTAAGTGCCATACGTGAAACACGCTTGGGCGATCATGTCTCGAAAGAGACATGACTGACTAGGCAAAAGATTATCCCACAGTAGGTTGCCATTGCTTTCTGCGGTAGACTGGCTTCCAGCTAAGGCCCAAGCGTGTTAAGTGCTATACGTTAAACGTTAAACGTTGAAGAAAAAATTATTACCATAACTCATTTTTGAATGAAAACAATTATTCTCAGCAAAATATATTTGAATGGAAAACTAGAAAACATTTTCATTTTATAAATAAAAAAGAATGAAAACGAAAAAGTTATTAAAATCTGAATAAATCAACCGAAAAATACCTTAAAACCCCACCTTTCTGGCATTAAATAACCTACAGAGATTGATATGCCGTTAAACAAAGCTCAAACAAACAAACTTTGATTATTACTCCTGACTTCCTAATATGGGCAATAACCAAAGAGAGAGAGAGAGAGAGAGAGAGAGAGAGAGAGAGAGAGAGAAAGAGAGCGGGGGGGGGGTAGAGATAAATAAAAGATAAATAAAAGAATTAAAGCGGAATATGGAAAAGGTCAGGGTCAATTTACTATATCGCTTCCGAATGCAGGCCTCAACTTTTTACCGTTAAAATAGTTAAATTTAACCGCCATTTCTCCTTTTGTTTTTATTCGTTTCACCCCAAACAAGGCAAGATCGCCACTGTGACGCAGGGGTTTATACGCACACACACACAAAGAAAGAGAGAGAGAGAGATGTTTGCTGGATCAGTCAGACAACTGATGTTCCTGGGAGATGCAATGAGGAAGAAGGGCTTGGAGAACCTGATACTCACACGCCAGATAGAGGGGAAAAGAGACAGAGGAAAGCAGCGGATAACATATTTGAAGGGCCTGAGCAGGTGGATGACATAACGGGGGCTGCAAGTTGTTACAAGAGAAAGCGTGCTAAGAGCCGCCAGGATTAGGGAGAAGTGGAAGGCCATGATCGCCTACGTCCTGAAAGAACAGGGCACATAGAAGAAGAATATATATGCCAACTGTTTATAAAAAATTATGATATGGAAATAAAATGGGGGATCAATTCTATATTATAAAAAATATATAAATTGATCCTTCATTTTGTGGCCATGTTAGTTTCTATACATTTATAGATCTAGATTATTCGTTTCTTTTGTCTATGAGTGGATCAAATTTGATTAAAATCGGACCACTCCTTCTATAACACGATTTTTTTCTATTATCGATTTTCGATATTTATCGGGGGTACCTTGACACAAACCCTAGCTAAGGACACTCGCAGATGCTTATAGTACAACTGTGTAAATTTTCAAGAAAATCGGTTCAGCCGTTTCGGAGTCTATAGGTAACGGATACACACACACACACACACACACACACAAAGTTCCATTTATAAATAAGTTTAGATAGATTATAATGTGGATATAAAATAGGGGATCAGTTATATATTATAAACAATATGTAAACTTATACCTCATATTGTGGCCATGCTAGTTTCTATACATTTATATTCTAGATTTATGGGTTTGAGCTAGTGGATGGCAGAGCGGGGTTTGGGTGGTGTAACAGGAGAAAACGTACTAAGAGACACCAGGGTTAGGGAGACGCGGAAGGCCATGATCGCCTACGTCCTGAAAGGACAAGGCACATAGAAGAGGAATATTGTGTATCAAATGGATGTAGATACTTTTGCACTGACCCGATATTTTGTAAAAGATTTTTTTTTCTCTCAAAATCCTTCATATAAATGTCATGTATGACGTCTTAATGCCTACAAAAGCTATGAGAATGTTTTTATTCGTACGCGAAAGACAAAACTGTGTAGAAAAGTCAGGGTGGCGGTTGTCGGTGGTTGTGGTGGTTTGGGAGGTGATGCATTTGATGTGCGATTATAAGATTTTTTTTCTCTGCCCCTTTTGTTGTTGTTGGGGGGGGGGTCAGTTGCTTTCATCAGAACGTCAAAGGAGCAAGGAGTGGCCCTCTAAAAATCGTCTGAAAGTCCGATGTTCAGCAGATCTTCGTAATAGAAAAGAGATTCTGTTAATCTAAAGAATGAGAGAGAGAGAGAGAGAGAGAGAGAGAGAGAGAGAGAGAGAGAGGTGGTGGGGAGAAAAAGATCTTGGCAAAAAAAAAACAAAAAAACAAAATACTAAATATGGTGAAAGGGAGAACACCCACCAAAAAAAACCCTGAAATCATGATGACGCCAAATGTGAGTTAGTGTGTTTATATATATATATATATATATATATATATATATATATATATTTAGAATATCGAAGCAGCAGATAATTTTCTAAACATATACTGTTAAATATAAGAGACAATGAATGTCTGTTATGTTTATTAATCAGCCGTTCTAGACATCGTATTTTGGATTTAATTTCAGGTGAAAATAAAGACAAAAATTCTCCAACATTTGGATAATTTTTTATTAAGTTGGTTTTAAGCTTTCGGCTCACATGAGCCATCTTCAAGGATGTTAACATAAAAACATCCACCATCAAAGACGATTTTCTCTTGTGTTGACATAAAACTTTGCTAGGCAACGATAACAGTTACCAAAAATATCAAACGAAGTTCGTAAATTTGTAATGCTGTTCTATGACGTCACACCGCGTGAGAGCTCGAAATGATAACAGAACCATATATGTAATGTAATGTCTTATGACCAGATTTAAAGGTGATTTTATTAAGTGTAAGTTGTTTGGATTTAATGTTGATGGTCTCCAATATCTTTTGAAGGTTCTTTTTACTATGTGTATGTTGGAGAATTTTCGTCTTTATTTTCACTAGCAATTTAAAGCCAAAATATGATGTTTAGAACGGCTCGTGATGAAACATAATAGACATTCATTGTCTCTTATATGTAACAGTATATTTTTAGAATATATATATATATATATATATATTTATCATATCATCAGACCTTACAATATACCTTCCATCTGATACAAAATTTCTTCTGTCAGAAATTTTGTACCAGATGGAAGGTATATTGTAAGCTCTGATGGTATGAGCTAATTAAAGTCATTAAAATGAGCTATAGTTTATAACCAATTGAAATGACGTGTTGAGTTTTTCTTTATAAATTTCATATCCAAATTAGATAGATAGATAGATAGATAGATAGATAGATAGATAGATAGATATGAACAGACTGGGATAGATAGATAGATAGCTAGATAGATAGATAGATAGATATGAACAGACTGGGATAGATAGATAGATAGATAGATAGATAGATAGATAGATAGATAGATAG
>JBBBDQ010002242.1:3715000-3747500 GCA_037127315.1 Ascarosepion bandense
TTATATGAGGTTGGTGGAAATGTTTCCAGTGTTGTTTGATGACAAAAGCTTTTATTCATCTAAATTCATGGCATCATTATTCAGTCATCAATGTATTTTCCTTGGTTTTCTATGAACTATTGTCATCTTTCAGCTAAACTGTGTATTCCCTTATATGAGGCTGGTGGGAAAGTTTCCAGTGTTGTTTGATGACAAAAGCTTTTATTTATCTAAATTCATGGCATCATTATTCAGTCATCAATGTATTTTCCTTGGTTTTCTATGAACCTTTGCCACCTTCCAGCTAAACTGCGTATTCCTTTATATGAGGTTGATGGAAAATTTAAATATGAAAGTGAACATTGAAGTCAACACCCAGAGGTGACAGACTGTTTCATGCTGGGCACAATCATCAGGCCTAATTGTGCCTAGTCTGAAACAGTCTGCCGCCTCTGAGTGTTGACGTCAATATTTAATAGCTCTGTTATGTTTCATTGAGCACTGTTCTATTAACACCTGATGAATATTTATATGTCGGTGTGCAACTACGTGTATACACGTTTTTATACTTATTACGGCCATATATATATATATATATATATATATATATATATATATATATATATAGCATAAAAATAAAAATCTATCAGGAAATTACAAATGCAATAAATCTCGTTGTTTAGTTTGCAAACATTTAGTAAATGATACAGTATTTTCTGTACCCAACACTAACATAAAATTACAACCACCACACCGCACCTGTGACAGCCAAAATATAATATATTTTCTCTTCTGCTCAATATGTCCAAATAGTGGATATATTGGTGAATTTGGAAACAGTTTTAGATTCCGTTTTAATAATCATAAACTAAGCATACGCCAAAACAACCCTTATTCCCCTATAGCTGAACACTTCAATCAACCAGGACACACATTAGAAAACTGCAAATGTTTACTGATAGATTCCGATTTTAGTTCCACATACTCACGCAGAAAGAAAGAAAAATACTGGATTTTAAAATTAAATACATATAGGCTAGGGTTAAATTGGGACTTAGGTATTTTGAATCTTTATAAATATTTCAATAGTTAAACATTTTTTAGAGACACTTAAATTTTTTTTCTTTAAAACAACATTTAAAAATATTATTACAGTTAGATTTACGTTTCAAATATTCAAACTCTATTGCTTTCTGCATCACGCGACGAACGCTCTCGCGAAGGACGTGATGGAATTTTAAAATCATTTGTTTCTGATGAAAGGCCGAGGCCGGTCTGAAATATCAAATATATATATATAATAATAGAAATAAATAAATACTGTCAAAAAATATATTTTTAACTTACAAATTTTTAGTAGTTTTCGTATATATATATATATCACTCATTTAAATGCCATACGTGATGCACACTTGGGCAGGAAATTTTCCCGCAGTAGGTTGCCATTATTTTCCATGGTAGACTGGTTGTCAACCAAAGCTATAGAAGCTAATCTACCCTGCTATTTAACTCATAGTTGGAGGGGTGAAGTAACGGATTAATACCTTTCTCAAGGATATTTGCGCGTAAGTGAATGCAACGAATTCAACTAGAATCTCTCTCTCTCTCTCTCTCTCTCTTACTATATATATAGAGAGAGAGAAAGAGAGAGAGAGAGAGAGAGAGAGAGATAGTGAAAGCTAGATAGACAGGCAGGCAGGCAGGCAGGCAGGCAGAGAGGGATATTTTAAATGTCTGCGTTATTTTAATGTTAATTGTTAATTGACCACTTTTGTTTTCATTTGTTATTTAATTTAGTTTTATTTGTCGATGGCCTATTTACCGAAAGTTTCCCTGGCCTAATACAAATATCTTGACTTGTAGAGATCTTGGGACATATACTAGGTATATATATATATATATATATATATATATATATATATATATATATATATATATATATATATATATATATATATATATATATATATTCCATTTTTAAACGAGTTATTTCGCTACCCAGGTTCCTACCATGAGTAGTGTCATCAGGCGATTTTTAATAACTGATTTTACCTTTTACCGTTTTTCTTTTTAAGAACGCTCTTGTAACGGTGTTTTATTTGAACGTTCACGTGGCAAGGAATTTATGAACGCGCAATTTTTAAATTAAAACGAATTATGACGTTTTCATCCATGGTTGTATGAACCTAAGAGTTATTTCTTAGTGTAGATGCATTTAGTCATAATTTCTGTTCCTTCATTTAACAGTTCGTCTTTATTTGGGAATATCATAATTTCTAATTTTTCTTCTTGTCACAGTCTACATATTTGTCCACCATGGTAAGGCTTGACTGTTTTTACAATGCTCCACCTTATGTTTGGGTCTTTTCCATATTTTGATTTCAATTTCCAGACGTGGATAGCCAATTTTGCATTGTTTTTTAAATGTAGATCTGTGATTTAACCACCTGGTCTTAAAGGTGTCTTTGGTTGAGCCCAAATATATTTTGTTTTGGCCATCTGAGTCATGCACCTCTGCCTTATAAATTATTTGTTTTGTGTTGCAGAGACCTTTAAGTGGACATTTATTTTTGTCCCTGCAGTTGCATACTTTGTTAGTGAATTTGTTTTGTACGATGCTATTTAATTTTCTGGCGTTTTGTCTTTTTATGAAACTATCTAAATTATTAGTGCAACTATAACTTAGTTTGATTATGTTTCTGTTGAAAATTTTGTTATTTATATATATGGCTATCATGGCCGTTTTTCATCCTCTCTTTGAGCATCCTGCTTAGAATTTCCTAAACAACAGTCAATTCTCGACAGGAGTATTTACTTTTCAATTCTCAATGATTTTCTTTCTTTCTTTCTTTCTTTCTTTCTTTCTTTCTTTCTTTCTTTCTTTCAAATAAAATGATAACATCGCGTTTGTGTAGAAATAATTTATATTCGTCTATATTTCTGAGATGAAGTAGTATTTACAGTATTTACATAATTCAGACTATTGTCTTCATTTTTGTTGCCATTTATACGACGTTTCAGACGTTGTACGTGCCGGCCCTCTTCAGGTGCTTGGAATTTCGAACCAAAAACTTTATTACAATCACTGGGGTATATCATTCTCATTCCTTGCGTAGTAGTAATGCCACTATTGGAAGTCATGTGTTATCTCCCTTTAACCCTGCAAGTTACTTGTTCACCACTGCTGTACCCTGGTATTGAACTCACAACTCTAAGAGTCAAGTCAGGAACTTACCAACGCCTATATCCACTGGGCTATGTGTCCTTAAGGACATGAACAACTGTCAATGATATACCACAGTGATTGTAATAAAGGGTTCGGTTCGAAATTCCCTGAAGAAAGCCGGGGCGTACAATAACCGAAACGTCGTAAAAATGGCAACAAAGATAAGGACAATAGTTTGAATAATGTAAATACTGTAATTTATATCCATTTTTCAAAATTCACTAATAAATTACAAAAACCTACACAGTTCGTAATATTAATAATAAGCATTGCCGTCGTCTGATATTTCGCGTGATTATAAGAATAAATGAAGACAGTCTGAAATAAATTTACATAATTACTAGCAGTTTAGCCCGGTTTCACTCGGGTAGTTTAAGGAATAATAAGAATAAAAAACATATGATGAATTTACATAGCAAATACCTACACAACGTCCACCCTCATCACTTTTATAGATACAGACTAGCAGTTTAGCCCAGTTTCACTCGGGTAGTTTAAGGAATAATAAGAATAAAAAACATATGATGAATTTACATAGCAAATACCTACACAACGTCCACCCTCATCACTTTTATAGATATAGACTAGCAGCTTAGCCCGTAGCGTGACAGTAGCGTGACAGTTTCGGCTTAGTTCTTTGGAACGACAATAGCAAGGTAGCGTTAGCTCAGTTCATTCTCTTTACTACCAGTTATTAAACTTTACTACCAGTTATGAAAACTCTTTTTTCTTTAACAGTGCCTAATTATTTTTTGTTTGCAATGATTATGTCGTCGAGTAGTTCAGAATATATATATATATATATATATATATATAAGCGTCTGCGAGTGTTCTTAGCTAGGTTTTGTGTCGAGGTACCCCCGATAAATATTGAAAATCGATAATCGAAAAAATCAGGTTATAGAAGGAGTGGTCCGATTTTAATCAAATTTGATACAATCATATACAAAGACACGAGAAACGATATTCAGAAGTTTCAAGGTTGCAGTTCTTACAATAGTGCAGAAAATCGATAATATATATATATATCAAAAGCAAGATGTTTGTGCGTGTGTCTGTTTATCTGCCTGTATGTCTGTATTTTTTCAGCCCTTTTATTTTAATTTTTGCTTCTGGTTTGGCTCTAAGTAGGTATAATTGTAGTTCTTAGTCTCAGCCATGATACCATTTACTCAGAGGACATATTTAGCCTTCAAAATTTAGTTTACGACGAAAAAAACTTATTTGATATCGATACCAGGAAATCAAAATTTGACTTGCATCCATTCATTTTTTCTTTCAGTCTACGGTTTCTCTTTAACTGGAAACAACTATTGCTTTTTAGTCTTTCGTGCTAACGTTCAAAGAGTCTGAGCTTTAGGACCATGGGTTAGTTTGAAAGCTTTCATTACACCCGAGTAACGCCGGGCCATACTGATAGTATATCTCCTCTCTATTATAATAAAGTCCGTTGTGTGTGTATATATTTTCCGCTGTTTCGCTCAGGGGTTTGGACTTTTGATACATTTTGTTTTTTATGTCTTAATTTAAGATACTCAACAATTGTAGGTACACCAATATATATGTTGCCGTTATTTTAAACGGCATACCGATATATTTTCGCCGTCATTTTTGACGACACAAGCCCACGCGTTTTAGAATAGACTATAACCTAAACGGGCAGTAAAACGCCTACATAGGGATAGAAAATGAATGCAATAAATATACTGCTGTGGCCAAGTGAAAAGTTTAAGAACTAGCAAAACATGTGTTATAGAAATATTGTATATTTATCAGTAAATACGACAAAAGAGTATTACGCGACTAGAGCGTGTATCGGGCGTCCGGGGTTCAATCAATGCGACTGTTCGTATTTACTTTTGCACCCACCATCCAAAAGATGCGACACAAGGTCAGTATTTAGCTGGGTTCATCGGCAACGTCGTAGACAAATACCCCAAATCTTCTCGGCACTTTCCCTTTTGGGGACGCTTCAGGCATTAAACTCAGCCCCCCTCCCGTCCAATTTCTTTCAGCCGTATGTCCGTCCCTCGGGCAAACACACAACCAAGCCGCACTCTGCACAAGGACAGAGACGCAACTGAAATCAATTCGATTTCAGTATTCAATCGCCTCCCCACTTGAGACAAAATGTGGCACAAAGCCTTTTTAATTTGGGTCCTCCGGGCCATATAGCACGGCCAAACATATCTGTCTAATGTTCTCCAGTCGTGACTCTACCCTTCGGCGGTGCCATGAGTGTGTTAATACTCTCAGCTCGAAGGTAGAGATTTGGACAGTGCTAAGGCGTTGACTGCTCTGAATTCAATTCGATTGCTCCCTAAAGACCTCCTCTCCTAATCTTATAGTAGGCGAAAGAGTTCAACATAGACTCTTTAGAGGGAGGCACCACAACATATACAGAAAAAGGTCTATTCCAACACGAGTTGTTTTGCCATCATTTTAGATGACACGGGCCCACGCGTATTAGAATAATCCATATCCTACACGGGCGGGCAGTAAAGTGTTGATTCCGAGAGAAGTAGAAGTCCCACCAGGATTCATTATTGGCTGCCAAGGTCTTAGCAACATTCTTCTTCTCCCTGTCCCTGGTGGCTCTTAGCACGATTTCTCCTGTAACATCACGCAACCCCGTTCTGTCATACAACTGCTCAGGCCCTTCAAGTTTGTTATCCGCTGCTTTCCTCTCTTTCCTTTCCTCTATCTGACCTGTGAGTATCAGGTTCTCCAAGCCCTTCTTCCTCATGCTGTCTCTTCCTGGTGTTCAATATTAATTACCTTTTCGTTTCCATCCTTTCCAAAACCTCATCATTGCTCACATGCTCGATCCATGATATCCACAGCATCCTTCTGTAGAACCACATTACAGCTGCTTCAAGTTTTTCCTTCATCTTTGATGATATTGTCCAGCATTCACTGTTATATTGAAGAACTGACAACGCATAGCAATCCAGTACTCTCTTCCTTGTTCAGTACTCTCTTCCTTGTTTCTAGCGAAATTGTCCTGTCTCTTAATACTCTTCTCAGCTCCTGGAATGCATCCTAGTGCTTTTGGATCTCAGGAATATAAATGTATAGAAACTGCTGTGACCACAAAAGGAGGGGTCAGTTTATATATTGATTGTAATATGGAACTGATCCCCCACTTTATATCCAGTATGCTTCTGTAGAACCACATTTCAGCTGCTTCAAGTTTTTCCTTCATCTTTGATGATATTGTCCAACATTCACTACCATATTGAAAAACTGACATCACATAGCAATCCAGTACTCTCTTCCTTGTTTCTAGCGAAATTTTCCTGTCTCTTAATACTCTTCTCAGCTCCTGGAATGCATCCTAGTGCTTTTGGATCTCAGGAATATAAATGTATAGAAACTGCTGTGACCACAAAAGGAGGGGTCAGTTTATATATTGATTGTAATATGGAACTGATCCCCCACTTTATATTCAGTATGCTTCTGTAGAACCACATTTCAGCTGCTTCAAGTTTTTCCTTCATCTTTGATGATATTGTCCAGCATTCACTGCCATATTGAAGAACTGATATCACATAGCAATCCAGTACTCTCTTCTTTGTTTCTAGTGAAAGTTTCCGGTCTCTTAATACTTTATTAAACTTCTGGAATGCTTCCTTTGCCATGCCAATTCGCCTTCGGATCTCTGTGTCACACTTTCGGTCTATGGTTAGAACACTTCCAAGGTATTTAAATTTTTGTACCTACTTGATTTTAATATCTCCCACCTGTATTTGGCATTTTGGGTTGCACCTTTTGCTGATGACCATGCATTCGGTTTTATTGCAGTTTATTTGTAGTCCTTTTTTGTCACTCTCTTCAGCTACCTTGTGTAGGAAGTCTTGTAGTTTCCCTTCCGTGTCTGCAGTCAGCACTGTATCATCTGTGTTTAAATTGTGGCCTCCGATGACGAATCCTGGTATAACTTTTAGGGTCCTAAGTATGGTCTCGCTGTACAAGTTGAATAGATCCGGTGAAAAGACAAACCCTTAGCAACAAAAGATATGCAAATGACACAATTTTAGAACAGGAGAGGAAACCACAAGTCTCCAACAGAAGGTATTGAAGAAAATCAAGAAGATAGAAAGCTTGATTGTTAGAAAAGTTAATAATCAAACACGCAAATTACAAACTGCAGATATCAAAATAAAACAAACACAACAACATGAATATCTGGGAAAACATTTAACAGAGGGCAGAAAGTTTGACACCGAAATTGGAATAGCAGAATTATCCTTCCAAAAACAAAGGAAAGTGTTAAAAGAGTAAAATTGCGTTATAAACAAAGAAATGAGTACAAAACCGTTACGAAATTTCGATCCTACTTTAAGATGGTGAATGCTGGACAATCTCCTCACAGATCAAGAAGAGACTTGAAGCAACAGAAATGTGCTTTTTCAAAGAAAAGAGTCCTGAACTGTTATGCAATATCAGTCCTCCTATATGGCAGTGAATGCTGGACAATCTCCTCACAGATCAAGAAGAGACTTGAAGCAACAGAAATGTGCTTCTTCAAAGAAAAGAGTCCTGAACTGTTATGTAATATCAGTCCTCCTATATGGCAGTGAATGCTGGACAATCTTCTCACAGATGAAGAAGAGACTTGAAGCAACAGAAATGTGCTTCTTCAAAGAAAAGAGTCCTGAACTCTTATGTAATATCAGTCCTCCTATATGGCAGTGAATGCTGGACAATTTCCTCACAGACGAAGACGGGACTTGAAGCAACAGAAATGTGCTTCTTCAAAGAAAAGAGTCCTGAACTGTTATGTAATATCAGTCCTCCTATATGGCAGTGAATGCTGGACAATCTCCTCACAGACGAAGACGGGACTTGAAGCAACAGAAATGTGCTTCTTCAAAGAAAAGAGTTCTGAATTGTTATGTAATATCAGTCCACCTATATGACAGTGAATGCTGGACAATCTCCTCACATATGAAGAAGAGACTTGAAGCCACAGAAATGTGCTTTTTCAAAGAAAAGAGTTCTGAATTGTTATGTAATATCAGTCCTCCTATATGGCAGTGAATGCTGGGCAATCTCCTCACAGACGAAGAAGAGACTTGAAGCAACAGAAATGTGCTTTTTCAAAGAAAAGAGTTCTGAATTGTTATGTAATATCAGTCCTCCTATATGGCAGTGAATGCTGGGCAATCTCCTCACAGACGAAGAAGAGACTTGAAGCAACAGAAATGTGCTTCTTCAAAGAAAAGAGTTCTGAATTGTTATGTAATATCAGGCTTCCTATATGACAGTGAATGCTGGAAATTTTTCTTACAAAAATGTCGTTCTATAGCATAATAATGTGAACAGCATGGATCGAACAAGTGAGTAATGACAACGTTTTAGATAAATTGGTAATAAAAAGGATATTTATACTTAACACCAGAAAACGAGTTCGAATGTCTAAGGTATATAATGAAGAAAGAGGCTTAGAAAATTTGATAGTCATAGGGCAGATTGAATGCAAGGGTT
The DNA here is from genome assembly GCA_037127315.1 of Ascarosepion bandense. Taxonomy (NCBI): domain Eukaryota; kingdom Metazoa; phylum Mollusca; class Cephalopoda; order Sepiida; family Sepiidae; genus Ascarosepion; species Ascarosepion bandense. The sequence goes on from JBBBDQ010002242.1 coordinate 3,723,696, forward strand.
TAGAGGAAAACAGCGCATTATCTACCGGGTGAGCTTGAGTAAATGAATTGAAGAACAGGGTTTAGGAGAGACAGTAAAATGTTTGACTTTATTAAGTTGCTATGAAGTATAGGAAATCGTGAGAGCCATGATCGCCAACGTCCTGAAGAGCCACAATACACACAAGAAGAAGAAAATTTCTATAAAAAAAAACTTATCTCGTGGAACGTGTAGTTTTTATTTTTTTAATTTATCAAAATAAAAAGAAGTCAAAGATGTAATTTAAATTGAGCCTGTGACTCAAGCGACCCTTTGTTTGTAGAGATAATCCTTCACAGTCGTCGTAAGCAAATGACTTAATCCGTCAATATCTTTCAGGAGGCTGCTCGTGCCCACAGCTGGGCGTACTGTAGTCTAGTTTGGGATTTGGTGCTAATCCCTTTTGTTCAACGGCACGCTCGCCTTAATTGCCGACGGATCTTCGGTTTGGTCTAATCCGACGTAAATGGCGTGACAAGTCGGAGGCGGACGACATCAGCACCTGAACCATGTCCTAGCATTTACGGGATACGACCCTTCGATATAGCAACGGCTTAGACAAGATTTTATCTTTTAACAGCATCCCCATCTACCACCCTTTTCCCCTGGGTGATCATTCGCTTTCAGTCCTTGCCGGGAAAGGTGATAATAACAGGAAGACAAAAAGTAAAATTTGAATATGCCTTAAACCAAGTCTGCTCAATTAAAAAAACTGATAAGGGCCAAATTGCGCGCAGGGAATTGGCCACAGGAGGAAATGTATTATAATACATTATTCATTTATATCTTATTTTTGCGTAAGAAAGGTCCAGGTTTAGTTTTTGATACTTTGCTACACTTCTTGGTTTTGTAGTTTTTTGGTGTGTGTGTGTGTGGGGGGGGGTAACCGGGTGTTCGATAATCTAACATTTAATATTTTTAAAAGATTCATTATAACTCTCTCGTTTCTTTTCGTTGTCTGTTAAAACATTTTCCAAAATTGATTGTCAGTTAATTGCAATAATTGATATGCGCTTGGGCGATCATGTCTCCCAAGATGCATGACAGAAGGTTAATTATAACTCAAAGAAATATCAACGGCATATCACGTTGAATACACCGGTTCTCGTTCGATCACCGAAGTTAAGCAACGTAAGCTTGGTCAGTACTTAGATGGGTGACCGCTTGGGAATATCAGGCGCTGTAAGCGTTCAGTGACGGATGTGAGTTGTGGTACAGTGGATGTCGACTTGGAAAGAGAAATTGGTGAACCGAGTTCGAATTCCAGTTGAGTACCCTGCATTCACTTAAGCACTGGTACCCTTGGAAAAGGTATTAATCCGTCACTTCCCTCCAGTTATGGGTTAAATAACGGGATGGGGCCTAGAGGCAACCCATCCAGTGTTGGTGTCACAATAAAAAAAACACCCTTGGTGGCCCTGGCGAAGCATCAAGTATTCAGCTATTTGAGAAGATTATGAATTTCGCTATAAACTGTGCCAGGGTTCCAAATACATAGGGAATACTCGAGGGGTGTAGTGAGTTCTATCTCGGCCAAGGCCGCAGGACGACGACGATAACTCAAAGATGACAAAGTTCTGTCGTTTTTTTTCGTCGTCTGTTAAAACACTTTCCATATATTAAAATTGTTTGTCAGTTAAGTGCAATACAAAATACACGCTTGGGCGATCATGTCTCGAAAAAGACATGACTGACTGGGAAGAAGATTTTCATGCAGTAGGTTGCCGTTAATTTTTTCGATAGACTGGTTGTCAACCAAGGCGATAGAACTCTGTCGGACTATTTAGCCCATAGTTGGAAGGAAGAATCGGATGAATATCTTTCTCAAGGGTATTTGCTCGTATGTGCATTGTGATGCAGTGAATATCGGCTCAGAGCGACAAATCGGAGAGCCGTGTTCGAATTCCAGTTAAATTCGTTCCATTCACATACGCGTAAATACTTTTAGGAAAGGTATTAATCCTTCTCTTCTTCCTCCAGCTATGGGTTAAATAGCAAAACAGATTGGCTTCTATAGTTTTTGGTTGGTCTACCGCAGAAAATAATGACAACCTACTGCGGGATAATCTTCTGCCCCATCGGTCATATCTCTTTCGAGACATGATCGCTCAAGCGTGTATCATGTATGGCAATTATCTGACTGACAGAATATAATACTTGAAAACAATATTAAAGCTTCTACTGGGCATAAAATGGGGGATCGGTTTTTTTTTTATAGTTATGAAGTAATAAACTGATCCCCCAAGAATTAGCACAAATTAATATAATTGGAAACAAATACAATTAAAGCTTCTGTTGAACCTAAATGGTGGATCTGTTTGCTATTGTTATGAAGTAATAAACTGATCCCCCACTAATTACAAATTAATATAATTCATTTCTTCTTCCTCCAGCTATGGGTGGAACAGCAGGAAAGATTGGGTTCCATAACTTTGGTTGACAAGAAATGGTAAACTACTGCGGGAAAATCTGCCTTGTCAGTTATGTCTCTTTCGAGACAAGCATGTATCAAGTATGGCACTGAACTGAATGCTTGAAATTGTATTTCTTTTTAATTGGCATCCCCCATTTGTAATTTGCATTTCCTTTTGTTGACAACCATGCATTACGTCTTCTTGCAATTGATGTTTAGTTCTTTGAAGTTGTTCTTCACTACCGTCTTTGGGAGTTTCTGTAGCTTTCTGTGTATGTTATCAATACTGTCATCTGCATAAATGATGTTTAGTTTGTGGTTGCTAATAATGAGTCCTGGTAGGACTTTTAATTCTCTCAGAATAACCCCATCGTATAGGTTGAATAAATCCGGTGAGAAGACACATCCTTGACTTATATCTTATAGCCTGTCTTATATTCTTGTCTTATATCATATCCTTGTTTTATATCTTATATCACATCCTTAACATTCTCTTATATCTTATAGCCTGTCTTATATTCTTGTCTTATATCATATCCTTGTTTTATATCTTATATCACATCCTTAACATTGTCTTATATCTTATGCCCTGTCTTATATTCTTGACTTATATCATATCCTTGTTTTATATCTTATATCACATCCTTAACATTGTCTTATATCTTATGCCCTGTCTTATATTCTTGTCTTATATCATATGCCTGTCTTATATCTTATATCACGTCCTTATCCTTGTCTTATATCTTATACCCTGTCTTATATTCTTGACTTATATCATATCCTTGTTTTATATCTTATATCACATCCTTAACATTGTCTTATATCTTATACCCTGTCTTATATTCTTGTCTTATATCATATGCCTGTCTTATATCTTATATCACATCCTTATCCTTGTCTTATATCTCATACCCTGTCTTATATTCTTGACTGATGTCATATCCTTGTCTTATATCTTATATCACATCCTTATCCTTGTCTTATATCTTATGCCCTGTCTTATATTCTTGTCTTATATCATATGCCTGTCTTATATCTTATATCACGTCCTTATCCTTGTCTTATATCTTATACCCTGTCTTATATTCTTGTGTTTATATCATGTCCTTGTCTTATATCTTGTATCACATCCTTATCCTTGTCTTATATCTTATACCCTGTCTTATATTCTTGGCTTATATCATATCCTTGTCTTATATCCTATATCACATCCTTATCCTTGTCTTATATCTTATACCCTGTCTTATATTCTTGGCTTATATCATATCCTTGTCTTATATCCTATATCAGATCCTTATCCTTGTCTTATATCTTATACTCTGTCTTATATTCTTGACTTATGTCATATCCTTGTCTTATATCTTATATCACATCCTTATCCTTGTCTTATATCTTATACCCTGTCATATTCTTGGCTTATATCATATCCTGGTCTTATATGTTATACCACATCCTTATCATTGTCGTATATCTTATACCGTGTCTTATATTCTTGGCTTATATCATATCCTTGTCTTATATCCTATATCACATCCTTATCCTTGTCTTATATCTTATACCCTGTCTTATATTCTTGACTGATGTCATATCCTTGTCTTATATCTTATATCACATCCTTATCCTTGTCGTATATCTTATACCGTGTCTTATATTCTTGTCTTATATCATATCCTTGTCTTATATCTTATATCACATCCTTGTCTTATATCTCATATCTTATATCCTGCTATCAACACTTTGTCATCTGTATATGTTGTATCAATAAAATTGTGGTCGCTAATGATGAATCATGGCAGAACTTCTAGTTCACTCAATATTGCTTCATTATATAGGTTGAATAAATCCGGTGAGAAGTCTCATCCTTGTCTTATAGCCCTTTCTCTTTCTTACTCTCATCATTTACTATCCGTATGCAGGCGATTATATTCAAATAGGTCAAGGTTACTTCGCATTTCCATCAAGTTTTAGTGAGGTACTTTATCAAACACTTTTACATCTATATACATAAAAGGCAAGATGTTTGTATGTGTGTGTCTGTCCGTCTGTATGTTCTTTATACAAATCTACATTTTTATCCAATTCTCACCAAACTTCACACAAATAACTTTTAGGCTTCCGGTCAGGTCATGGGCTACTTATTTTTTCCGACTTCCTTTCGATATCGGAAATCGATACCCCGATACCCGATCAGGTCTGATCAGGATCAGGATTTCAGCTCTTTTTATCGTGCTTCTTGCTGCAGAATTTGCTCTAACTTCCTAAATTTATAGTTTTTAGTCGCAAACATTAGCAGATCTTCTCAAACAACTTATTTTCCCCGATATCGGAAATCGATACCCCCGATATTCTATCGAATCTGATCAAAAACCGATATTCAGCCATGAATATGGCTCATTTTCTACAATTTTACTCCCGATGGGTACGATAATTTTTCATGGACTTACTTAGGTTAGTTTATCCTTGGATGACTTATTTGGCTCCGATATTTGAAATCGATATCGCGATATCGTATCGGGTTTGATCAAAATCAAGTTTTCAGCCCTTTTATTTTGGTTTTTGCTTTGGGTTTTGCTCTAAGTAGGTATAATTGTAGTTCTATGTCTTAACAACCTATGTTTTTCGTGCCAACGTCCAAGAGTCTGAGCTCCAGGACCACGGATTAGTTTTAAAGCTTTCATTACACCCGAGCAACGCTGGGCTATACTGCTAGTATATTATTTATTGAATGACGTAGAAGTCCCTTATACCAGAAATTCACCTTATTTATTGAATGACCCTCCGTGAAGTCCTTATACCGAGAAATTCACCTTATTTATTGAATGACCCTCGTAGAAGTCCTTATACCGAAAAATTCACCTTATTTATTGAATGACCCTCGTAGAAGTCCTTATACCGAAAAATTCACCTTATTTATTGAATGACCCTCGTATAGATGTCTTACTGTTTCCCTACACCAGTTCCATGAGCAGGTGTGGTCGTAAGATTTCTGCATAGCTGAGTATCCTTCATATATCTGTCTTGAAAGCCGAGGTGGTGTTCATTCACACGTGAGGTGTCTTAGCTAAGTAGACCTAGAGGTGTCCATCCCTCTCCGTGGAAATTCCTCAGTATTGAAGGCTTGCCATGGTCGCTTGTTTTTTGGCGACAAGTAAGCAGATTCTCGAAGTCATTTGTTTCACTTTTACTTTAGCGAACAAGGAAATATCATCTTTATCAATTATAAAGTTGGAATCGTTACATTCTCTCACCCAAATTTTGGTTAATTAGTTACACTTCTGTTGTTAAATAATTATTATCACCCCTGAAAAAAAAATGAAATAAAATAAAAATAAAAATAAAAATAAATAAATAAATAAATAAACAAACAAACTTATTTACATTAATTCTCTCAATATTACCTCGCTGTATAGGTTGAATAAGTCCGATCGGAAGACACATCCTTGTCTTACACCCCTTTTCATTTGCTCAACTCATTTTCCATCCGCATGCAGGCGGTTTGCTGCCAGTATAGATTCTGAATTATTCTAATATTATTCCCAAATATGTCCAGGTTATCTCGCTGTTCAAACAACAGTTCTTTTTTATGGATTTTATCAAACGCTTTTGCATAATCTTTGAAACTCTTTTGCATTTGTATTGCTTTTTTTATATCATTCCGAGCATAAATATTGCCTTTCTTGTTCCAGTGTTTTTAAGCAACCAGCTTTTTCGAAGTTCTTTTTGTCAAGAAAAAAATGACTGCTTTTTCAGTCTTGTGTCCCCCACCCTCGATGACTAACATTGCTATACGAAGTCGAATATTGTCAACCTGTCGTGAACAAAACAAGTTCCAGAATTAAACATTCAAATGCTAAGCAGTGACTCATTGATTTTGTTAGAAATAAACGAATTTACACAGAATTTACAAAACCTTTGCTTAGCACACACAAAATTCGCGAAATTTCACACCTCCATGCGAAATGTTTTTCGGCCAACATAAAACCAGGAAACATCTAAAAACAAAATAGGAACGCCAGAATCACATCCGGGAGTGAATTCCCAAAATGACCTGGTCGAAGCCTCCACAAATGAAATTAAAGACGGAGCAAGCTCGACCGTCGCCAGAGAGAAATGAGATTAGCGGAATTAACACGTCTCTTGACAAGCGTCAAGCGATCGCTATTATTGTCTCTATCTTTCTCACTGATCTTTCACTCTCACCTCCGGCCTTTTCACCATTCACTCTGAGCGATAACTTCAAAGAAAATCCTACCCAACAATAAACACTCATACATACAAACATGCATACATACATACATGCATATGTTCCTACCTACGTACGCATAAACTTACCCTTTTAAGGGCTACTGCGGACTCTTGAAAATCTTAACTTTTTAATACTGCTTCTCATTGAACATTAACTTCTACCAATTCATGTTATTCTTTTCCATTAATAAATTTCTATTTAAACATAGAAAAATTATGCTTTTATTCTTAAACACATTCCAATCTGTAAGTTTCTGATGAGAGTAAAGGATCCTAAGTTGTAGGGAGATATATTATGTATGACACCATCCCAATTTAATAAACATTAACCATCTCTCTACTTCTACAAACTTGTTTAAAATAAAAGGCAGAAGAATCCCAGTTCTATACGAACCCTAACCACCAGTTTCCATCGTTAACGCGAGCGTTTCAAATCGGTTTCTCAATCACGCTTAAGTTTTTTGAAAGTTTTTATTTCAGCTATGGATTTCGATTTCACCAGGGAATGGGATTGCAGGGGTAGCGATAAAAACAGAAATGGGATGAGGATGGGACGGAGAAAAAAGATTTCTTTTTTTTTTATGAAAGAGGATTCGTTAAATACAAAGGCAGTTTTAAATTAACTGAACAAAGTCATGCTTTCACAGAACTGATCAGTCAACGAATTTATTATGATGAACACAAAAAAAAAAATCTTTATTTTCAGGCCTTCCTCAGGATATTCACGAAGAACGTGGGTCGTATTTTGTGTGGGACTGCTTCTGAAGGATAAAAGAAAACGAATTAATTAAAAAAGAAAAAGAAAATAAATATCAATAAGCGGATTTATATATATATATATATATATATATATATATATATATATATATATATATATATATATATATATAAATGAAGAAGGAATGAAGAAAATATTTGCAGAGTTTAAAAAAATAATTTAAAACACTGCTCAATATAAAAATAGACCAATGAATATTTCTTAAAAATTATACTTTAGAACTTGTACAAACTACAATCTACTGTAAAATTGTACATTTTGTTTCGACATTAAAAGAACAATATCTCATCAGGTAGTAAATTACAATTATTATGAACTACCTGATGAGACATTGTTCTTTCAATGTCGAAACAAAATGTACACTTTTGTGGGATATTGTAGTTTGTACATATTCTATACTCCTGCAGCTTCTTCTCTCGCACTTCCCGCCTGTGGAACTCGCTCCCGTATTTTTGCTTTCCTGACGGCTACAACCTCCAGAAATTTAAATGCAAAGTCAATACTCATCTACTAACCACTGGACTCTAGCTCTCTCCCCACCCCTGTATAACCTTCCCTTTCTCTCCACCTATGTATCTGTCATCGCACCTGCTTTCTATTGTTCCTTTCTAACTAGTTTGTACTCCTCACTCTTTTCTAATTAATCTTTTGACATTTATGTAACGCCCTGCACATCAGTGGCGTTTCCGCCTTGCTCGGGGTGAAATGATTAAAAAAAAAAACGTATTATATATATATATATATATATATATATATATATATATATATATATATAAACGATTTGGAGGTAAATCCCAAAGGGTCATTTGGTCTCGCTGATGAATTAGGTGGTAAATTTACCCGACGAAATGGCCATCCGATATATGAAAACTTTATATATATATATATATATATATATATATATATATATATAATGTATTAGTAGAATAAGTGTTTTTAATCTAACATATTTCACTTTCCCAAGCTTCATCAGAAGTATCTTAAGGACGAATGATTTAAAAAACATTTTAAAAATTTGAAAAAGCTGCAGAAAATGTGTTCATTGAGGTTTAATTAAGGAATTAATGGATTCATTGTTTTTAAACCGATATTTTAATATCTTTGATGCACATGCCGAGAGAAACAACAGACGTTGATTGATAAATAAAACTGGGGCGTCTATTTTAAATATGAAGTATCCTCTATAATAATCACACACACACACACACACACACACACACACACACACACACACATATATATATATATATATATATATATATACCAAATAAAATCATACTACCGCATCAATGGTCAGTCGTTGAATTTATTCTGGTGAACAGAAAAGCTTCACTATTCTGAAAACCCCACGTTAGCCCCATGAAATCTGCGAGTCACATTTTGTTCAGGTCTGCCCTGAGGAAAAACAATCACTCTAGTACTCACTTTTAGTACACTAGTATATATATATATATATATATATATATATATATATATATATATATATACATTACTAAATATACATATTATCCTAAGTCTATGGCACGACTTGGTGTTTCATGCTTTATGCAATCATCAGGTGCATAATTGAAACTCGGTTTGAAATATGCATCTGATGATTGCCTAACGTATGAACCTCCGAGTCGTGCCAAAGAGGCAGGATATTATGTATATTTATTAATATATATATATATAATACAGCTCTGTTCATACATTGAGTACTGTTTTATTAATAATACTATATATATGTGTACACCCTCATATTTATTAATTTCCGCCTCCTCTCTCTATATATATGCGTGTTTATATGCGTGTGTGTGTGTAAAAATTTAGATATAATTAAAGATATATCTTTGAATAGACAATTTGAACAAGAGCACTCAAAGATCACAAACCTCCGCCAAGGCAATGCTAACATCATCTCAGCAATTAACAAGAGAGGATTATTAAAATGAGAATAGCTGCAATGAACTCAAGCGCTCTCAAGAGTGAAAATACAAAAAATATGAACTCACTCGCTTTCAAAATTAAATGCACACTTAAAATGAACCATGAAAGTTACAAAAATAGGAGTAAAAAACAAAACAAAAAACAAAGCATAACAAGACATAAACGAAAAAAAAAAAACCGAAAAAACAAACAACCCCAGGAACTTTATCCCGTACCGGATCGAACCCAAAATCTAATCAATTGGTGCCAGTCATGAGACCAATCATCCCTGAAAGTTTCATCCGAATGCATCTGCGGACAGGCAGAAAAGAAAACAAACACATTGACAGACGCGAGACAGAGATAAAGAGAGATCGAGAAAAGAAGAGGTAGAGAGAGAAAAGAAGATGTTGAGAGAGAGAGAGAGAGAGAGAGAGAGAGAGAGGAAGGGAGAGATGTACGGAGATTAAAGAAGTGGGAGAGATAGAACAAATCAGATAGCGGAAAAGGAGTGCGTGAAAGAAACAAATAATTGGAGAGAGTGGGGAAGAGAGAGTGAGCGAGAGAGAAACGAGGTAGTGAGTGAGAAAAAAGCTAGTGAGAGTGAAGAGGGTAAGAGAGAGAGATGTAGAGAGAGAAGAGGAAGAGTGGGAGATAAATTGGGAAGAGAAGAGATTGCGGATAAAGGGTTAGAAAGAGAAAAGAAGTCAGAGAGAGTGTGAGAGATTGTTGATTTTCTAAGCGTAGCTTAGATATGGCAGAAAGCCGAAAGTAAAGGAACACCCAATGAGGATCGAACTCACTACTCAGTTGCAATGATACTAGCGAGACAAGCTTGCTAACCATTACATCACCTCGAGGTGCCAAGACAGAGAGAGAGAGGATCAGTTCGAGTGGGGAAATAGGTAAAGGAAAAAAGAAACAGAAAAAGAAAAGAAAAAAAGAGGTAGATAAAGCAAGAAAAGAAGAGGCAAGGAGGGATATATATAGTCATCCGCAGATGGATCTGTTTCGCTGTATCACAGCTCATCAGTACGGTTAGACAGCCGATTGCTTTTTACCCAGGATTGAAACCCGACCGAATTGGCGTCAAGATATGAACAGACTGTGATAGATAGATAGATAGATAGATAGATAGATAGATAGATAGATAAGCAGACTGATAGATAGATAGATAGATAGATAGATAGATAGATAGATAGATAGATAGATAATGAGCAGACTGATAGATAGATAGATAGATAGATAGATAGATAGATAGATAGATAGATAATGAGCAGACTGATAGATAGATAGATAGATATATAGATAGATAGATAGATAGATAGATAGATAATGAGCAGACTGATATATAGATAGATAGATAGATAGATAGATAGATAATAAGCAGATAGATAGATAGATAGATAGATAGATAGATAGATAGATAGATAGATAGATAATGAGCAGACTGATAGATAGATAGATAGATAGATAGATAATGAGCAGACTGATAGATAGATAGATAGATAGATAGATAGATAGATAGATAGATAGATAATGAGCAGACTGATAGATAGATAGATAGATAGATAGATAGATAGATAGATAGATAATGAGCAGACTGATAGATAGATAGATAGATAGATAGATAGATAGATAATGAGAAAACTGATAGATAGATAGATAGATAGATAGATAGATAGATAATGAGCAGACTGATAGATAGATAGATAGATAGATAGATAGATAGATAGATAGATAATGAGCAGACTGATAGATAGATAATGAGCAGACTGATAGATAGATAGATAGATAGATAGATAGATAGATAGATAATGAGCAGACTGATAGATAGATAGATAGATAGATAGATAGATAGATAGATAAATGAGCAGACTGATAGATAGATAGATAGATAGATAATGAGCAGACTGCTAGATAGATAGATAGATAGATAGATAGATAGATAGATAAATGAGTGGATCGATAGATAGATAGATAGATAGATAGATAGATAGATAGATAGATAGATAGATAATGAGCAGACTGATAGATAGATAGATAGATAGATAGATAATGAGCAGGGACTGATAGATAGATAGATAGATAGATAATGGTTAAGACTGATAGCTAGATAGATAGATAGATAGATAGATAGATAGATAGATAGATAGATAATGAGCAGACTGGATAGCTAGATAGATAGCTAGATAGATAGATAGATAGATAGATAATGAGCAGACTGAAATAGATAGATAGATAGAGAGAGAGAGAGATAGAGAGAGAGAGAGAGAGAGATAGTTCGAAGTATAAAAAGAAAGAAACCCTAACCCTGCCACCACAGCACGTATTTATATGTGTCGCCATTTATTCATTTGTATTTTTAAAATATTTGCACAAAAGACGTAAAATTAGATTTTTTTTTGTCATTGTCAAAGCTGGCTTGAAATCGTCAGGACACAGTGACGCGCTTGTGCCACGGTAATATTTAAGCCCTCCCCCGGCTTGACCCATTTAGTTATGCATACTGCCTTCTAAAGACAAAGAAACTGAAATCGAAAATGCCTGTTGGGCTAGAAGGACGCCGGCAAACGAAGCCATTGGCCTGCCGGTGACGTTGGTGCGCTTCGAAACGGCACGCCAGGCACCTGTAAGGTCGATTGGGAATGATCCGGGTAAGGGAGCTAAGGACGAGGGAGGAGAAAAGCGAGACGATTGGGGAGGGTAGTTTTGAAAGAAAGGCGTACCGCGCTTGAGGGTGGAGATCAGTAAAAAGCTCATTTTATTTATTTATTTATTTTTCTCATTTTTTTTTCTCTTTTTAAGCGGTTGCAGGCGTTAAGGAATATATTGATTTTAATTCATTATCTATCAAATTTGCTCTATCTGGAAAACAATTGGTCTTTTAAACATTTTTTAAAAAATCACCCCAAGCCAGGCGATAACGCCACTGATGCGCAGGGGGCTACGTAAGAGTAAAAAGATTGGAAAAGAGAAAGCCGGAAACCACATCCTAACAAGGAAACAAGGGATGAGCCTCTTCACCTGTTCAATAGACGTGGGTGGAGTGTGAACCGGGCGATAGTTTAGTCTATCTACTCCAACTGAAAAAAACAAAAAACAAAAAAAAAAACGAAAAGAGTGAAAAGATTGGAAAAGAGAAAACCGGAAACCGCATCCTAAACAGGAAACAAGAGATGAACCTCTTCACCTGTTCAATAGACGTGGGTGGAGTGTGAACCTGGCAAAGAAAAGAAAGACATTATTTAATACGATCGACACAAAATGTAAGCTTTTTTTTAATAATACAATATTTTACTTAGTATCACATGGTCCGTTTCATGTACAGCTCGAGTTAATACCTGACTCCCCCTGCTATCCTTTAGTTCTGGGTATGACGATAAACTACATCCGGCAGGTAGGCCATTGATCAGGAGATTGAAGGTTTTGAGGAGAGTGAAAACACCTCTTCATTGCAGTTGTTCCCAGTTTAACCCTAACCCGGGGTGATAGCACCTGTTAGGGTTCCAGCTACGGGTAAATAGTGAAACCACAAGCAAAAATGAAAGAAATTATAGCAATGGGAAGCAATAGGAAAAGAAAGACATCATTTTATACGATCGACACAAAATGTCTTCTTTTTTTTTTTTTTTGATGATACAGGATTATGGTTCGTTCCAAGAAAGAGCCGACTCCTCTTGTTATCCTATAGTTCTGGGTATGACGATAAACTACATCCAGCAGCAAAGCCACTGATCGGGAGATTCACCGTTTTGAGGAAAGTAAAAACACCATTTGATTGCAGTTGTTCCTAGTTTCACTCTAACCCGGTGTGGTTGCTCCTGCTAGGAACCCAGCTATGGGTAAATAGTGAAACCACAAGCAAAAATCAAAACACTAGTAACATAAAATACCAATAGTACATTTTCTCTGTAGTAGAAGGTGTTCAATTGTGTTCAAAATATATTTAGATGAAGCCATCAAACCGAACAGTACATTTTATTGCAAAATGACCAACAATACATTTATAATAAAAAAAAACAGCAATACATTTTTATAGAAAATGAGAATCAATACGTTTTATTGTAAAATTGTAGACATGATATATATTGCAAAAAAAAAAAAAATAGCGAACCTGAAGGAGACTACCACCACCTTTAAATGTGTTGTTTTACATTTTTTTTATTTACTTTTTTCAGCGCAGTCTTATCAGCTCTTCCATAAAGGTTCTGATTATCAAAAAAAAAAAAATAAATAAAAATAAAAAAAAAATAAATAAATAAAAAATAAAAAAAGCTGAAAAAATTGAAAAAATTTCAGTATTTAAACAATTCCAGTGGGGGACCAGTTTCTCACACAACGTTATAGTAAATCGATCCTCCACTTTGGAACCACTCGCATTGGGGTCGCTTTGTTTTGCTTTTTTTTTTTTTTTTTGACAAGTTGTCGCTCTTTGTTTTTGTCTTAAGTTTTCTTTAGTTCTAACGATGGTATCTTCCCCGAAACTCCAAGAATGGGTTTATTAAAAAAAAATTCGCAAAGGATTCAGTTGAATATGCGCAAGCAAAAAAGTTAATTGCACAGGATCGATTTACTATAAGGTTGAATGAAAAACTGAACCCCCACCCCAACCTAAAATTGTTTAAATGTTGAAATTTTTACAAATATTTTGTCAATCGGAAAGTTTAGGGTTGAATCGATGAATCGATATGATTGTACTGAAAAAAGTAAAAAAAAAAAATTGATCATCAACCAATTCACAGGTGGTGGTAATGTCGTACCGGAGAGTGGTCCCAAAATGGAGGATCGATTTACTATAACGTTGTATGAAAAACTGAGCCTCCACCTATTGAAATTTTTTCCAAATTTGTTTTGTCAATCGGAAAGTTTAGTGTGTAATCGATAAGATTGCACTGAAAAAAGTAAACAAAAAAAAAAAGAAAAAAAAGAAAAGAAAAACAACAAATTTAAAGGTGGTAGTAGTCTCATTCAGGTTCGCCAGAAAAACAAACAAAAAAAAAAAAAAGAAACAAAAAACGATTTGTTATGATTAATCTCTTTTCTTTCACGGAGAAACAAATTTGGTATATCCGGAAAACAGTTGAAAAAGATACACACCATTTAATACGATCCACAAAAAAGTCTATATTTTTTTTTTTTTTTTTTGGATAATGCAGAATTATGGTCCGTTCCAATAAAAAGCCGACTCTTGTTGCCATCCTCTAGTCCTGGGTATGACGATAAACTATAACCGGTAGCAAGGACTCTACTCGGGAGATTAGATATTTCCACGCTGAATGGGAGATTAGACAGTCATCTGATCACAATAGGCGCCTGTTCACATCAGCTCGCAATGAGTGCAAGAGAACCCTAAATGACGCCAAACGGTTGTTTGCTGAGAGAACGCGACAGTGCATAGCTGACCGCAAGATCGGCTCCAAGGACTATTGGAGGATTTGAAAACGAGTGCTCAACAATAGGAAATCCTCAATACCTAGTTTAATCCATGAATTTGAGGTTCTCACGTCATCTGCGGACAAAGCTGAGTGCTTTGTCCGCAGATTCTCATCCAACTCCACATTTGACTCGTCCGGAGTACACCCACCCGACTTCCCTATTAGAACTGAGGCCAAACTGCACGACGTATATATTACACCGACAGTAGCATCCCGAGTAATTTCAAAACTCGACCCCCATAAGGCGAGTGGAGACGATGAAATCCCGGTGATAGTCCTTAAGAGGTTTGCTCTTGAACTTTCCCCTGTCCTCTCTAAACTGTTTAACTACTGCCTTTCTGCTTCCTGCTTTCCTGCATGCTGGAAGTTCTCTTCAGTCATTCCTGTATTTAAGAATTGTGGTGAACCCTCGGACCCATCCAACTATCGCCCTATCAGTCTTCTACCGATATTCGGGAAAGTATTCGAGGCCATAATCAATGCTGAAATAGTTCAACATCTCACTGCCCACAAACTCTTCTCTGACAGGCAATATGGATTCCGCTTTGCCAGATCCACGGCCGACATGCTAACAACCGTTACGGAGTACATGCTCCAGGTCCTTGATGAGTCGGGCGAGGCTTGTGTTGTTGCTCTGGACATCTCCAAGGCTTTTGACAGGGTTTAGCACTCTGGCCTTCCATGCAAGCTACGGGGTTACCGGACGCTTGCTTGATCTAATCCAGTCTTTTTAAATAACCGCAAAATGAAGGTCGTTTTGAATGGGCATGACTCTCCATCCTACAGCACAAATGCTGGTGTCCCACAGGGCTCTATTCTGGGCCCAACGCTCTTCCTTATTTTCATCAATGACCTCCCAGATGAGATCAAGTGCCAAGTAGGCACCTGCGCAGATGAAACCACAATTTACTCCCGCATCAGTAAGAAACCCGTCGTGGCAGATAGACATAATCTCGCTGCTGACATTGAACGGGATCTACACTCTGTGGTGAATTGGGGCAAGAAGTGGCTTGTCAATTTCGATGCGTCTAAGACCAAGCTGTTGTCTGTCAATCATCACAGGCAACCTCTCCTGCCTCCCATAAGCATGGACCAAGCGATTCTCCCTGAGAGTAACACACTACGCCTCCTCGGCCTTACCCTCTCCTCAGACCTCAAATGGAACCACTATATTGACTCCATAGCTAAATCTACTGCTAAGAAGGTTGGGTCACTATGTCGATCCAGGATGTTTTTTCCGCATGAATCCATCCTGCATATATACAAGTCAACCATCCGTCCGTGCATGGAGTACTGCTGCCTTTTATGGTCAGGCGCCCCTGCCGTTCTCCTCAGTGTTCTCGACAGGCTCCAAAGGAGAGTCTGTAATTTGATAGGTACTGATCTGGCGGATCGACTGCAACCACTTCCCCACCGTCGAAATGTGGCCCCTGTTCTATAAATACTTTCATGGCTTCTGCTCGGACGAACTTAAGTCACTGGTGCCTCCTCAATAGGAGTTTCCTCGTGCAACCAGACTGGCAACTGGGTCCCACCCATTCACAGTCAGGTTAGCCAAATGCAGACGACAATTCTACTCCTGCAGCTTCTTCTCTCGCACTTCCCGCCTGTGGAACTCTCCCATATTTTTGCTTTCCTGACGGCTACAACCTCCAGAAATTTAAATGCAATGTCAATACTCATATATTAACCACTGGACTCTAGCTCTCACCCCACCCCTGCTATATCCTTCTCTTTCTCTCCACCTATGTATCTGTCATCGCACCTGCATTCTCGGCTTTCTATTGCTCCTTTCTAACTAGTTTGTACTCTTCACTCTTTTCTAATTAATCTTTTTACAGTTATGTAGCCCCCCGCTCATCAGTGGCAGTTCTGCTTTGCTCGGGGTGAAATGATTAAAAAAAAAAAAAATTCACGCTCCCCAAAACCTCTAATCTCCCGATCAGAGGTTTTGGGGAGCGTGGAAATATCTTTCAATTTCTGTTGTTCTTAAGTCCACCCTTATCCAACGTAGAAGATTCTATCAGACACCTTAGCTATGGGCAAATAATGAACCATTCAAATAAATATCAAAATAGTGGGAAAGTAGAAAATACCAGCTATACATTTTTATCACAAAATGACCACTAATATATTTTATCGCACAATTACTAATAATACATTTTATAATGAAATGAACAATAATATAGACTAATAGCAAAATGGTCAGTAATACATTTTATAATAGAATTGAGGACATTGTCAAAAAAAAAAAAGAAATAAATAAAATTGCTATGACTAATTAAATTTCTTGTAAAGAGAAATACGCTTTCAATCCTCGTTCGATATTTTAAAAAAATTATTTGGTTAAACAAATGCAGCTAAGTAATTAAAAAGAAGAAAGAAATTACTGCGTTGGCATAAATTGTCGCTGATGGTGGATGTTTTTATGTTAACGTCCTTGTAACCTCTCTGAAGATGGCTCATTTGAACCGAAAGCTTAGAACCAACTTAATAAAAAATTATCCGGATGTTGGAGAATTTTTGTCTTTATTTTCACCTGAAATTAAAGCCAATATACGATGTTTAGAACGGCTCATGATTAAACATGATAGACATACATTGTCTCTTATATTTAGCAGTATATGCTTAGAAAATTATCTGCTGCCTCGATACACTATATATATATATATATATATATATATATATATATATATACGAAATGACACGTTAAAACGCGATGCTTCAAAAACGATATGACACGTGAAAACGAGATATTAGAAAAACGAGGACGTTGACATCGTGCAAAACAGCAACAACAACAATGTATATTTAACCTTTCACTGGAAACTAGGAAAATTGTCCGAAATATAAAATAAATAAACAAAAAACTGTAATAACAAACCTTTATTCGCTTTGAAACAAATTCGTATAAAGGAAGAGTTATTAATCAAATGAATTACATTTTCAGTAAATATGAGTGCGTGATACATATAGATATTTATAAATGTCTTCTACAAATACATTCACTCTGATGAACTTAGCTCACTGGTGCCCCCTATATATAAATGTACTCGAGCCACAAGATTAGCAACTAGGTCCCACCCTTTTACTGTGAAACCGATAAATTGTAAACGCCAATTCTACTCCAACAGCTTCTTTTCTCGCACTTCCTCGCCTGTGGAATTCCCTTCCATTTATTTGCTTCCCCGACAGCTACAATCTTTAATAATTTAAATGTAAAGTCATTTGTCATCTCCTATCTTACTAACCTTCATCCTCTCTATTATGCTTCTTTCTCTGTCCACTCCACTCCCATCAGTATTCTCATCCTTCTTTTACCCACTTCCTGACACCCCCTATAACCTGATACTCCTTCTCATAACTTTCCTTCTATGTATTTTATTGCCTCCCTGCAAAACAGTGGTAATAAAATGCCTTGCTTGGGGCGATAAGTTTATATATAAAAAAAGTGTTTTTCCCCAGTGTGGTCTAGCTCAACGTAACCGTTGTACATATGACGTCATTTGGACTAATTCGAATGCTTCAAAAACCCATGTAGCCAACAAAATCCAACAAAATCTTGTCTGTCATATTAATAACACCCAGTTACTGGTGTATATAACAGTTAAAAAAATAAAAAAAATAAAAAAAATAACGACATCTATTTAAACACGTGAACCCACTAAAAATAACGTTTATCTTTATCGCGATGAAAAAATATGGTCTCGCTTTTACGTATATTTTAATTTGAATTGTAGCGTTCCAATATATGTCAAGATGACGCCAACAAAATCTTGTTTACATTCAGTTCTTGATAACGGCTGAAACGACTGTAGGTATTCGAATAGATTACCATTGGATTTAGCATTTTGATTCAGATGCACAACACTCTATTTAAAAAATAGAAAAAAATACATTATAAAATTAAATTATATATTATTATAAGGGTTAGGGTTCTTCTTCTTCTTCTTCTTCTTCTTTGTGCCTTGTCCTTTCAGGACGTAGGCGATCATGTCATTTCCCTATTCCTGGTGACTTTGAGCACACTTTCTCCTGTGACACCGCGCAACCCCCTTTCTATCATCCACCTATTCAGCCCCTTCAAATATGTTATCCGCTGCGTTCCTCTGTCTCTTTTTCCCTCTATCTGGCCTGTTAGTATCAGGTTCTCCAAGCCCTCTTCCCTCATTGCATATCACAGGAACTTTAGTTGTCTCTTCCTGATGCTCAATATTAATTTCCTTTTTGTTTCCATCCTTTCCAAAACCTCATCATTACTCACATGCTCGGTCCACGATAGGGCGCAGGTATTTGAATAGACACCTTGTTTGTTAACAGACAATAAGAATAACGTCTACCAGCCTTGAACATCGAAAGTCCTAGTGAAGAAAATGTATCTGTCTGATGATCTAGTCCGTTAGACGTTAATTTTACAGTGCAAAATTTTACGTTTTTTCCATTACGATTTTTTTTTAAATTTTTATTTTCGCTTCATGAAGGAATATAAAATTTAATGGACGTAAACTGGGGGATCAGTTTTCTATTGTTATTAAGTAATAAACTGATCTCCAGTATATTTTTATATATTCATAATTTGAAATAAAGGACTTGTCATAAACGTTTTATTTCTCATAAAAAATTTGTCTTCGATGGAAAAATGGATCATTTGAATTTGGCAGACGCAGATTCGGACGCACTTCGAATGGCCGAAATCATTGACATTCACTGAGTTCGTGTGGAACTCATTTATCGAAATTCATCTTCTTGAAAATTTTCTTGAGATGATCAGATCTTGCTGGAAGCAGACACTCATTTAAAGTTCAATTCTGAAAGCGATTGACATAAGATACGTCACATTAGTCTTAGGAATGGGTAAAATATTTTTGTATAACTATTATAATAAACTATTAAGACACAATAAAAATATTCCATTCTAAAATACGACGTTGTTTTCTCGACAGACTAATACTAGCTTCCAAGGTGCGTCACGTATTTGAGAACAACATACTGAAAGCGATTGATAGAAAATTAATAAATACGACACTTTAGTCATTAAGAATGGGTAAAATACTTTTGTATAACTATTATAATAAAATATTAGGACACAATAAAAATATTTCATTCTAAAATACGACGTTGTTTTCTAAACAGACTAATACTAGCTTCCAAGGTGCGTCACGTATTTGAGAACAACATACTGAAAGCGATTGATAGAAAATTAATAAATACGACACTTTAGTCATTAAGAATGGGTAAAATACTTTTGTATAACTATTATAATAAAATATTAGGACACAATAAAAATATTTCATTCTAAAATACGACGTTGTTTTCTAGACAGACTAATACTAGCTTCCAAGGTGCGTCACGTATTTGAGAACAACATACTGAAAGCGATTGATAGAAAATTAACAAAGATGATACTTCCGGTATTAGGAATGAATAAAGTATTTTCGTATAACTATTGTAAAAGAAATTTAGATGCACATTGTGGTGCAGTACATCGGGGAGCCAAGTTTGAATTCCAGTTGAATTCGTTGCATTCACTTACGCGTAAATACCCCGAAGAAAAATGGCTTTAAATAGCAGAACAGATTAGGTTCTATAGCCTTGGTTGGCAACCAGTCTACCTCGTTCGAAGAATAAACGAGTTTGAGTTAACATTTCTATCTGTGAAAAGATAAGTCGCAGAAGCAAAGTTACAGAAGGGGGGGGGTTGTCGATGGCCTATGCCTCACCGGGAGCGATGGAGTTTTGATAATGATTCTTCTTCTTCTATGTGCCTTATTCTTTCAGGACGTAGGCGATCATGGCCTTCCACGTCTCCCTATCCCTGGTGGCACTTAGCACGCTTTCTCCTGTTACACGACCCAAACCCCGCTCTGCCATCCACTAGCTCAAGACCATAAATCTAGAATATAAATGGATAGAAACTAGCATTGCCACAATATGAGGGATCAATTTATATATTGTTTATGATATAAAATTGATCCCCCATTTTATACCCACATTTATAATTTCTTATAAACAGTTGGCATACATATTCTTCTTGTATGTGCCTTATTCTTTCAGGACGTAGGCGATCATGGCCTTCCACGTCTCCCTATCCCTGGTGGCTCTTAGCATGCTTTCTCCTGTTACATGACCCAAACCCCGCTCTGCCATCCACTAGCTCAAGACCATAAATCTAGAATATAAATGGATAGAAACTAGCATTGCCACAATATGAGGGATCAATTTATATATTGTTTATGATATAAAATTGATCCCCCATTTTATACCCACATTTATAATTTCTTATAAACAGTTGGCATACATATTCTTCTTGTATGTGCCTTGTCCTTTCAGGACGTAGGCGATCATGGCCTTCCACGTCTCCCTATCCTTGGTGGCTCTTAGCATGCTTTCTCCTTTTACACCACACAACCCCCGTTCTGTCATCCACCTGCTCAGGCCCTTCAAATATGTTATCCCCTGTTGCTTTTTCCCTCTATCTGGCCTGTTAGTATCAGGTTCTCGAAGCCCTCCTTCCTCAATATGAATTTCCTTTTTGTTTCCATTATTTCTAAGACCTCATCATTGCTCACATGCTCGATCTATGGCATCCGCAGCATCTTTCTGTAGAACCATATTTCAGTTGCTTAATGTTTTTCCTTCATTTTTGACGATATTGTCTAGCATTCACTGCCATATTGAAAAACTGACATCACATAGCAGTTCAGTCATCATCATTTTCCGTCACACCCAGATGGTGCATAGGGCAGCAGCTTTTTGTTGTTGTTTCTGTAATAAACTGTTTTTACGGGGCAGGGTTGTTAGCCCTGCGCCCAACCCCCAAACCTTGAGGACCGGTGGACCATTATTGGTCTTTACGTTTACAGCACCTGGTATTCCCAAATGGTCACCCATTTAACTACTGACCAGGCTCGATGTTGCTTAACTTCGGTGATCGGACGGAAATCGGTCTATTGAACTCGATATAGCCGTAGACGAGCAGTTTAGTACTCTCTTCTTTGTTTCTAGTGAAATTTTCATGTGTCTTAATACTTTACTCAGCTTCTGTAACGCGTCTTTCGCCATGCCAATTCGTCTTCGGATCTCTGTGTCACATTTTCCGTCTTCTGTTAGAACACTTCCCATGCATTTAGATTTTTGTACCTGCTTGATTTTAGTATCCCCCACCTGTATTTGCCATTTTGGGCTGCTCTAGAAAAAATTAAATGGTTCATTCTAAAATCCGACATTATTTATCGAACAGCCTAATAATATTTTCCAGTATTATACACAAGGTGCGTCACATATTTTGAAAAAAAAAAAAGAAAAGAAAAAAAAGCGATTCACTAATAAGGAAAAAAAGAGGAAAAATAATTACAAACAAAATTAACAGAACCCAAAATGCCAAATACATGTAGGGGACACCAGAATCAAGCAAGTACAAAAATTTAAATACCTAGGAAGTGTTCTCACAGGAGATGGAAAGTGCGACACAGAGATCCGAAGGCGAATTGGCTTGACGAAGAACGTGTTCCAGAAGCTGAGTAAAGTATTAAGACACAGAAAACTTTCACTAGAAAAAAAGAAGAGATTTCTAGATTGCTATGTGATGTCAGTTTCTCAATACGGGAGTGAATGCTGGACAATATCATCGAAAATGAGTAAAAAACTTGAAGCAGCGGAAATGTGGTTCTACAGAAGGATGCTGCGGATATCATGGACCGAGCATGTGAGCAATGATAGGGTTTTGGAAAGAATGGAAACGAAAAGAAAATTAATACTGAGCATCGGGAAGAGACAACTGAAGTTCCTGGTACATGTAATGAGGAAGGAGGGCTTGGAGAACCTGATACTGACAGGCCAGATAGAAGGAAAAGGAGACAGAGGAAAGAAGCGGATAACATATCTGAAGGGCCTGATATGGTGGATGACAGAACGGGGCTTGCGAGATGTAACAGGAGAAACATTAAGAGACACCAGGGATGGAGAGACGCGGAGAATCTTGATCGCTTACGCCCTGAAGGGACAGGGCACATAGAAGAACAATGATGATGATGATGATGATGATTCTTAACGTTGTTATCCTTGAGGTAGAGATGTGTCGAGTATGGGTAAAAATTGTTAGGTTCCAGAAGTCGAATGTTTTGTGAAACCATGATACCCTAACCACGGCAGTAACAACAACAACAACAACAGAGGGGCAAAAGAATGAGTAAGTGACAATGGCGGAAGGAGGATGAAGGTGTAAGTAAAGAGAGGCAGTGCTTGGTAACGTAGTGGGGGGGCGAATACCGAGGAGAAAAATGGGAGGAGAGTTAGGTGAAGCGGCACAAAAAAAAAAAAAAAAATGAAATATATTTGGAGAAAGGTAGCCATTAAACAAGGAAGTAAATGGTCGAGATGGACAAATGAAAAAAATGAGGGGATGGCGCGCGAGAAAGAGAGAGAGAGAGAGAGAGAGAGAGAGAGAGAGAGAGAGACACACACACACACACAGACACACACACTGACAGGTTAACAGACAGAGAATGGGATAGATGCTTAAACAAAAGAAAAAAAGAAGGAAAATTGAGAATGGGGAAAACAGAGGTGAGGAAGATGTAAATAAAGAAAAATAGATATATAAAGAAGAGGAAAAAAAAAAGAAAATAAAGATAGCGAGGTAAAAAGAAAGAAAAAAGAAAAACGTAGAGGAAGAATCTAAATCTATCTAATCTAAACTTATTTATAAATGGAACTTTGTGTGTGTGTGTGTGTGTGTGTGTGTGTGTGTGTGTGTGTCTGTGCGTGTGTGTTACCTATAGACTCAGAAACAACTGAACCGATTTTCTTGAAAATTTACACAGTTGTACTATAAGCGTCTGCGAGTGTTCTTAGGTAAGTTTTGTCTCAAGGTACCCCCGATAAATATCGAAAATCGATAATCGAAAAAATCGGGTTATAGAAGGAGTGGTCCGATTTTAATCAAATTTGATACACTCATAGACAAAGACATAAGAAACGATATTCAGAAGTTTCAAGGTTGCAGT
>JBBBDQ010002242.1:3752500-3870000 GCA_037127315.1 Ascarosepion bandense
TTACAGGGAAATAGGTAAAAAAAGAATTGAAGTGACAGTACCCCCCAGAATGGAAGAAGTCACACAGTTCTGGGAAAAGATATGGGCTTGCCCTAAAGAACCTAGCAAGGAAGTACATTGGATTACGCAGGAGATAGAACGAATGAAGAATAAACCCGAACAGACATGGTCTGGAATTACAGAAGATGATGTTAAATTTGCACTAAAAAAAGCACACAATTGGAAAACTCCAGGTATAGATAAAATTCCTAACTTTTGGCTATATTATTTAAATGCAGCACATAAAAAAATAGCCAAAGAACTCCAAGAAATGGTTGACGATCCCACTAAAATTCCTGCATGGATGACAAAAGGAATTACATTTCTTCTACCCAAGAATGGTGACACAAACAACCCGAAAAACTACAGACCAATTACATGTCTTCCGACAACATATAAACTACTAACATCTATTTTAACAAAACAAACATATTTATTCTTAGAAAGAAATGACATGATACCGCTTGAACAAAAAGGGTGCAAACGTGGCTGTTATGGCTGTAAAGACCAATTGCTAATTAACAAAATGATCCTGGAAAACTGCTACAAGACAAAGAAAAATCTTAGTACTGCCTGGATAGACTACCGAAAGGCATTCGATAGTGTGCCACATTCTTGGATTTTAAAGACTTTAAATATATACAAGATATCGCCCGTCATCATCAATTTCATCAAACAGTGCATGTCTATATGGAAAACAACCCTTTACCTCAATCATATAAATGGAACCTATAAGTCTGATGAAATAAACATCAAAAAAGGTATATTTCAAGGTGATTCTTTATCTCCCTTATTATTCTGCATATCATTAATAGCACTAACCAGTAAACTTAATAAGACAGAATGTGGTTATAAAATAGGCCAAAAGAAAATAAGCCATCTATTTTACATGGATGACTTAAAGTTATATGCTAAGAATGATAATGAGCTGGAAGGTCTTCTGCAAACTGTAAAATGCTTCAGCGAAGACATTGGAATGAAATTTAATTTGAATAAATGTGCTAAAGCTACAGTTTTACGTGGATCAATACAAGAAACATCCTCAATTAGCCTAGACCCTGCTGTAACAATAAAAGAATTGAAACCAGAAGAAGCTTATAAATACCTAGGTGTAAATGAGAGCGAAAACATTCACCATAAAAAAATGAAAGAAATAGTGCGTAAAGAGTACTATAGAAGGCTACGAATGATATTAAAAACTGAATTAAATTCACAGAATAGAGTTATGGCCATTAATAGCCTTGCAATCCCAGTTGTCCAATATAGCTTCAACATCTTAAACTGGACTCTAAACGACATCAGGCGAATGGATGCTAAAACAAGAAAGCTTCTTTCTAAGCATAGGATGCATCACCCAAAGGCTGATGTAGACCGTCTATACATACCCCGTAAAGAAGGTGGAAGGGGTCTTATTCAGCTGGAATTGTCATACAAGACAACAACTATTGGCTTACTAACATACATAGAAACAACAAAGGATTGGATGATACAATTAGTAAGGCAACATGAAGAAAGAAAGAAAAAATATTCAATAATAAAAGAAGGCAGTAAATACAAACAAGAATTACAGTTAGTAGATTCTGTAGAAAAGCAAAACAGTAGCCAAGAACCAACTATTGCGGCAAAAAATATGAAAATGAAAGCCAAAGATAAAGCTCTTGAAAAGATGAAACAGCGCTGGCAAGACAAACCTCTGCATGGCCAATATCCAGTACGTGCCAATAAATCCAATGTTGACAAAGTTAATACTCATCGATGGTTACGTGCATCTGGATTAAAGTCTGAAACTGAAGGATTTATACTTGCAGCACAAGACCAAAGTCTTTTCACGAGAAACTTTCAGGCAAATATTATGCATAATAATATGGATCCAAAATGCAGGTTTTGTGATAAACACCAAGAAACAATAGACCACCTAATCTCAGGCTGTTCTGTGCTTGCCCCAAACGAATATAAAAATCGCCACGATAGAGTTGGGCAATATTTACATTGGGCAATGTGCAAACATTATGGAAAAGCTGTAAACAAACACTGGTATGAACATCATCCAGCACCGGTTACAGAAATAGAAGATGTAACCATTCTATGGGATTACACCATCTACACAGACAGAAAAATTGAAGCAAACAGGCCAGACATTATTGTTAAAAACCAGAAGGAGAAAACTTGTCTATTAATTGATATGGCTTGTCCAGCGGATTGTAACATAGCAACCAAGGAATTTGAAAAAACTGTCAAAATATATAGACCTGGAAATTGAAATAGAAAAAATGTGGAAATTGAAAACAAGAGTTGTGCCAGTGATAGTAGGTGCACTTGGAATGATAAAAAATGGAACAAAACAACACATTGAAAGAATCCCTGGAAACCCCAGCTTAAGATATATACAAAAAATTGTCTTATTAAGTACAGCCCACACACTAAGGAAAACGTTATCTATGTAATGCTGGGGATGATAGGGAAGATAGAAAAACATGAAATGGAGTCATAACAACACGCCACTACCTGCCTTAGGTCTCCCCGCAGACTTGGTTGGTAGTGAGACCAAAGCAGAAATCGAAATATGATGAAAAATGACATAATAATAATAATAATATCCTCGGAATTGTTAAGAAATGGAACAAAACAACATATTGAAAGAATCCCTGGAAACCCCAGCTTAAGAGATATACAAACAAATTGTCTTATTACGTACAGCCTACACACTAAGGAAAACTTTATCTATGTAACGCTAGGGATGATAGGGAAGATAGAAAAAAAAAACATGAAATGGAGCCATAACAACACGCCACGACCTGCCTTAGGTCTTCCTGCAGATTTGGTAGTGCGACCATAGCAGAAATAGAATTAAGGTGAAAAATGACGTAATAATAATAATAATCAGAAGAAGAAGAAGAAGAAGAAGAAAAGTGGAGAGGGAAGATAGTAATGCAAAGCGGTCTAAAGAAGAAATAGAAGACGGGATAATAATAATAATAATAATAATAATAATAATAATAATAATAATAATAATATGAAGAAGAAGAGAAAAAGAAAAAAACGAGTAAGAAGAAGCATGAAAAATAAAGAAAAAGAAGAAAAAGCAAGAGTGAAACGAGGAGAAAAAAAGACTGGATCTGGTAGTCATCAAGAAGAAGAAAACCTGCCTGACAATGAGGAAGAAGGAGAAATAAATCTCGAGAGAAGAAGAAGAAGAAGAAGAAGAAGAAGAACAACAACAACAACAACAATAACAATCCGGGTATTTCCATACAAAGAGATAAGAAATTGGAGCTCTCCAAGACAAACATATTGTTGGAAGCGAACACCTCGAGGTGGTGTACTGGTTAGCAAACTCGTCTCGCTAAAATCATTACAATTGAGTAGTGAGTTTGATCCTCACTGGCCTGGGTATCCTATACATTCGACCTTGTGCCACATCTACTCTTAGAAAAGCACTATATTGACACCTCGAAGTAGTGTAATGGTTAGCAAGCTTGTCTCGCTAGAATCATTACAATTGAGTAGTGAGTTCGATACGCACTGGGTGTCCCTTACTTTTGGCTTTGTGCCACATCTAAGCTACGCTTAGAAAATTATCATATTAGTGGAAGATAAAATTTTAAATGTTTAGTATTTGTCTATATTTCTGAGATGATGTAGTATTTACAGTATTTTTATTATTCGGACTATTGTCCTCATCTTTGTTGCCATTTGTACGACGTTGATATACGTTCCGGTATATCATCGCCATTCCTTGCGTAAAGCCCCCATTAGAAGTCGGACACATGGTCCAGTGAATATAGACGTTGGTTAGTTCCTGACTTGACTCTTAGAGTTGTGAGTTCAATACCAGACTACAGCTAATAAGGTTAGAGGGAGATAACTCATGACTTCCAAACGAGGACTTACTACTACGACGCAAGGAATGAGGATAAGATACACCAGTAATTGTAATAAAGGGTTCGGTTCGAAATTCCTAGCACCTGAAGAAGGCAGGAGAGTACATGACCGAAGCGTTGTACAAATGGCAACAAAGATGAGGACAATAGTCCGAATAATGTAAATAGTGTAAATACCACAGTGATTGTAATAAAGGGTTCGGTTCAAAATTCCTAGCACCTGAAGACGGCCGGAGCGTACAACGGCCGAAACGTCGTACAAACGGCAACAAAAATGAGGACAATAGTCCGAATAATGTAAATACTTTTTCATGCTTGTTCTAAATTATAATCTGACATCTTCATTCAGATCTTGCGATAGGAAGAAAGAAAAAAATATGTTGCTGACTTAACAGTGTTGCGATCATTTCGTTGTCAATTTGCAAACTTCTCGCTGTTGGAACTCTATACAGTCTTCTTGATTTCTAGCCATCTTTTATCTTCAAATATCTCAGTGCAACGTCAGTCGTCATACTAATTCCTATGCTTTTATTGTTTTCTATACTTAATAATTCGATCATAAAAAATTTCGCCAACTCCAGTGAAACAAGAGGAGGAAGCGGATTAGAAACGACGCGTTTCTCCTTCACACAAAGATGAAGAGCCCAGAAAACATCATGACTCACCATCGACTTCAATTGGGCCGGACACCTTGGCATATTAACGGACCTCCGCTGGCCCAAACAAACGCCCTTCTTGGAACTTGCATCTGGTAAAAGACCACGTGAAGACCCATGCCGTCGCTTCAAAGTGATGTTATTAGTTTACTGCATGAGAAATCAACAAAACGGAGGTTGGGAATAATAGTATATCAACAAATAGAGGACTCGCACGTTGCGTGAAGTATATACACTGCTAGTGAACTGCTAGTCAGTATGATTCCACTCGGTAGTTACCAGCTGTCCTGCCAAGGCGGATATGGCACAAGACCAATGAAAGTGGGAATTCCGAGCCCTTAAGCACAGCCAAAAATAACCCGTAGACCCAGCTTAAGGCTGGGTCGGGCTCCTTATTTAGCCAAGAATCTGAATTTCGGCAGATGTGGATCGGTATGATCGCTTACTCAGGATTTACTACCTTTCCACAAGGTCAATTAAAATGGGAATTTTAAGCCTTTAAGCTCAGCTAAAAATACCCCCAGCTAATGTTCTCCCCACCCCTACCAAACGAGACTCTAGCGGCAGAGCATCATTTTGATCTATCCCGTTCGGTAGCAGAGAGTTGAACAAAAGATATTTTGGATCGGTATGATCGCTTTACCACTTTCTCACCAAGGCTGATGCGATACAAAGTCAATTAAAGTGGGGATTCTGAGCCCTTAAGCTCTGCCCGAAATTTTTCCGTAGATAAAGTAAATGCTGAATCGGACTCTTTTTTTTTTTCTTTTTTGCACCACAAATGAGACTCTACACTTCGGAGGAGCTACGTTCGTGTCCCTCTTCGTTCGGAAGCGGAGAGTTTCCAAGAGAGACTTTGGATCGGTACGATCGCTTTACTCGGTATTTGCAACCCTCCCACCAAGGCGGACGCGACACAAGGTCAATTAAAGTAGAGGTTCTGAGGCTTTAGGCTCAGTCAAAAATATCCCGCAGACCCACCTTATAGCTGGGTCGGACTAGTTTCTATTTACCCCAGAGGAGAGTCTTACCCTCCTGTAGAGCCACGTCTGAGTCCCTTTAAGCTAGGAATCAGACAGTTGACAAAGAAAGAATTTTGATTAGTATCATGATGGCTTATCATTGTATTTACTACCTTTCCAACAAGGCGAATGCAGCACGAGGTCAATTAAAGTTGGGATTCTGAGCCCTAAGTCTCAGTTTAAAATATTCAGTAAAACCAGCTTAAGGCTGGGTCGGGGGTCTTGTTTTTCAACCTCAAACGAGATTCTACGCTACGGGCCTCGTTTGAGCCCCTCTCTGCTCGGAAGAAGATAGTTAAACAAGAGAGAGTTTGGATCAGTATGATCTCTTAACTCGAGATGTGTCACCTTCATACCAATTCGGATGCAACACAAGATCAGTTAAAGTGGGGATTCTTAGCTTGTAAGCCCAGCCAAAATTATCACGTAGACCTAGCTTAAGGCTGGGTCGACTCTTATTTTTTCCACCTCAAACGAGACTCAACACTTCAGCGGAGCCTCGTTTGGGTCTCACTCAACTCGGAAACGGAGAATTGAATAAAAGAGTGTTTGGGTCAACAATAATCGTTTACTAGGTATTTACTACCTCCGCATCAATGCGAATACGACACAAGGTCAATTAAAATGGGGATTTCCAGCATTTAAGTCAAGCAAAAAAATATCACGTATACCCAGCTTAAGGTTGGGTCGAGCTCTCGTTTTTTCACCCCAAACGAGGCTCAACCCTTTTTACGGAGCCTCGTTTTGGTCTCTCAAAGCTCAGAAGCAAAGAGTTGACAAGAGATAGTTTTGATCAGTATGATCGCTTTTCTAGGGATTTACTATCTTCCTACCAAGTGGATACGACACAAGGTCAGTTAAAATGGGGATTCAGTACCTTTAAGCTCGGCCAAAAATATCCCGTATACCCAGCTTAAGGCTGGGTCGAGTTCTCGTTTATTCACCCCAAACGAG
This sequence comes from Ascarosepion bandense, assembly GCA_037127315.1. NCBI lineage: Eukaryota > Metazoa > Mollusca > Cephalopoda > Sepiida > Sepiidae > Ascarosepion > Ascarosepion bandense. The sequence goes on from JBBBDQ010002242.1 coordinate 3,759,053, forward strand.
ACTCAACCCTTTTTACGGAGCCTCGTTTTGGTCCGTCTATGCGCCGAAGCAAAGAGTTTAACAAATGACTGCTTGGATCAAGAATGATTGCCAATTTACCACCTTCCCAACAAGGCGAATTTGACACAAGGTGAATGAAATGCATTTGAGTAACTTTATTGATTTTTTTTCTGAGGTGGGGTGACCGGATTAAAACAAAGGAAATAGTGCAGATGTATACCTGTATGGAACATCGAAAATTAATGACTACAGCCTCTTGATGAAAAAAACAAAAGAAAAAAAAAAAAGAAAAAAAGAAACCTGACCATTATTTTCTTAGGTTAGAAAACACGACCTGAAAATATACTTCTTACCTATTGTTGTGCGGTGGATATAAGCTCGGAACCAGGAACCGGAGAGCCGAATTTGAATTCCATTTGAATTCGTTGCATTCATTAAATGACTGATTAGTAAACAAGATCGCGCGGAGGTGAAATATTAATAAACTAGCAGTATAGCCCGGCGTTACTCGTGTGTAATGAAAGCTTTAAAACTAATCCATGGTCCTGGAGATCAGACTCTTTGGACGTTGGCACGAAAGACTAAAAAGCAATAGTTGTTTCCAGTTAAAGCGAAACCTTAGACTGAAAGAAAAATGAATGGATGTAAGTCAAATTTTGATTTCCTGGTAGCGATGTCAAATAAGTTTTCCGTCGCAAACAGAATTTTGAAGGCTAAATAAGTCATCTGAGTAAATGGTATCATGGCTGAAACTAAAAACTACAATTATACCTACTTAGAGCCAAACGCGAAGCAAAAACCAAAATAAAAGGGCTGAAACCTGATTGTGATCAGATCCAACAGGATATCGGGGTATCGATTTCCAATACAAGAGTAAAAAAGTCATCCAAAGATAAACTAACCTAAGTAAGTCCATGAAAACTTATCGTACCCATCAGGAGTAAAATTGGAGAAAATGAGCCATATTCACGGCTGAATATCGGTTTTTGATCAGATTCGATGGAAAATCGGAGGTATCGATTTCCGATATCAGGGAAAATGAGTTGTTTCCAGTTAAAGCAAAACCGTAGGGGTAGGAGCGATTGCCTATGATGGTTAATAGATAGCAGCTTCATTTTGGAAGCATTAAAATTTACTAGCCATTTCTTTCCCCAGTCCATCATGGATTGGAAGTCCTTCTCAAGCTCGGCAGCGAGGTTCGCTTTGTCAACCTTAGCAGATTTTTGATCGAGGCGAGAGTAAACGGCGGTGTTTTCGTCGTCGTACATGCCTACTTGGGATCTTATAACATCGGGGAGATCGTTAATGTATTGACGCAGTGTGGATATCTGTTTATCAGCGAGAGTAATGGAGGTGCAACATGGCCGTGTGTCGGGAGGGTTCTCGTTTTTAATTTAATGGGTGCGGCAACGTGGAGTAATTGGTCATGGTTAAGTGTAAATGGATGTGCACTGAGTGTAATTGGATGTGCGTTGTGGTGCAGTGGTTATCGGCTCGGAACGAGAAATCGTGGAGCCGAGGTTGAATTCCAGTTGAATTCCTTGCATTCACTTACGCGAAAATAACCTTGGGAAAGGTAATAAGCCGTCTCTTCCATCCAGTTATGGGTTAAATAACAAGACAGATTGGGTTCTATAGCCTTGGCAAATAATGGCAGCCTAATCGGGAAAATCTTTTGCCTAGTCAGTCATTGATCGAAAAAGACATGATCGCCCAAATGTGTTTCACGTATGGTAATTAACTCACACCATCGGTACTGGAAGGGGAAAAAACCACAGTAGTCTAGGATTTCACCATATATACCTACTAACCGAATTGTACAAGCCAACAGAACAAATATAATTTTAAAAAATCGGCAATTTTGACCCTTCGTATCGGTCAAAAACCAATTTTTTCAAAAGGACGGGTTTTTCCTTGACGCCGCTATTACTATTTTTACTACCTTCACTCCTCACCAATGTTTATTCTTTTAAAAAGCAATTAGAATTAGAAAAAAGCATAAAACTGTTTTTGTTCTGGAAAATTTACAACAAACATTTTTAACACTATTTATTAGATTTTTTTATTTACTAGATAGATATAAAGAGATTGGGATAGATAGATAGATAGATAGATAGATAGATAGATATGAAGAGACTGAAATGAAGAATGATATATGTATATCTACAGAGATAGATATATAGACTGTGATAGATAGATAGATAGATAGATAGATAGATAGATAGATAGATAGATAGATATGAAGAGACTGAAAGAAAGATATATATATGTATACAGAGATAGATAGATAGAGAGATAGATAGATAGATAGATAGATATGAACAGACTGAGATAGATAGATAGATAGATAGATAGATAGATAGATAGATATGAAGAGACTGAAATGAAGATATATATATATATATATATATATATATATATATATACAGAGATAGATAGATAGATAGATATGAAGAGACTGAAATGAAGATATATATATATATATATATATATATATATATATATATATATAGACTGAGATAGATAGATAGATAGATATGAACAGACTGACATAGATAGATAGATAGATAGATAGATAGATATGAACAGACTGAAATTAAGATATATATATATATATATATATATATATGCAGAGATAGATATACAGACTGAGATAGATAGATAGATAGATAGATAGATAGATAGATAGATAGATAGATAGATATAAACAGACTGGGATAGATAGATAGATAGATAGATAGATAGATAGATAGATATAAACAGACTGGAGCAGTCTCTCTCTCTCTCTCTCTCTCTCTCTCTCTCTTTATATATATAATAAAATACAATTTTAAATCATGTTACATTTATGAGTTTGTGTGCTCAATATCATGTGTATGTAAGCGGCATGACGGTTGCGTTTAGCAAGATACAGACTGTCACCTCTCGGTGTTGACTTCAATATATATATATATATATATATATATATATATACTATAGTTTATCCGTAGACAGATATGTTTCACTCATCAGTACGGCTTAGACCCCGTTCGCTTCCTATATATATATATATTACCCAATGCTCACAATTCCATGGACAGAACATAGGAATCTACAAGAAAACTTAAACATCCAAACATAAAGTGACAATTTATATATAATAAGGTAAGAGGAACTAGAGAATCTAACACCCACAGGGAAAACCGAAGCCAGGGGAAGCAGCGAGTAACCTAGTTAATGAGACTGTAAAAAGACAGTCAGTCAGTTAAGTGCCATACGTGATACACGCTTGGGCGATCATGTCTCGAAAGAGACATGACTGACAGGGCAGAAGATTATTCCGCAGTAGGTTGACATTACATTCTGCGGTAGACTGGTTGTCAGCCAAGGCTATAGAACCCAATCTGTCCTGTTATTTACCCCATAACTGGAGGAAAGAGACGGATTAATACTTTTCCCAAGGGTATTTGCGCGTAAGTGAATGCAAGGAATTAAACTGGAATTCGAACTCGATTCGCCGATTTCTCGTTCCGAGCCGATATCCACTGCAACAAGAGACAGTAAAGCGTCAAATTTTGATTAAAGCAACAGGAAACAGAATGTCGTGGAGAGCCTTGATTGACCAAATTCTAGAAAGGCTATGGTCCGTATAAGAAGATATTCAATGTACATATACACCTATATTCACGTTCCTGGGGCCATTAAATACACGCTTTCGCGCGCAGGGAGGACTGACAAATCAAGAGCTTTCAGCGTCGTGGGCGGAGCTGTATGAAGCAATGTGGGTAAAGGGAGGTCTGTTCTTCGGATCGGTGGAAGTTTGGTTTAATTTCGATATATAGCCCACACCCCGGGACTAAACCCCATGCCTCTCACAGGAACGCGTCACTCGATGTCATTTGCATACAGCTGCCTGTCGGTATGGGTATATATGTTTTATTTTATTTTATTTTTGAACGGACTGCTCTTTCTTTGGCAACAAAAGGTTCGTCTACTGACTCCATTTTTAGCAGCGACTCTACCGAGATCAGGCGCCTGGCTGCTAAACTTTAGAAAGGTTTATATAAATGATAAAGAAAGAAAAAAGAAAATAAAGAAAAAAGAAAAAGAAAAGACGTAATAAAGGAAAGAGACCCGTCCGAACTGGGCACGTGCTAAGTACCCAGCCCCAAAATAGGTAAACAAATAAATAAATGGTGTTTAAATGTGGCACACGATGAAGACATTGTTGCACATTGCGCCACTAGATGTCAAGATTTATTAGTTGCAATTTCTCTCTGCAGCAGACTACGAACTAACACTACAAATCTTGTCTAAAAAGGCCACGAGTTGTTTAAAGTTTCTCATGTCATTCATTTTTTTTTTTTCACATAAAGATTGATTAGTCTGACACAAGGCCACTAGCTGCTTAATGCTTCTTAGGTACATACATTTTTATTCAACGAACACTTCATTAACAAAACTTAGAAAGTCTGGCATAAGGCCAAGCGCTATATGTAGTAATACATATCTAAACTTATTTATAAATGGAACTTTGTGTGTGTGTGTGTGTGTGTCTGTGTGTGTGTCTGTTACCTATAGACTCTGAAACGGCTGAGTTGATTTTCTTGAAAATTTACACAGTTGTACTATAAGCGTTTGCGAGTGTTCTTAGCTAGGTTTTGTGTCCAGGTACCCCCGATAAATATCGAAAATCGATAATCGAAAAAATCGGGTTATAGAAGGAGTGGTCCGATTTTAATCAAATTTGATACACTCATAGACAAAGACATAAGAAACGATATTCAGAAGTTTCAAGGTTGCAGTTCTTACAATAGTGCAGAAAATTGATAATATATACATATAAAAGACAAGATGTTTGTGTATGTGTCTGTTTATCTGTCTGTATGTCTGTATTTTTTCAGCCCTTTTATTTTAGTTTTTGCTTCGGGTTTGGCTCTAAGTAGGTATAATTGTAGTTCTTAGTCTCAGCCATGATACCATTTATTCAGAGGACTTATTTAGCCTTCAAAATTCAGTTTACGACGAAAAAAAATATTTGATATCGATACCAGGAAATCAAAATTTGATTTACATCCATTCATTTTTCTTTCACTCTACGGTTTCACTTTAACTGGAAATAACTATTGCTTTTTAGTCTTTCGTGCCAACGTCCAAAGAGTCTGATCTCCAGGACCATGGATTAGTTTTAACGCTTTCACTACACCCGAGCAACGCCGGGCTATACTGCTAGTATCTTTTATTTTTTAATCATTTAACCCAAAGTAATGCAGTTTTACTGCCACTGGTGTGCAAAGGGTTACATAGGAGAAAGGTGATGAGAAGGAGGGACAGATTATAGGGGGTGTCAGGAAGTGGGTAAGAAAAGAATGAGAATACTGGTGTGATAAAAATGGAGTGGACGGAGAAAAGAGCACCAGAGAAAGTCAGAGAGAAAGATGACTAATGACTTTACATTTAAATTCTTGGAGATTGTAGCTGTCGGCAAAGCAAGTATATAGAAGGGAATTTAGGAGATGACTATTGACTTTACATTTAAATTCTTGGTGATTGTAGCTGTCGGGAAAGCAAGTATATAGAAGGGAATTTAGGAGATGACTATTGATTTTACATTTAAATTCTTGGAGATTGTAGCTGTCGGGAAAGCAAGTATATAGAAAGGAATTTAGGAGATGACTATTGACTTTACATTTAAATTCTTGGAGATTGTAGCTGTCAGGAAAGCAAGTATATAGAAGGGAATGTAGGAGATGACTATTGACTTTACATTTAAATTCTTGGAGATTGTAGCTGTCGGGAACGCAAGTATATAGAAGGGAATTGAGGAGATGACTATTGACTTTACATTTAAATTCTTGGTGATTGTAGCTGTCAGGAAAGCAAGTATATAGAAGGGAATTTAGGAGATGACTATTGACCTTACATTTAAATTCTTGGAGATTGTAGCTGACAGGAAAGCAAGTATATAGAAGGGAATTTAGTAGATGACTATTGACTTTACATTTAAATTCTTGGAGATTGTAGCCGTCAGGAAAGCAAGTATATATAGAAGGATATTTAGGATATGACTATTGAATTTACATTTAAATTCTTGGAGATTGTAGCTGTCGGGAAAGCAAGTATATAGAAGGGAATTTAGGAGATGACTATTGAATTTACATTTAAATTCTTGGAGATTGTAGCTGTCGGGAAAGCAAGTATATAGAAGGGAATTTAGGAGATGACTATTGATTTACATTTAAATTCTTGGAGATTGTAGCTGTCGGGAAAGCAAGTATATAGAAGGGAATTTAGGAGATGACTATTGACATTTCATTTAAATTCGTGGAGATTGTAGCTGTCGGGAAAGCAAGTATATAGAAGGGAATTTACGAGATGACTATTGACTTTACATTTAAATTCTTGGAGATTGTAGCTGTCGGGAAAGCAAGTATATAGAAGGGAATTTAGGAGATGACTATTGACTTTTCATTTAAATTCTTGGCGATTGTAGCTGTCGGGAAAGCAAGTATATAGAAGGCAATTTACGAGATGACTATTGACTTTACATTTAAATTCTTGGAGATTGTAGCTGTCGGGAAAGAAAGTATATAGAAGGGAATTTAGGAGATGACTATTGACTTTTCATTTAAATTCATGGAGATTGTAGCTGTCGGGAAAGCAAGTATATAGAAGGGAATTTAGGAGATGACTATTGACTTTTCATTTAAATTCTTGGAGATTTAGCTGTCGGGAAAGCAAGTATATAGAAGGGAATTTAGGAGATGACTATTGACTTTACATTTAAATTCTTGGAGATTTAGCTGTCGGGAAAGCAAGTATATAGAAGGTAATTTAGGAGATGACTATTGACTTTACATTTAAATTCTTGGAGATTGTAGCTGTCGGGAAAGCAAGTATATAGAAGGGAATTTAGGAGATGACTATTGATTTTCATTTTAATTCTTGGAGATTGTAGCTGTCGGGAAAGCAAGTATATAGAAGGCAATTTACGAGATGACTATTGACTTTACATTTAAATTCTTGGAGATTGTAGCTGTCGGGAAAGCAAGTATATAGAAGGGAATTTAGGAGATGACTATTGATTTTACATTTAAATTCTTGGAGATTGTAGCTGTGTGGAAAGCAAGTATATAGAAGGGAATTTAGGAGATGACTAATGACTTTACATTTAAATTCTTGGAGATTGTAGCTGTCGGGAAAGCAAGTATAGAGAAGGGAATTTGGAGATGACTATTGAATTTACATTTGAATTCTTGGAGAGTTGTAGCTGTCAGGAAAGCAAGTATATAGAGGAATGGAGATAAAATGTTGAGTTGTTCAGTGCTTGGGTGTAGCTGTCAGGAAAGCAAGTATATAGAGAAATTTGGGGCGACCTATTGACCTTACATTTTAAATTCTTGGAGATTGTAGCTGTCGGGAAAGCAAGTATATAGAGAATTTAGGGAATGACTACTTAATTTGCTTTAATTCTTGGAATTGCTTGGCTGTCAGGAAAGCAAGTATATAGAAGGGAATTGGGAGATGGCTATTGAATTAAATTTAAATTCTTGGAGATTGTAGCTGTGGAAAATAAGTATGTAGAAGGGTGCAATGGTAGATGATTATGGGCACTGTTCAAATTCTTGGGGTGTAGCTGTCAGGAAAGCAAGTATATGAAGGGTGGGAGATGACTATGACTTTCATTTAAATTCTTGGAGATTGTAGCTGAAGCAATTATGAAAGGGGTGGAGGTATGACTGTTCTGACTTTGTTGATTGTGAGAGATTGTAGCTGTCTATAAAGCAAGTATATAGAGAATTTGGGAGATGATGACTTTGTTATTCTTGAAGTTATTTAATAAGGAAAACAATATGCTAGAAGGGAATTCATGAGCTGACTAATATTAGTTACATTTCAATTCTTGGCAGTTATAACAACTGTCAGGAAAGCAAGCATATAGAAGAGATTTGGGAATGACTATTCTGACTTTGTTTAAATTCTTGGGGAGTTATAGCTGTCAGGAAGAAAGCAGTATATAGAGAATTTGTGGTGACTATTGATTTTATTTTAATTCTTCAGGGTGCTTGTGGGGGAAACTTGATATGTGGAAAAGGGAATTTGGAGATGACTATTGATTGTTTAAATTCTTGGAGATTGTGGCTGTCAGGAAGCAGTATATAGAGGGAGTGCAATGAAGACTATTTGACTTTTCATTAAAATTCTTTGAGATTGTAGCTGTGAGGAAAACAATATATAGAAGGGAATTTGGGGCCAATATTGGCTTTTCATTTAAATTCTTGGGTGTAGCTGTCGGGAAAGCAATTATATAGAAGGTGGAGGGTAGTATGAATTTGTTAAATTCTTGGAGATTGTAGCTGTCAGGAAAGCAAGTATATAGAAGGGAATTTACAGGAGATGACTATTGACTTTTCATTTAAATTCTTGGGAATTGTAGCTGTCAGGGAAAGCATGTATATAGAAAGGAATTTAGGAGATTACTATTAATGTAACTTGTTGAATTGGGAGATTGTATCTATAGAGCAAGTACAGAGAATTTAGAATTGGCTATGACTTTTCATTTAATTTAATGGAGATTTGTGGCTATTAGGAAAGCAAGTATATAGAGAAATTTGGAAGATGAATATGACTTTGTTAAATTCTTGGGAATTTAAAAGCTGTCAAGAAATAAAGAGTATATAGAGAATTTAGGAGATGACTTCATACTGACACTGTTTAAATTCTTGAGGTGCTTATTGTGGAAAGCAAGTATATAGAGAATTTAGGAATGGCTAGTAAGCTTTGTTTAAATTCTTGGAGATTGTAGCTGTCGAAGACAATTATAGAGGTAGGAGACATTAGTGACTTTACATTTAAATTCTTGAGATTGTAGCTGTCTGGAAAGCAAGTATATAGAAGGGAATTTAGGAGATGACTATTGACTTTACATTTAAATTCTTGGAGATTGTAGCTGTCGGGAAAGCAATATATAGAAGGGAATTCATGAGCTGACTATTGAATTTACATTTCAAATTCTTGGCGATTGTAGCTGTCGGGAAAGCAAGCATATAGAAGGGAATTTAGGAGATGACTATTGACTTTACATTTAAATTCTTGGAGATTGTGGGAAAGCTGTTTCGGGAAAGCAAGTTTTACATGGGAAAGAAGGGAATTTAAGGGTTTAGATGACTATTGATTTTACATTTAAATTCTTGGAGATTGTAGCTGTCGGGAAAGCAAGTATATAGAAGGGAATTTAGGAGATTGACTTAAAATTGATTTAAACATTTAAATTAATTTGGAGATTGTAGGCTTGTCGGGAAAGCAAGCAATATATAGAAGGGAATTTAGTAGAGGACTATTGACTTTTATTAAAATTCTTTGAGATTGTAGCTGTCGGGAAAGCAATATATAGAAGGGAATTTAGGAGATGACTATTGGACTTTTCATTTAAATTCTTGGAGATTGTAGCTGTCGGGAAAGCAATTATATAGAAAGGAATTTAGGAGATTGACTATTGAATTTACATTTAAATTCTTGGAGATTGTAGCTGTCGGGAAAGCAAGTATATAGAAGGGAATTTAGGAGATGACTATTGACTTTTCATTTAAATTCTTGGAGATTGTAGCTGTCAAAGGGAAAGCATGTATTATTTATTTAAAGGAAAGAATTTAAAGAAGATTAACTTTAGATTGACCATTACATTTAAATTCTTGGAGATTGTAGCTGTCGGGAAAGCAAGTATATAGAAGGGAATTTAGGAGATGACTATTGACTTTTCATTTAAATTCGTGGAGATTGTAGCTGTCGGGAAAGCAAGTATATAGAAGGGAATTTAGGAGATGAATATTGACTTTACATTTAAATTCTTGGAGATTGCAGCTGTCGGGAAAGCAAGTATATAGAAGGGAATTTAGGAGATGACTATTGACTTTATATTTAAATTCTTGGTGATTGTAGCTGTCAGGAAAGCAAGTATATAGAAGGGAATTTAGGAGATGACTATTGACTTTACATTTAAATTCTTGGAGATTGTAGCTGTCGGGAAAGCAAGTATATGGAAGGGAATTTAGCAGATGACTATTGACTTTACATTTAAATTCTGGGAGATTGTAGCTGTCGGGAAAGCAAGTATATAGAAGGGAATTTAGGAGATGATCATTGACTTTTCATTTAAATTCTTGGAGATTGTAGCTGTCGGGAAAGCAAGTATATAGAAGGGAATTTAGGAGATGACTATTGACATTACAGTTAAATTCTAGGAGAGTGTAGCTGTCGGGAAAGTAAGTATATAGACGGGAATTTAGTAGATGACTATTGACTTTACATTTAAATTCTTGGTGATTGTAGCTGTCAGGAAAGCAAGTATATAGAAGGGAATTTAGGAGATGACTATTGACCTTACATTTAAATTCTTGGAGATTTAGCTGTCAGGAAAGCAAGTATATAGAAGGGAATTTAGGAGATGACTATTGACTTTACATTTAAATTCTTGGAGATTGTAGCTGTCGGGAAAGCACGTATATAGAAGGGAATTTAGGAGATGACTATTGACTTTACATTTAAATTCTCGGAGATTATAGCTCTCGGGAAAGCAAGTATATGGAAGGGAATTTAGGAGATGACTATTGACTTTACATTTAAATTCTTGGAGATTGTAGCTGTCGGGAAAGCAAGTATATAGAAGGCAATTTAGGAGATGACTATTGATTTAGATTTAAATTCTTGGAGATTGTAGCTGTCGGGAAAGCAAGTATATAGAAGGGAATTTAGGAGATGACTATTGACATTTCATTTAAATTCTTGGAGATTGTAACTGTCGGGAAAGCAAGTATATAGAAGGGAATTTAGGAGATGACTATTGACATTACATTTAAATTCTTGGAGATTGTAGCTGTCGGGAAAGTAAGTATATAGAAGCGAATTTAGTAGATGACTATTGACTTTACATTTAAATTCTTGGTGATTGTAGCTGTCAGGAAAGCAAGTATATAGAAGGGAATTTAGGAGATGACTATTGACCTTACATTTAAATTCTTGGAGATTTAGCTGTCAGGAAAGCAAGTATATAGAAGGGAATTTAGGAGATGACTATTGACTTTACATTTAAATTCTTGGAGATTGTAGCTGTCGGGAAAACAAGTATATAGAAGGGAATTTAGGAGATGACTATTGACTTTACATTTAAATTCTTGGAGATTGTAGCTGTCGGGAAAGCAGTTATATAGAAGGGAATTTAGGAGATGTCTATTGACATTACATTGAAATTCTTGGAGATTGTAGCTGTCGGGAAAGCAAGTATATAGAAGGGAAATTAGGAGATGACTATTGAATTTACATTTAAATTCTTGGAGATTGTAGCTGTCGGGAAAACAAGTATATAGAAGGGAATTTAGCAGATGACTATTGACTTTACATTTAAATTCTGGGAGATTGTAGCTGTCGGGAAAGCAAGTATATAGAAGGGAATTTAGGAGATGATCATTGATTTTCATTTAAATTCTTGGAGATTGTAGCTGTCGGGAAAGCAAGTATATAGAAGGGAATTTAGGAGATGACTATTGACATTACAGTTAAATTCTAGGAGAGTGTAGCTGTCGGGAAAGTAAGTATATAGACGGGAATTTAGTAGATGACTATTGACTTTACATTTAAATTCTTGGTGATTGTAGCTGTCAGGAAAGCAAGTATATAGAAGGGAATTTAGGAGATGACTATTGACCTTACATTTAAATTCTTGGAGATTTAGCTGTCAGGAAAGCAAGTATATAGAAGGGAATTTAGGAGATGACTATTGACTTTACATTTAAATTCTTGGAGATTGTAGCTGTCGGGAAAGCACGTATATAGAAGGGAATTTAGGAGATGACTATTGACTTTACATTTAAATTCTCGGAGATTATAGCTCTCGGGAAAGCAAGTATATGGAAGGGAATTTAGTAGATGACTATTGACTTTACATTTAAATACTTGGAGATTGTAGCTGTCGGGAAAGCAAGTATATAGAAGGGAATTTAGGAGATGGCTATTGATTTAAATTTAAATTCTTGGAGATTGTAGCTGTCGGGAAAGCAAGTATATAGAAGGGAATTTAGTAGATGACTATTGACTTTTCATTTAAATTCTTGGAGATTGTAGCTGTCGGGAAAGCAAGTAAATAGAAGGGAATTTAGGAGATGACTATTGACATTACATTTAAATTCTTGGAGATTGTAGCTGTCGGGAAAGTAAGTATATAGAAGGGAATTTAGTAGATGACTATTGACTTTACATTTAAATTCTTGGTGATTGTAGCTGTCAGGAAAGCAAGTATATAGAAGGGAATTCAGGAGATGACTATTGACCTTACATTTAAATTCTTGGAGATTTAGCTGTCAGGAAAGCATGTATATAGAAGGGAATTTAGGAGATGACTATTGACTTTACATTTAAATTCTTGGAGATTGTAGCTGTCGGGAAAGCAAGTATATAGAAGGGAATTTAGGAGATGACTATTGACTTTACATTTAAATTCTTGGAGATTGTAACTGTCGGGAAAGCAATTATATAGAAGGGAATTTAGGAGATGTCTATTGACATTACATTGAAATTCTTGGAGATTGTAGCTGTCGGGAAAGCAAGTATATAGAAGGGAATTTAGGAGATGACTATTGAATTTACATTTAAATTCTTGGAGATTGTAGATGTCGGGAAAGCAAGTATATAGAAGGGAATTTAGGAGATGACTATTGACGTTACATTTAAATTCTTGGAGATTGTAGCTGTCGGGAAAGCAACATTTAGAAGGGAATTTAGGAGATGACTATTGAATTTACATTTAAATTCTTGGAGATTGTAGCTGTCGGGAAAGCAACATTTAGAAGGGAATTTAGGAGATGACTATTGATTTTACATTTAAATTCTTGGAGATTGTAGATGTCGGGAAAGCAAAATATAGAAGGGAATTTAGGGGATGACTATTGACTTTACATTTAAATTCTTGGAGTTTGTAACTGTCGGGAAAGCAAGTATATAGAAGGGAATTTAGGAGATGACTATTGACTTTACATTTAAATTCTTGGAGATTGTAGCTGTCGGGAAAGCAAGTATATAGAAGGGAATTTAGGACATGACTATTGAATTTACATTTAAATTCTTGGAGATTGTAGCTGTCGGGAAAGCAATTATATAGAAGGGAATTTAGGAGATGACTATTGACTTTACATTTAAATTCTTGAAGATTGTAGCTGTCGGGAAAGCAAGTATATAGAAGGGAATTTAGTAGATGACTATTGACTTTACATTTAAATACTTGGAGATTGTAGCTGTCGGGAAAGCAAGTATATAGAAGGGAATTTAGGAGATGACTATTGACTTTACATTTAAATTCTTGGCGATTGTAGCTGTCGGGAAAGCAAGTATATAGAAGGGAATTTAGGAGATGGCTGTTGAGTTAAATTTAAATTCTTGGAGATTGTAGCTGTCGGGAAAGCAAGTATATAGAAGGGAATTTAGTAGATGACTATTGACTTTTCATTTAAATTCTTGGAGATTGTAGCTGTCGGGAAAGCAAGTATATAGAAGGGAATTTAGGAGATGACTATTGATTTACATTTAAATTCTTGGAGATTGTAGCTGTCGGGAAAGCAATATATAGAAGGGAATTCATGAGTTGACATTTGAATTTACATTGAAATTCTTGGCGATTGTAGTTGTCGGGAAAGCAAGTATATAGAAGGGAATTTAGGAGATGACTATTGACATTACATTCAAATTCTTGGCGATTGTAGATGTCGGGAAAGCAAGTATATAGAAGGGAATTTAGGGGATGACTATTGATTTACATATAAATTCTTGGAGATTGTAGCTGTCGGGAAAGCAAGTATATAGAAGGGAATTTAGGAGATGACTATTGACTTTTCATTTAAATTCTTGGAGATTGTAGCTGTCGGGAAAGCAAGTATATAGAAGGGAATTTAGGAGATGACTATTGACTTTACATTTAAATTCTTGGAGATTGTAGCTGTCGGGAAAGCAATATATAGAAGGGAATTCATGAGTTGACATTTGAATTTACATTGAAATTCTTGGCGATTGTAGTTGTCGGGAAAGCAAGTATATAGAAGGGAATTTAGGAGATGACTATTGACTTTACATTCAAATTCTTGGCGATTGTAGATGTCGGGAAAGCAAGTATATAGAAGGGAATTTAGGGGATGACTATTGATTTACATATAAATTCTTGGAGATTTTAGCTGTCGGGAAAGCAAGTATATAGAAGGGAATTTAGGAGATGACTATTGACTTTTCATTTAAATTCCTGGAGATTGTAGCTGTCAGGAAAGCATGTATATAGAAGGGAATTTAGGAGATGACTATTGACTTTACATTTAAATTCTTGGAGATTGTAGTTGTCGGGAAAGCAAGTACATAGAAAGGAATTTAGGAAATGTCTATTGACATTATATTTAAATACTTGGAGATTGTAGCTGTCGGAAAAGCCAGTATATAGAAGGGAATTTAGGAGATGACTATTGACTTTACATTTAAATTCTTGGAGATTGTAGCTGTCGGGATAGCAATATACAGAAGGGAATTTAGAAGATGACTATTGAATTTACATTTAAATTCTTGGCGATTGTAGCTGTCGGGAAAGCAAGTATATAGAAGGGAATTTAGGAGATGACTATCGAATTTACATTTAAATTCTTGGAGATTGTAGCTGTCGGGAAAGCAAGTATATAGAAGGGAATTTAGGAGATGACTATTGACTTTACATTTAAATTCTTGGAGATTGTAGCTGTCGGGAAAGCAACATATAGAAGGGAATTTAGGAGATGACTATTGAATTTACATTTAAATTCTTGGAGATTGTAGCTGTCGGGAAAGCAACATTGAGAAGGGAATTTAGGAGATGACTATTGAATTTACATTTAAATTCTTGGAGATTGTAGATGTCGGGAAAGCAAAATATAGAAGGGAATTTAGGGGATGACTATTGACTTTACATTTAAATTCTTGGAGTTTGTAACTGTCGGGAAAGCAAGTATATAGAAGGGAATTTAGGAGATGACTATTGACTTTACATTTAAATTCTTGGAGATTGTAGCTGTCGGGAAAGCAATTATATAGAAGGGAATTTAGGAGATGACTATTGACTTTACATTTAAATTCTTGAAGATTGTAGCTGTCGGGAAAGCAAGTATATAGAAGGGAATTTAGTAGATGACTATTGACTTTACATTTAAATACTTGGAGATTGTAGCTGTCGGGAAAGCAAGTATATAGAAGGGAATTTATGAGATGACTATTGACTTTACATTTAAATTCTTGGCGATTGTAGCTGTCGGGAAAGCAAGTATATAGAAGGGAATTTATGAGATGTCAATTGACATTACATTTAAATTCTTGGAGATTGTAGTTGTGGGGAAAGCAAGTATATAGAAGGGAATTTAGGAGATGACTATTGACTTTACATTTAAATTCTTGGAGATTGTAGCTGTCGGGAAAGCAATATATAGAAGGGAATTCATGAGTTGACTTTTGAATTTACATTGAAATTCTTGGCGATTGTAGCTGTCGGGAAAGCAAGTATATAGAAGGGAATTTAGGAGATGACTATTGAACTTACATTTAAATTCTTGGAGATTGTAGCTGTCGGGAAAGCAAGTATATAGAAGGGAATTTAGCAGATGACTATTGATTTTACATTCAAATTCTTGGAGATTGTAGATGTCGGGAAAGCAATATATAGAAGGGAATTTAGGGGATGACTATTGACTTTACATTTAAATTCTTGGAGATTGTAGCTGTCGGGAAAGCAAGTATATAGAAGGGAATTTAGTAGATGACTATTGATTTACATATAAATTCTTGGAGATTGTAGCTGTCGGGAAAGCAAGTATATAGAAGGGAATTTAGGAGATGACTATTGACTTTTCATTTAAATTCCTGGAGATTGTAGCTGTCAGGAAAGCATGTATATAGAAGGGAATTTAGGAGATGACTACTGACTTTACATTTAAATTCTTGGAGATTGTAGCTGTCGCGAAAGCAAGTATATAGAAAGGAATTTAGGAGATGTCTATTGACATTATATTTAAATACTTGGAGATTGTAGCTGTCGGAAAAGCATGTATATAGAAGGGAATTTAGGAGATGACTATTGACTTTACATTTAAATTCTTGGAGATTGTAGCTGTCGGGATAGCAATATATAGAAGGGAATTTAGAAGATGACTATCGAATTTACATTTAAATTCTTGGAGATTGTAGCTGTCGGGAAAGCAACATTTAGAAGGGAATTTACGAGATGACTATTGATTTTACATTTAAATTCTTGGAGATTGTAGATGTCGGGAAAGCAAAATATAGAAGGGAATTTAGGGGATGACTATTGACTTTACATTTAAATTCTTGGAGTTTGTAACTGTCGGGAAAGCAAGTATACAGAAGGGAATTTAGGAGATGACTATTGACTTTACATTTAAATTCTTGGAGATTGTAGCTGTCAGGGAAAGCAATTATATAGAAGGGAATTTAGGAGATGACTATTGACTTTACATTTAAGTCATGAAGATTGTAGCTGTCGGGAAAGCAAGTATATAGAGGTGGTAGATGACTATTGACTTTACATTTAAATACTTTGAGATTGTAGCTGTCGGAAAGCAAAGTATATAGAAGGGAATTTATGAGATGACTATTGACTTTACATTTAAATTCTTGGCGATTGTAGCTGTCGGGAAAAGCAAGTATATAGAAGGGAATTTATGAGATGTCAATTGACATTACATTTAAATTATTGGAGATTGTAGTTGTCGGGAAAGCAAGTATATAGAAGGGAATTTAGGAGATGACTATTGACTTTACATTTAAATTCTTGGAGATTGTAGCTGTCGGGAAAGCAATATATAGAAGGGGAATTCATGAGTTGACTTTTGAATTTACATTGAAATTCTTGGCGATTGTAGCTGTCGGGGAAAGCAAGTATATAGAAGGGAATTTAGGAGATGACTATTGATTTTACATTTAAATTCTTGGAGATTGTAGATGTCGGAAAGCAATATATAGAAGGGAATTTGGGGATGACTATTGACTTTACATTTAAATTCTTGGAGATTGTAGCTGTCAGGAAAGCAAGTATATAGAAGGGAATTTAGTAGATGACTATTGACTTTACATTTAAATTCTTGGAGATTGTATCTGTCAGGAAAGCAAGTATATAGAAGGGAATGTAAGGACATTCTTGAAAGCTTTACATTTAAATTCTTGGAGATTGTAGCTGTCGGGAAAGCAAGTATATGAGAAGGGAATGTAGGAGATGACTATTGACTTTACATTTTAATTTCTTGGCAATTGTAGCTGTCAAGGAAAGCAAGTATATAGAAGGGAATGTAGGAGATGACTATTGAATTTACATTTAAATTCTTTGCGTTTGTAGCTGTCGGGAAAGTAAGTATATAGAAGGGAATGTAGGAGATGACTATTGACTTTTCATTTAAATTCTTGGAGATTGTAGATGTCAGGAAAGCATGTATATAGAAGGGAATTTAGGGGATGTCTATTGACATTTAAATTCTTGGAGAATGTGCTTTATGAGCTTGAAGTATATAGAAGGGAATTTAGGAGATGACTATTGAATTTACATTTAAATTCTTGGAGATTTTAGATGTCAGGAAAGCAAGTATATAGAAGGGAATGCTGGGAGATGACTATTGACTTTACATTTAAATTCTTGGCGATTGTTGGCTGTCAGGAAAGCAAGTATATAGAAGGGAATGTAGGAGATGACTATTGACTTTTCATTAAATTCTTGGAGATTGTAGCTGTCGGGAAAGCAAGTATATGGTAGAATTTGAGGAGATGACTAGACTTTACATTTAAATACTTGGAGATTGTAGCGGTCGGGAAAGCAACATTTAGAGGGAATTTAGAAGATTACTATTAAATTTACATTTAATTTCTTGGAGATTGTAGATGTCTGGAAAGCAATATGTAGAAGGGAATTTAGGGGATGACTATTGACTTTACATTTAATTCTTGGAGATTGTAGCTGTCGGGAAAGCAAGTATATAGAGTGAATTTAGGAGATGACTAATGACTTTATATTTAAATTCTTGGAGGTGTATCTGTCAGGAAAGCAAGTATATAGAAGGGAATGTGGGAGATGACTATTGACTTTACATTTAAATTCTTGGAGATTGTAGCTGTCGGAAAGCAAGTATGCAGAGAGAATGTGGAGATGACTATTGACTTTGCATTTAAATTCTTGGCGATTGTAGCTCTCGGGAAAGCAAGTATATAGAAGGGAATGTAGGAGATGGCTATTGAATTTACATTTAAATTCTTGGCGATTGTAGCTGTCGGGAAAGCAAGTATATAGAAGGGAATGTAGGAGATGACTATTGACTTTTCATTTAAATTCTTGGAGATTGTAGATGTCAGGGGAAAGCAGTATATAGAAGGGAATTTAGGGGATGATTATTGACTTTACATTTAAATTCTTGGAGAATGTAGCTGTCGGGAAAACAAGTATATAGAAGGGAATTTAGGAGATGACTATTGACTTCGAGTTGGTCTGGGTGCAGCTGTCGGAGAAAGCAATATATAGAGGGGAATTTATGAGATGACTATTGAATTTACATTTAAATTCTTGGCGATTGTAGCTGTCAGGGAAAGCAAGTGTATAGAAGGGAATTTAAGAGATGACTATTGGAATTTACATTTAAATTCTTGGCGATTGTATTTGTCGGGAAAGCAAGTATATAGAAGGGAATTTGAGGAGATGACTATTGACTTTACATTTAAATTCTTGGGGAATGTAGCTGTCGGGAAAGCATGTATATAGAGGGGAATTTATGAGATGACTATTGACTTTACATTTAAATTCTTGGAGACTGTAGTTGTCGGGAAAGCAAGTATATAGAAGGGAATTTAGGAGATGACTATTGAATTTACATTCAATTCTTGGGGTGTAGCTGTCGGGAAAGCAATTATATAGAAGGGAATTTAGGAGATGACTATTGACTTTACATTTAAATTCTTGGAAATTCGTAACACTGTCGGGAAAGCAAGTATATAGAAGGGAATTTAGGAGATGACTATTGACTTTACATTTAAATTCTTGGAGATTGTAGCTGTCAGGGAAAGCAAGTATATAGAAGGGAATTTGGGAGATGTTTATTGACATTACATTTAAATTCTTGGAGATTGTAGCTGTCGGAAAATCAAGTATATAGAAGGGAATTTAGGAGATGACTATTGACTTTACATTTTAAATTCTTGGAGATTGTATCTGTCAGGAAAGCAAGTATATAGAAGGGAATGTAGGAGATGACTACTGACTTTACATTTTAAATTCTTGGAGATTGTAGCTGTCGGGAAAGCAAATATATAGAAAGAGATAGGAGATGACTATTGACTTAACATTTAAATTCTTGGCGATTGTAGATGTCGGGAAAGCAAGTATGAGAAATTTTAGGGGATGACTATTGACTTTGTTTAAATTCTTTGATTGTAGCTGTCGGGAAAGCAAGTATATAGAAGGGAATGTAGGAGATGACTCTTTGACTTTACATTTAAATTCTTGGAGATTGTATCTGTCAGGAAAGCAAGTATATAGAAGGGAATTTAGGAGATGACTATTGACTTTACATTTAAATTCTTGGCGATTGTAGCTCTCGGGAAAGCATGTATATAGAAGGGAATTTATGAGATGACTATTGACTTTACATTTAAATTCTTGGAGATTGTAGTTGTCGGGAAAGCAAGTATATAGATGGGAATTTAGGAGATGACTATTGACTTTACATTTAAATTCTTGGAGATTGTAGCTGTCGGAAAACAAGTATACGAAAGGAATTTAGGAGATGACTATTGACTTTACATTTAAATTCTTGGAGATTGTAACTGTCGGAAAAGCAAGTATATAGAAGGGAATTTAGGAGATGACTATTGACTTTACATTTAAATTCTTGGAGATTGTAGCTGTCGGGATAGCAATATGGAAGAATTTAGGAGATGACTATTGAAATTACATTTAAATTCTTGGCGATTGTAGCTGTCGGGAAAGCAAGTATATAGAAGGGAATTTAGGAGATGACTATTGAATTTACATTTAAATTCTTGGAGATTGTAGCTGTCGGGAAAGCAAGTATATAGAAGGGAATTTAGGGGATGACTATTGACTTTACATTTAAATTCTTGGAGATTGTAGCTGTCGGGAAAGCAAATATATAGAAGGGAATTTAGGAGATGACTATTGACTTTACATTTAAATTCTTGGAGATTGTATCTGTCAGGAAAGCAAGTATATAGAAGGGAATGTAGGAGATGACTATTGACTTTTACATTTAAATTCTTGGAAATTGTAGCTGTCGGGAAAGCAAGTATATAGAAGGGAATGTAGGAGATGACTATTGACTTTACATTTAAATTCTTGGAGATTATCTGTCAGGAAAGCAAGTATATAGAAGGGAATTTAGGAGATGACTATTGATTTTACATTTAAATTCTTGGAATTGTAGCTGTCGGGAAAGCAAGTATATAAGAGGGGAATTTAGGAGATGACTATTGACTTTACATTTAAATTCTTGGAGATCGTAGTTGTCGGGAAAGCAAGTATATAGAAAGGAATTTAGGGAGATGACTATTGACTTTACATTTAAATTCTTGGAGATTGTAGCTGTCGGGAAAGCAAGTATATAGAAGGGAATTTAGGAGATGACTATTGACTTTACATTTAAATTCTTGGAGATTGTAACTGTCAAGGAAAAGCAAGTATATAGAAGGGAATTTAAGGAGATGACGATTGACTTTACATTGCTAAATTCTTGGAGATTGTAGCTGGCCGGGCAAGCTAGTATATAGAAGGGAATTTAGGAGATGACTATTGACTTTACATTTAAATTCTTGGCGATTGTATTTGTCGGGAAAACAGAGTATATGAGAGAATTTAGGAGATGACTATTGACTTTACATTTAAATTCTTGGAGATTGTAGCTGTCGGGAAAGCAATATATAGAGAGGAATTTAATGAGTTGACTATTGAATTTACATTTAAATTCTTGGCGATTGTAGCTGTCAGGGAAAGCAAGTATATAAGAGGGAATTTAGGTGATGACTATTGACTTTACATTTAAATTCTTGGAGATTGTAGCTGTCGGGAAAGCAAGTATATGAAAGGGAATTTAGGAGATGACTATTGACTTTTCATTTAAATTCTTGGAGATTGTAGCTGTCAGGAAAGCATGTATATAGAAGGGACTTTAGGAGATGACTATTGACTTTACATTTAAATTCTTTGGGGTGTAGCTGTCGGGAAAGCAAGTATATAGAAGGGGAATTTAGGAGATGTCTATTGACATTACATTTAAATTCTTGGAGATTGTAGCTGTCGGAAAATCAGTATATAGAAGGGAATTTAGGAGATGACTATTGACTTTACATTTAAATTCTTGGAGATTGTAGCTGTCGGGATAGCAATATATAGAAGGGAATTTAGGAGATGACCATTGAATTTACATTTAAATTCTTGGCGATTGTAGCTGTCGGGAAAGTAAGTATATGAGAGAGATTTAGGAGATGACTATTGAACACATTTAAATTCTTGGAGATTGTAGCTGTCAGGAAAGCAAGTATATAGAAGGGAATTTAGGGGATGACTATTGACTTTACATTTAAATTCTTGGAGATTGTAGCTGTCGAGGCAAGCATATAGAAGGGAATTTGGGGTGACTATGACTTTACATTTTAAATTTTTTGGAGATTGTATCTTTCAGGAAAGCAAATGTATATAGAAGGAAATGTAGGAGATTGACTATTGACTTTACATTTAAATTCTTGGAGATTGTAGCTGTCGGAAAGCAAGTATATAGGGAATGTGGGAGATGACTATGGACTTTACATTTAAATTCTTGGAGATTGTATCTGTCGACGAAATATAGAAGGGAATGTAGGAGATGACTATTGACTTCATTTTAAATTCTTGGAGAATGTAGCTGTCGAAGCAAGTATATAGAAGGGGAATTTAGTAGATGACTATTGACTTTACATTTAAATTCTTGGAGATTGCAGCTGTCGGGAAAACAATATATAGAGGGATTTTAGGAGATGACCAATTGAATTTACATTTAAATTCTTGGCGATTTTATCTGTCGGGAAAGCAAGTATATAGAAGGGAATTTAGGAGATGACTCTTGACTTTACATTTAAATTCTTGGAGATTGTAGCTGTCGGGAAAGCAAGTATATAGAAGGGAATGTAGGAGATGACTATTGATTTTACATTTAAATTCTTGGCGATTGTAGCTGTCGTGAAAGCAAGTATATAGAAGGGAATTTAGGGGATGACTATTGACTTTACATTTAAATTCTTGGAGATTGTAGCTGTCGGGAAAGCAAGTATATAGAAGGGAATGTAGGAGATGACTATTGACATTACATTTAAATTCTTGGAGATTGTATCTGTCAGGAAATCAAGTATATAGAAGGGAATTTAGGAGATGACTATTGACTTTACATTTAAATTCTTGGCGATTGTAGCTGTCGGGAAAGCATGTATATAGAAGGGAATTTATGAGATGACTATTGACTTTACATTTAAATTCTTGGAGATTGTAGTTGTCGGGAAAGCAAGTATATAGAAGGGAATTTAGGAGATGACTATTGACTTTACATTTAAATTCTTGGAGATTGTAGCTGTCGGGAAAGCAAGTATATAAAAGGGAATTTAGGAGATGACTATTGACTTTACATTTAAATTCTTGGAGATTGTAACTGTCGGAAAAGCAAGTATATAGAAGGGAATTTAGGAGATGACTATTGACTTTACATTTAAATTCTTGGAGATTGTAGCTGTCGGGCAAGCTAGTATATAGAAGGGAATTTAGGAGATGACTATTGAATTTACATTTAAATTCTTGGCGATTGTATTTGTCGGGAAAGCAAGTATATAGAAGGGAATGTAGGAGATGACTATTGACTTTACATTTAAATTCTTGGAAATTGTAGCTGTCGGGAAAGCAATATATAGAAGGGAATTCATGAGTTGACTATTGAATTTACATTTAAATTCTTGGCGATTGTAGCTGTCGGGAAAGCAAGTATATAGAAGGGAATTTAGTTGATGACTATTGACTTTACATTTAAATTCTTGGAGATTGTGGCTGTCGGGAAAGCAAGTATATAGAAGGGAATTTAGGAGATGTCTATTGACATTATATTTAAATACTTGGAGATTTTAGCTGTCGGAAAAGCAAGTATATAGAAGGGAATTTAGGAGATGTCTATTGACTTTTCATTTAAATTCTTGGAGATTGTAGCTGTCAGGAAAGCATGTATATAGAAGGGAATTTAGGAGATGACTATTGACTTTACATTTAAATTCTTGGAGATTGTAGCTGTCGGGAAAGCAAGTATATAGAAGGGAATTAAGGAGATGTCTATTGACATTACATTTAAATTCTTGGAGATTGTAGCTGTCGGAAAATCAAGTATATAGAAGGGAATTTAGGAGATGACTATTGACTTTACATTTAAATTCTTGGAGATTGTAGCTGTCGGGATAGCAATATATAGAAGGGAATTTAGGAGATGACTATTGAATTTACATTTAAATTCTTGGCGATTGTAGCTGTCGGGAAAGCAAGTATATAGAAGGGAATTTAGGAGATGACTATTGAATTTACATTTAAATTCTTGGAGATTGTAGCTGTCGGGAAAGCAAGTATATAGAAGGGAATTTAGGGGATGACTATTGACTTTACATTTAAATTCTTGGAGATTGTAGCTGTCGGGAAAGCAAGTATATAGAAGGGAATTTAGGAGATGACTATTGACTTTACATTTAAATTCTTGGAGATTGTATATTTCAGGAAAGCAAGTATATAGAAGGGAATGTAGGAGATGACTATTGACTTTACATTTAAATTCTTGGAGATTGTAGCTGTCGGGAAAGCAAGTATATAGAAGGGAATGTAGGAGATGACTATTGACTTTACATTTAAATTCTTGGCGATTGTAGATGTCGGGAAAGCAAGTATATAGAAGGGAATTTAGGGGATGACTATTGACTTTACATTTAAATTCATGGAGATTGTAGCTGTCGGGAAAGCAAGTATATAGAAGGGAATGTAGGAGATGACTATTGACATTACATTTAAATTCTTGGAGATTGTATCTGTCAGGAAAGCAAGTATATAGAAGGGAATGTAGGAGATGACTATTGACTTTACATTTAAATTCTTGGAGATTGTAGTTGTCGGGAAAGCAAGTATATAGAAGGGAATTTAGGCGATGACTATTGACTTTACATTTAAATTCTTGGAGATTGTATATTTCAGGAAAGCAAGTATATAGAAGGGAATGTAGGAGATGACTATTGACTTTACATTTAAATTCTTGGAGATTGTAGCTGTCGGGAAAGCAAGTATATAGAAGGGAATGTAGGAGATGACTATTGACTTTACATTTAAATTCTTGGAGATTGTAGCTGTCAGGAAAGCATGTATATAGAAGGGAATTTAGGAGATGACTATTGACTTTACATTTAAATTCTTGGAGATTGTAGCTGTCAGGAAAGCAAGTATATAGAGAGAAATTTGAGAGATGTTTATTGACATTACATTTAAATTCTTGGAGATTGTAGCTGTCAGAAAAATCAGTATATAGAAAGGGAATTTAGGGAGATGACTATTGACTTTTAAAATTTAAATTCTTGGAGATTGTATCTGTCAGGAAAGCAAGTATATAGAAGGGAATGTAGGAGATGACTATTGACTTTTTACATTTTAAATTCTTTTGGAATTGTAGCTGTCGGGAAAGCAAGTATATAGGAAGGGAATGTGAAGTGTGTAACTACATTTAAATTCTTGGAGATTGTATCTGTCAGGAAAGCAAGTATATAGAAGGGAATTTGGAGATGACTATTGACTTTACATTTAAATTCTTGGCGATTGTAGCTCTCGGGAAAGCATGTATATAGAAGGGAATTTATGAGATGACTATTGACTTTACATTTAAATTCTTGGAGATTGTAGTTGTCAGGAAAGCAAGTATATAGATGGGAATTTAGGAGATGACTATTGACTTTACATTTAAATTCTTGGAGATTGTAGCTGTCGGGAAAGCAAGTATATAGAAGGGAATTTAGGAGATGACTATTGACTTTACATTTAAATTCTTGGAGATTGTAACTGTCGGAAAAGCAAGTATATAGAAGGGAATTTAGGAGATGACTATTGACTTTACTAAGTGCTTGGAGATTGTAGCTGTCGGGATAGCAATATATAGAAGGGAATTTAGGAGATGACTATTGAATTTACATTTAAATTCTTGGCGATTGTAGCTGTCGGGAAAGCAAGTATAGAGAGATTTAGGAGATGACTAATGAATTTACATTTAAATTCTTGGAGATTGTAGCTGTCGGGAAAGCAAGTATATAAGAGAGGAATTTGAGGATGACTATTGACTTTACATTTAAATTCTTGGAGATTGTAGCTGTCGGGAAAGCAAGTATAGAAAGTTTAGGAGATGACTATTTGACTTTACATTTAAATTCTTGGAGATTGTATCTTTCCAGGAGAAACAGATATATAGAAGGGAATGTAGGAGATGACTATTGACTTTACACCGAATTTTATTGGAGATTGTAGCTGTCGGGAAAGCAAGTATATAGAAGGATAACGGAGATGACTATTGACTTTACATTTAAATTCTTGGCGATTGTAGATGTCGGAAAGCAAGTATATAGAAGGGAATTTGGGGATATTTATTGACTTTACATTTAAATTCATGGAGATTGTAGCTGTCGGGAAAGCAAGTATATAGAAGGGAATGTAGGAGATGACTATTGACTTTACATTTAAATTCTTGGAGATTGTATCTGTCAGGAAAGCAAGTATATAGAAGGGAATGTAGGAGATGACTATTGATTTACATTTAAATTCTTGGAGAATGTAGCTGTCGGGAAAGCAAGTATATAGAAGGAATTTAGTAGATGACTATTGACTTTACATTTAAATTCTTGGAGATTGTAGCTGTCGGAAAACAAATATATGAAGGTTTTAGGAGATGACTATTGAATTTACATTTAAATTCTTGGCGATTGTAGCTGTCGGGAAAGCAAGTATATGAAGAAGGGAATTTAGGAGATGACTATTGAATTTACATTTAAATTCTTGGCGATTGTAGCTGTCGGGAAAGCAAGTATATAGAAGGTAATTTAGGAGATGACTATTGACTTTACATTTAAATTCTTGGAGATTGTAGCTGTCGGAAAGCAAGTATATAGAAGGGAATTTAGATGACTATTGACTTTACATTTAAATTCTTGGAGATTGTAGCTGTCGGGAAAGCAATTATATAGAAGGGAATTTAGGAGATGACTATTGACTTTTCATTTAAATTCTTGGAGATTGTAGCTGTCAGGAAAGCATGTATATAGAAGGAATTTAGGAGATGACTATTGACTTGACATTTTAGAATTCTTGGAGATTGTAGCTGTCGGAAAGCAAGTATATAGAAGGGAATTTAGGAGATGTTTATTGACATTACATTTAAATTCTTGGAGATTGTAGCTGTCGGAAAATCAAGTATATAGAAGGGAATTTAGGAGATGACTATTGACTTTGACTAAATTCTTGGAGATTGTATCTGTCGGGAAAGCAAGTATATGAGAGAATTTTAGGAGATGACTATTGACTTTACATTTAAATTCTTGGAGATTGTATCTGTCAGGAAAGCAAGTATATAGAAGGGAATGTAGGAGATGACTATTGACTTTACATTTAAATTCTTGGCGATTGTAGATGTCAGGAGAAAGCAAGTATATGAAGGGAATTTAGGGGATGACTATTGACTTTACATTTAAATTCATGGAGATTGTAGCTGTCAGGAAAGCAAGTATATAGAAGGGAATGTAGGAGATGACTAGTGACTTGTTAAATTCCTTGGAGATTGTATCTGTCAGGAAAGCAAGTATATGAGGAATGTAGGAGATGATATTGATTTACATTTAAATTCTTGGAGAATGTAGCTGTCAGGAAAGCATGATATATAAAGAGAATTTGTTAATTATTGACTTTACATTTAAATTCTTGGAGATTGCAGCTGTCGGGAAAACAATATATAGAAGGGATTTTAGGAGATGACTATTGAATTTACATTTAAATTCTTGGCGATTGTAGCTGTCGGGAAAGCAAGTATATAGAAGGGAATTTAGGAAATTAATGTTAATTTTACATTTAAATTCTTGGCGATTGTAGCTGTCGGGAAAGCAAGTATATAGAAGGTAATTTTAGGAGATGACTATTGACTACATTTAAATTCTTGGAGATTGTAGCTGTCGGGAAAGCAAGTATATAGAAGGGAATTTAGGAGATGACTATTGACTTTACATTTAAATTCTTGGAGATTGTAGCTGTCGGGAAAGCAATTATATAGAGAATTTAGGAGATGACTATTGACTTTTCATTTTAAATTCTTGGAGATTGTAGCTGTCAGGAAAGCATGTATATAAGAATTTAGGAGATGACTATTGACTTGACATTTAAATTCTTGGAGATTGTATGTCGGGAAAGCAAGTATATAGAAGGGAATTTAGGAGATGTTTATTGACATTACATTTAAATTCTTGGAGATTGTAGCTGTCGGAAAATCAAGTATATAGAAGGGAATTTAGGAGATGACTATTGACTTTACATTTAAATTCTTGGAGATTGTATCTGTCGGGAAAGCAAGTATATAGAAGGGAATTTAGGAGATGACTATTGACTTTACATTTAAATTCTTGGAGATTATCTGTCAGGAAAGCAAGTATATAGAAGGGAATGTAGGAGATGACTATTGACTTTACATTTAAATTCTTGGAGATTGTAGCTGTCGGGAAAGCAAGTATATAGAAGGGAATTTGGGAGATGACTATTGACATTACATTTAAATTCTTGGAGATTGTAGCTGTCGGGAAAGCAAGTATATAGAAGGGAATTTAGGAGATGACTATTGACTTTACATTTAAATTCTTGGAGATTGTAGCTGTCGGGAAAGCAAGTATATAGAAGGGAATTTAGGAGATGACTATTGACTTTACATTTAAATTCTTGGAGATTGTAGCTGTGTGGGGAAAGCAAGTATATAGAAGGGAATTTAGGAGATGACTATTGACTTTACATTTAAATTCTTGGAGATTGTAGCTGTCAGGAAAGCAAGTATAAGGAGGATTTAGGAGATGACTATTGACATTACATTTAAATTCTTGGAGATTGTAGCTGTCGGGAAAGCAAGTATATAGAAGGGAATTTAGGAGATGACTATTGACTTTACATTTAAATTCTTGGAATTGTAGCTGTCGGGAAAGCATGTACAAGTATATAGAAGTTGGAGATGACTATTGACATTACATTTAAATTCTTGGAGATTGTAGCTGTCGGGAAATAAGTATATAGAAGGGAATTTAGGGAGATGACTATTGACTTTACATTTAAATTTTTGGAGATTGTATCTGTCAGGAAAGCAAGTATATAGAAGGGAATGTAGGAGGCATTGTAAACTTTGCATTTAAATTCTTGGAGATTGTAGCTGTCGGGAAAGCAAGTATATAGAAGGGAATGTAGGAGATGACTATTGACTTAACATTTAAATTCTTGGCGATTGTAGATGTCCGGGAAAGCAAGTATATAGAAGGGAATTTAGGGGATGACTATTGACTTTACATTTAAATTCTTGGAGATTGTAGCTGTCGGGAAAGCAAGTATATAGAAGGGAATGTAGGAGATGACTATTGACTTTACATTTAAATTCTTGGAGATTGTATCTGTCAGGAAAGCAATATATAGAAGGGAATTTAGGAGATGACTATTGACTTTACATTTAAATTCTTGGCGATTGTAGCTCTCAGGAAAGCATGTATATAGAAGGGAATTTATGAGATGACTATTGACTTTACATTTAAATTCTTTTGGAGATTGTAGTTGTCAGGGAAAGCAAGTATATAGATGGGAATTTAGGAGATGACTATTGACTTTACATTTAAATTCTTGGAGATTGTAGCTGTCGGGAAAGCAAGAAATTATATCAGAGAGAATTTAGGAGATGACTATTGACTTTACATTTAAATTTTTGGAGATTGTAACTGTCGGAAAAGCAAGAATTGTATGAAGGGAATTTAGGAGATGACTATTGACTTTACATTTAAATTCTTGGAGATTGTAGCTGTCGGGATAGCAATATATAGAAGGGAATTTAGGGAGATGACTATTGAATTTACATTTAAATTCTTGGAGATTGCAGCTGTCGGGAAAACAATATATAGAAGGGATTTTAGGAGATGACTATTGAATTTACATTTAAATTCTTGGCGATTGTAGCTGTCGGGAAAGCAAGTATATAGAAGGGAATTTAGAGATGACTATTGAATTTACATTAAATTCTTGGCGATTGTAGCTGTCAAAAGCAAGTATATAGAAGGTAATTTAGAGATGACTATTGACTTTACATTTAAATTCTTGGAGATTGTAGCTGTCGGGAAAGCAAGCATAGAAGGGAATTTAGGAGATGACTATTGACTTTACATTTAAATTCTGGAGATTGTAGCTGTCGGGAAAGCAATTATATAGAAGGGAATAGGAGATGACTATTGACTTTTCATTTAAATTCTTGGAGATTGTAGCTGTCAAAGTTGATGTATATAGAAGGGAATTTAGGAGATGACTATTGACTTGACATTTAAATTCTTGGAGATTGTAGCTGTCGGGAAAGCAAGTATATAGAAGGGAATTTAGGAGATGTTTATTGACATTACATTTAAATTCTTGGAGATTGTAGCTGTTTCTGAAAATCAAGTATATAGAAGGAATTTAGAGATGACTATTGACTTTACATTTAAATTTTTGGAGATTGTATCTGTCGGGAAAGCAAGTATATAGAAGGGAATTTAGAGATGACTATTGACTTTACATTTAAATTCTTGGAGATTGTATCTGTCAGGAAAGCAAGTATATAGAAGGGAATGTAGGAGATGACTATTGACTTTACATTTAAATTCTTGGCGATTGTAGATGTCGGGAAAGCAAGTATATAGAAGGGAATTTAGGGGACATCGCTGACTTTACATTTAAATTCATGGAGATTGTAGCTGTCGAGGCAAGTATATAGAAGGGAATGTAGGAGATGACTATTGACTTTACATTTAAATTCTTGGAGATTGTATCTGTCAGGAAAGCAAGTATATAGAAGGGAATGTAGGAGATGACTATTGATTTACATTTAAATTCTTGGAGAATGTAGCTGTCGGGAAAGCAAGTATATAGAAGGGAATTTAGTAGATGACTATTGACTTTACATTTAAATTCTTGAGATTGCAGCTGTCGGGAAACAATATATAGAAGGGATTTTAGGAGATGACTATTGAATTTACATTTAAATTCTTGTGAGATTGTAGCTGTCGGGAAAGCAAGTATATCGAAGGGAATTTAGGAGATGACTATTGACTTTACATTTAAATTTTTGGAGATTGTAACTGTCGGAAAAGCAAGTATATAGAAGGGAATTTAGGAGATGACTATTGACATTACATTTAAATTCTTGGAGATTGTAGCTGTCGGGATAGCAATATATAGAAGGGAATTTAGGAGATGACTATTGAATTTACATTTAAATTCTTGGCGATTGTAGCTGTCGGGAAAAAGCAAGTATATAGAAGGGAATTTAGGAGATGACTATTGACTTTACATTTAAATTTGGAGATTGTAGCTGTCGGGAAAGCAATTATATAGAAGGGAATTTAGAGATGACTATTGACTTTTCATTTAAATTCTTGGAGATTGTAGCTGTCAGGAAAGCATGTATATAGAAGGAATTTAGGAGATGACTATTGACTTTACATTTAAATTCTTGGAGATTGTAGCTGTCGGGAAAGCAAGTATATAGAAGGGAATTTAGGAGATGTTTATTGATATTACATTTAAATTCTCTGAGATTGTAGCTGTCGGAAAATCAAGTATATAGAAGGGAATTTCGGAGATGATCGCTATTGACTTTACATTTAAATTCTTGGAGATTGTATCTGTCAGGAAAGCAAGTATATAGAAGGGAATGTAGGAGATGACTATTGACTTTACATTTAAATTCTTGGAGATTGTAGCTGTCGCGAAAGCAAGTATATAGAAGGGAATGTAGGAGATGACTAATGACTTAACATTTAAATTCTTGGCTATTGTATATGTCGGGAAAGCAAGTATATAGAAGGGAATTTAGGGGATGACTATTGACTTTACATTTAAATTCTTGGAGATTGTAGCTGTCGGGAAAGCAAGTATATAGAAGGGAATGTAGGAGATGACTATTGACTTTACATTTAAATTCTTGGAGATTGTATCTGTCAGGAAAGCAATATATAGAAGGGAATTTAGGAGATGACTATTGACTTTACATTTAAATTCTTGGCGATTGTAGCTCTCGGGAAAGCATGTATATAGAAGGGAATTTATGAGATGACTATTGACTTTACATTTAAATTCTTGGAGATTGTAGTTGTCGGGAAAGCAAGTATATAGATGGGAATTTAGGAGATGACTATTGACTTTACATTTAAATTCTTGGAGATTGTAGCTGTCGGGAAAGCAAGTATATCGCAGGGAATTTAGGAGATGACTATTGACTTTACATTTAAATTTTTGGAGATTGTAACTGTCGGAAAAGCAAGTATATAGAAGGGAATTTAGGAGATGACTATTGACTTTACATTTAAATTCTTGGAGATTGTAGCTGTCGGGATAGCAATATATAGAAGGGAATTTAGGAGATGACTATTGAATTTACATTTAAATTCTTGGCGATTGTAGCTGTCGGGAAAGCAAGTATATAGAAGCGGGAATTTAGGAGATGACTATTGACTTTACATTTAAATTCTTGGAGATTGTAGCTGTCGGGAAAGCAATTATATAGAAGGGAATTTAGGAGATGACTATTGACTTTTCATTTAAATTCTTGGAGATTGTAGCTGTCAGGAAAGCATGTATATAGAAGGGAATTTAGGAGATGACTATTGACTTTACATTTAAATTCTTGGAGATTGTAGCTGTCGGGAAAGCAAGTATATAGAAGGGAATTTAGGAGATGTTTATTGACATTACATTTAAATTCTTGGAGATTGTAGCTGTCGGAAAATCAAGTATATAGAAGGGAATTTAGGAGATGACTATTGACTTTACATTTAAATTCTTGGAGATTGTATCTGTCAGGAAAGCAAGTATATAGAAGGGAATGTAGGAGATGACTATTGACTTTACATTTAAATTCTTGGAGATTGTAGCTGTCGCGAAAGCAAGTATATAGAAGGGAATGTAGGAGATGACTAATGACATAACATTTAAATTCTTGGCTATTGTAGATGTCGGGAAAGCAAGTATATAGAAGGGAATTTAGGGGATGACTATTGACTTTACATTTAAATTCTTGGAGATTGTAGCTGTCGGGAAAGCAAGTATATAGAAGGGAATGTAGGAGATGACTATTGACTTTACATTTAAATTCTTGGAGATTGTATCTGTCAGGAAAGCAAGTATATAGAAGGGAATTTAGGAGATGACTATTGACTTTACATTTAAATTCTTGGCGATTGTAGCTCTCGGGAAAGCATGTATATAGAAGGGAATTTATGAGATGACTATTGACTTTACATTTAAATTCTTGGAGATTGTAGTTGTCGGGAAAGCAAGTATATAGATGGGAATTTAGGAGATGACTATTGACTTTACATTTAAATTCTTGGAGATTGTAGCTGTCGGGAAAGCAAGTATATAGAAGGGAATTTAGGAGATGACTATTGTCTTTACATTTAAATTCTTGGAGATTGTAACTGTCGGAAAAGCAAGTATATAGAAGGGAATTTAGGAGATGACTATTGACTTTACATTTAAATTCTTGGAGATTGTAGCTGTCGGGATAGCAATATATAGAAGGGAATTTAGGAGATGACTATTGAATTTACATTTAAATTCTTGGCGATTGTAGCTGTCGGGAAAGCAAGTATATAGAAGGGAATTTAGGAGATGTCTATTGAATTTACATTTAAATTCTTGGAGATTGTAGCTGTCGGGAAAGCAAGTATATAGAAGGGAATTTAGGGGATGACTATTGACTTTACATTTAAATTCTTGGAGATTGTAGCTGTCGGGAAAGCAAGCATATAGAAGGGAATTTAGGAGATGACTATTGACTTTACATTTAAATTCTTGGAGATTGTATCTGTCAGGAAAGCAAGTATATAGAAGGGAATGTAGGAGATGATTATTGACTTTACATTTAAATTCTTGGAGATTGTAGCTGTCGGGAAAGCAAGTATATAGAAGGGAATTTAGGAGATGACTATTGACTTTACATTTAAATTCTTGGAGATTGTATCTGTCAGGAAAGCAAGTATATAGAAGGGAATTTAGGAGATGACTATTGACTTTACATTTAAATTCTTGGCGATTGTAGCTGTCGGGAAAGCAAGTATATAGAAGGGAATTTAGGAGATGACTATTGACTTTACATTTAAATTCTTGGAGATTGTAGTTGTCGGGAAAGCAAGTATATAGAAGGGAATTTAGGAGATGACTATTGACTTTACATTTAAATTCTTGGAGATTGTAACTGTCGGAAAAGCAAGTATATAGAAGGGAATTTAGGAGATGACTATTGACTTTACATTTAAATTCTTGGAGATTATAGCTGTCGGGCAAGCTAGTATATAGAAGGGAATTTAGGAGATGACTATTGACTTTACATTTAAATTCTTGGCGATTGTATTTGTCGGGAAAGCAAGTATATAGAAGGGAATTTAGGAGATGACTATTGACTTTACATTTAAATTCTTGGAGATTGTAGCTGTCGGGAAAGCAATATATAGAAGGGAATTCATGAGTTGACTATTGAATTTACATTTAAATTCTTGGCGATTGTAGCTGTCGGGAAAGCAAGTATATAGAAGCGAATTTAGGTGATGACTATTGATTTTACATTTAAATTCTTGGAGATTGTAGCTGTCGGGAAAGCAAGTATATAGAAGGGAATTTAGGAGATGTCTATTGACATTATATTTAAATACTTGGAGATTGTAGCTGTCGGAAAAGCAAGTATATAGAAGGGAATTTAGGAGATGACTATTGACTTTACATTTAAATTCTTGGAGATTGTAGCTGTCGGGATAGCAATATATAGAAGGGAATTTAGGAGATGACCATTTAATTTACATTTAAATTCTTGGCGATTGTAGCTGTCGGGAAAGCAAGTATATAGAAGGGAATTTAGGAGATGACTATTGAATTTACATTTAAATTCTTGGAGATTGTAGCTGTCGGGAAAGCAAGTATATAGAAGGGAATTTAGGGGATGACTATTGACTTTACATTTAAATTCTTGGAGATTGTAGCTGTCGGGAAAGCAAGTATATAGAAGGGAATTTAGGAGATGACTATTGACTTTACATTTAAATTTTTGGAGATTGTATCTTTCAGGAAAGCAAGTATATAGAAGGGAATGTAGGAGATGACTATTGACTTTACATTTAAATTCTTGGAGATTGTAGCTGTCGGGAAAGCAAGTATATAGAAGGGAATGTAGGAGATGACTATGGACTTTACATTTAAATTCTTGGAGATTGTATCTGTCAGGAAAGCAAGAATATAGAAGGGAATGTAGGAGATGACTATTGACTTTACATTTAAATTCTTGGAGAATGTAGCTGTCGGGAAAGCAAGTATATAGAAGGGAATTTAGTAGATGACTATTGACTTTACATTTAAATTCTTGGAGATTGCAGCTGTCGGGAAAACAATATATAGAAGGGATTTTAGGAGATGACAATTGAATTTACATTTAAATTCTTGGCGATTTTAGCTGTCGGGAAAGCAAGTATATAGAAGGGAATTTAGGAGATGACTCTTGACTTTACATTTAAATTCTTGGAGATTGTAGCTGTCGGGATAGCAATATATAGAAGGGAATTTAGGAGATGACTATTGAATTTACATTTAAATTCTTGGCGATTGTAGCTGTCGGGAAAGCAAGTATATAGAAGGGAATTTAGGAGATGACTATTGAATTTACATTTAA
Source organism: Ascarosepion bandense (assembly GCA_037127315.1). NCBI lineage: Eukaryota > Metazoa > Mollusca > Cephalopoda > Sepiida > Sepiidae > Ascarosepion > Ascarosepion bandense. The sequence continues at coordinate 3,794,083 of JBBBDQ010002242.1, forward strand.
ATTCTTGGAGATTGTAGCTGTCGGGAAAGCAAGTATATAGAAGGGAATTTAGGGGATGACTATTGACTTTACATTTAAATTCTTGGAGATTGTAGCTGTCGGGAAAGCAAGTATATAGAAGGGAATTTAGGAGATGACTATTGACTTTACATTTAAATTCTTGGAGATTGTATCTGTCAGGAAAGCAAGTATATAGAAGGGAATGTAGGAGATGACTATTGACTTTACATTTAAATTCTTGGAGATTGTAGCTGTCGGGAAAGCAAGTATATAGAAGGGAATGTAGGAGATGACTATTGACTTTACATTTAAATTCTTGGCGATTGTAGCTGTCGGGAAAGCAAGTATATAGAAGGGAATTTAGGGGATGACTATTGACTTTACATTTAAATTCTTGGAGATTGTAGCTGTCGGGAAAGCAAGTATATAGAAGGGAATGTAGGAGATGACTATTGACATTACATTTAAATTCTTGGAGATTGTATCTGTCAGGAAATCAAGTATATAGAAGGGAATTTAGGAGATGACTATTGACTTTACATTTAAATTCTTGGCGATTGTAGCTGTCGGGAAAGCATGTATATAGAAGGGAATTTATGAGATGACTATTGACTTTACATTTAAATTCTTGGAGATTGTAGTTGTCGGGAAAGCAAGTATATAGAAGGGAATTTAGGAGATGACTATTGACTTTACATTTAAATTCTTGGAGATTGTAGCTGTCGGGAAAGCAAGTATATAAAAGGGAATTTAGGAGATGACTATTGACTTTACATTTAAATTCTTGGAGATTGTAACTGTCGGAAAAGCAAGTATATAGAAGGGAATTTAGGAGATGACTATTGACTTTACATTTAAATTCTTGGAGATTGTAGCTGTCGGGCAAGATAGTATATAGAAGGGAATTTAGGAGATGACTATTGAATTTACATTTAAATTCTTGGCGATTGTATTTGTCGGGAAAGCAAGTATATAGAAGGGAATGTAGGAGATGACTATTGACTTTACATTTAAATTCTTGGAAATTGTAGCTGTCGGGAAAGCAATATATAGAAGGGAATTCATGAGTTGACTATTGAATTTACATTTAAATTCTTGGCGATTGTAGCTGTCGGGAAAGCAAGTATATAGAAGGGAATTTAGGTGATGACTATTGACTTTACATTTAAATTCTTGGAGATTGTAGCTGTCGGGAAAGCAAGTATATAGAAGGGAATTTAGGAGATGTCTATTGACATTATATTTAAATACTTGGAGATTTTAGCTGTCGGAAAAGCAAGTATATAGAAGGGAATTTAGGAGATGACTATTGACTTTTCATTTAAATTCTTTGAGATTGTAGCTGTCAGGAAAGCATGTATATAGAAGGGAATTTAGGAGATGACTATTGACTTTACATTTAAATTCTTGGAGATTGTAGCTGTCGGGAAAGCAAGCATATAGAAGGGAATTTAGGAGATGTCTATTGACATTACATTTAAATTCTTGGAGATTGTAGCTGTCGGAAAATCAAGTATATAGAAGGGAATTTAGGAGATGACTATTGACTTTACATTTAAATTCTTGGAGATTGTAGCTGTCGGGATAGCAATATAAAGAAGGGAATTTAGGAGATGACTATTGAATTTACATTTAAATTCTTGGCGATTGTAGCTGTCGGGAAAGCAAGTATATAGAAGGGAATTTAGGAGATGACTATTGAATTTACATTTAAATTCTTGGAGATTGTAGCTGTCGGGAAAGCAAGTATATAGAAGGGAATTTAGGGGATGACTATTGACCTTACATTTAAATTCTTGGAGATTGTAGCTGTCGGGAAAGCAAGTATATAGAAGGGAATTTAGGAGATGACTATTGACTTTACATTTAAATTCTTGGAGATTGTATATTTCAGGAAAGCAAGTATATAGAAGGGAATTTAGGGGATGACTATTGATTTACATATAAATTCTTGGCGATTGTAGATGTCGGGAAAGCAAATAGAAGTATATGAAAGGGAATTTAGGGGATGACTATTGACTTGCATTTAAATTCATGGAGATTGTAGCTGTCAGGAAAGCAAGTATATAGAAGGGAATGTAGGAGATGACTAGTGACTTTACATTTAAATTCTTGGCGATTGTAGATATCGGAAAACAAGTATAGAAGAGAACTGGGGATGACTATTGACTTTACATTTAAATTCATGGGTGTAGCTGTCAAGGAAAGCAAGTATATAGAAGAGGTCATGGAGATGACTATTGACTTTACATTTTAAATTCTTGGAGATTGTATCTGTCAGGAAAGCAAGTATATAGAAGGGAATGTAGGAGATGACTGTTGACTTTACATTTAAATTCTTGGAGAATGTAGCTGTCAGAGAACTCAAGTATATAGAAGGAATTTAGTAGATGACTATTGAACACATTTAAATTCTTGGAGATTGCAGCTGTCGGGAAAACAATGTATAGAAGGGATTTTAGGAGATGACTATTGAATTTGTTCGGGCCTACGGCTTGATTGTAGCTGTCAGGAAAGCAAGTATATAGAAGGGAATTTAGGAGATGACTATTGAATTTACATTTTAAATTCTTGGCGATTGTAGCTGTCGGGAAAGCAAGAATTATATAGAAGGTAATTTAGGAGATGACTATTGACTTTACATTTAAATTCTTGGGGTGTAGCTGTCCAAGGAAAGCAAGTATATAGAAGGGAATTTAGGAGATGACTATTGACTTTACATTTAATTTCTTGGAGATTTGGCTGTCGGAAAGCAATTATATAGAAGGGAATTTAGGAGATGACTATTGACTTTTCATTTAAATTCTTGGAGATTGTCAGAATATGAAGGAAATTTAGGAGATGACTATTGACTTTACATTTAAATTCTTGGAGATTGTAGCTGTCGGAAAATACGGTATATACGAAGGAATTTAGGAGATGTTGTCTGACATTACGTTTAAATTCTTGGAGATTGTAGCTGTCGGAAAAGCAAGTACCATAGAAGGGAATTTAGGAGATGTTTATTGACATTACATTTAAATTCTTGGAATTGTAGCTGTCCAAAAGGAAAATCAAAGTATATAGAAGGGGAATTTAGGGAGATGACTATTGACTTTACATTTAAATTCTTGGAATTGTATCTGTCAGGAAAGCAAGTATATAGAAGGGAATGTAGGAGATGACTATTGACTTTACATTTAAATTCTTGGAGATTGTAGCTGTCGGGAAAGCAAGTATATAGAAGGGAATGTAGGAGATGACTATTGACTTAACATTTTAAATTCTTGGCGATTGTAGATGTCGGAAAAGCAAGTATATAGAAGGGGAATTTGGGGGATGACTATTGACTTTACATTTAAATTCTTGGAATTGTAGCTGTCGGGAAAGCAAGTATATAGAAGGGAATGTGGAGATGACTATTGACTTTACATTTAAATTCTTGGGGTGTAATCATCAGGAAAAGCAAGTATATAGAAGGGAATTTAGGAGATGACTATTGACTTTGTTTAAATTCTTTAATGATTAGCTCTCGGGAAAGCATGTATATAGAAGGGGAATTTATGAGATGACTATTGACTTTACATTTATTCTTGAGATTGTAGTTGTCGGGAAAGCAAGTATATAGATGGGAATTTGAGGATGACTATTGACTTTTTACGTTAAATTCTTAGGTGTAGCAGCTGTCGGAAAGCAAGTATGAGAGAAATTTAGGAGATGACTATTGACTTTATTTAAATTCTTGGAGGTTGTAACTGTCGGAAAAGCAAGTATATAGAAGGGAATTTAGGAGATGACTATTGACTTTACATTTAAATTCTTGGAGATTGTAGCTGTCGGGATAGCAATATATAGAAGGGAATTTAGGAGATGACTATTGAATTTACATTTAAATTCTTGGCGATTGTAGCTGTCGGGAAAGCAAGTATATAGAAGGGAATTTAGGAGATGACTAATGAATTTACATTTAAATTCTTGGAGATTGTAGCTGTCGGGAAAGCAAGTATATAGAAGGGAATTTAGGGGATGACTATTGACTTTACATTTAAATTCTTGGAGATTGTAGCTGTCGAGAAAGCAAGTATATAGAAGGGAATGTAGGAGATGACTATTGACTTTACATTTAAATTCTTGGAGATTGTATCTTTCAGGAAAGCAAGTATATAGAAGGGAATGTAGGAGATGACTATTGACTTTACATTTAAATTCTTGGAGATTGTAGATGTCGGGAAAGCAAGTATATAGAAGGGAATTTAGGAGATGACTATTGACTTTACATTTAAATTCTTGGAGATTGTATCTTTCAGGAAAGCAAGTATATAGAAGGGAATGTAGGAGATGACTATTGACTTTACATTTAAATTCTTGGAGATTGTAGCTGTCGGGAAAGCAAGTATATAGAAGGGAATTTAGGAGATGACTATTGACTTTACATTTAAATTCTTGGAGATTGTATCTTTCAGGAAAGCAAGTATATAGAAGGGAATGTAGGAGATGACTATTGACTTTACATTTAAATTCTTGGAGATTGTAGCTGTCGGGAAAGCAAGTATATAGAAGGGAATGTAGGAGATGACTATTGACTTTACATTTAAATTCTTGGCGATTGTAGATGTCGGGAAAGCAAGTATATAGAAGGGAATTTAGGGGATGACTATTGACTTTACATTTAAATTCATGGAGATTGTAGTTGTCGGGAAAGCAAGTATATAGAAGGGAATGTAGGAGATGACTATTGACTTTACATTTAAATTCTTGGAGATTGTATCTGTCAGGAAAGCAAGTATATAGAAGGGAATGTAGGTGATGACTATTGACTTTACATTTAAATTCTTGGAGAATGTAGCTGTCGGGAAAGCAAGTATATAGAAGGGAATTTAGTAGATGACTATTGACTTTACATTTAAATTCTTGGAGATTGCAGCTGTCGGGAAAACAATATATAGAAGAGATTTTAGGAGATGACTATTGAATTTACATTTAAATTCTTGGCGATTGTAGCTGTCGGGAAAGCAAGTATATAGAAGGGAATTTAGGAGATGACTATTGAATTTACATTTAAATTCTTGGCGATTGTAGCTGTCGGGAAAGCAAGTATATAGAAGGTAATTTAGGAGATGACTATTGACTTTACATTTAAATTCTTGGAGATTGTAGCTGTCGGGAAAGCAAGTATATAGAAGGGAATTTAGGAGATGACTATTGACTTTACATTTAAATTCTTGGAGATTGTAGCTGTCGGGAAAGCAATTATATAGAAGGGAATTTAGGAGATGACTATTGACTTTACATTTAAATTCTTGGAGATTGTAGCTGTCGGGAAAGCAAGTATATAGAAGGGAATTTAGGAGATGTCTATTGACATTACATTTAAATTCTTGGAGATTGTAGCTGTCGGAAAATCAAGTATATAGAAGGGAATGTAGGAGATGACTATTGACTTTACATTTAAATTGTTGGAGATTGTAGCTGTCGGGATAGCAATATATAGAAGGGAATTTAGGAGATGACTATTGAATTTACATTTAAATTCTTGGCGATTGTAGCTGTCGGGAAAGCAAGTATATAGAAGGGAATTTAGGAGATGACTATTGAATTTACATTTAAATTCTTGGAGATTGTAGCTGTCGGGAAAGCAAGTATATAGAAGGGAATTTAGGAGATGACTATTGACTTTACATTTAAATTCTTGGAGATTGTATATTTCAGGAAAGCAAGTATATAGAAGGGAATGTAGGAGATGACTATTGACTTTACATTGAAATTCTTGGAGATTGTAGCTGTCGGGAAAGCAAGTATATAGAAGGGAATGTAGGAGATGACTATTGACTTTACATTTAAATTCTTGGCGATTGTAGATGTCGGGAAAGCAAGTATATAGAAGGGAATTTAGGGGATGACTATTGACTTTACATTTAAATTCATGGAGATTGTAGCTGTCGGGAAAGCAAGTATATAGAAGGGAATGTAGGAGATGATTATTGACTTTACATTTAAATTCTTGGAGATTGTATCTGTCAGGAAAGCAAGTATATAGAAGGGAATGTAGGAGATGACTATTGACTTTACATTTAAATTCTTGGAGAATGTAGCTGTCGGGAAAGCAAGTATATAGAAGGGAATTTAGTAGATGACTATTGACTTTACATTTAAATTCTTGGAGATTGCAGCTGTCGGGAAAACAATATATAGAAGGGATTTTAGGAGATGACTATTGAATTTACATTTAAATTCTTGGCGATTGTAGCTGTCGGGAAAGCAAGTATATAGAAGGGAATTTAGGAGATGACTATTGAATTTACATTTAAATTCTTGGCGATTGTAGCTGTCGGGAAAGCAAGTATATAGAAGGTAATTTAGGAGATGACTATTGACTTTACATTTAAATTCTTGGAGATTGTAGCTGTCGGGAAAGCAAGTATATAGAAGGGAATTTAGGAGATGACTATTGACTTTACATTTAAATTCTTGGAGATTGTAGCTGTCGGGAAAGCAATTATATAGAAGGGAATTTAGGAGATGACTATTGACTTTTCATTTAAATTCTTGGAGATTGTATCTGTCAGGAAAGCATGTATATAGAAGGGAATTTAGGAGATGACTATTGACTTTACATTTAAATTCTTGGAGATTGTAGCTGTCGGGAAAGCAAGTATATAGAAGGGAATTTAGGAGATGTTTATTGACATTACATTTAAATTCTTGGAGATTGTAGCTGTCGGAAAATCAAGTATATAGAAGGGAATTTAGGAGATGACTATTGACTTTACATTTAAATTCTTGGAGATTGCATCTGTCAGGAAAGCAAGTATATAGAAGGGAATGTAGGAGATGACTATTGACTTTACATTTAAATTCTTGGAGATTGTAGCTGTCGGGAAAGCAAGTATATAGAAGGGAATGTAGGAGATGACTATTGACTTAACATTTAAATTCTTGGCGATTGTAGATGTCGGGAAAGCAAGTATATAGAAGGGAATTTATGGGATGACTATTGACTTTACATTTAAATTCTTGGAGATTGTAGCTGTCGGGAAAGCAAGTATATAGAAGGGAATGTAGGAGATGACTATTGACTTTACATTTAAATTCTTGGCGATTGTATCTCTCGGGAAAGCATGTATATAGAAGGGAATTTATGAGATGACTATTGACTTTACATTTAAATTCTTGGAGATTGTATCTGTCAGGAAAGCAAGTATATAGAAGGGAATTTAGGAGATGACTATTGACTTTACATTTAAATTCTTGGCGATTGTAGCTCTCGGGAAAGCATGTATATAGAAGGGAATTTATGAGATGACTATTGACTTTACATTTAAATTCTTGGAGATTGTAGTTGTCGGGAAAGCAAGTATATAGATGGGAATTTAGGAGATGACTATTGACTTTACATTTAAATTCTTGGAGATTGTAGCTGTCGGGAAAGCAAGTATATAGAAGGGAATTTAGGAGATGACTATTGACTTTACATTTAAATTCTTGGAGATTGTAACTGTCGGAAAAGCAAGTATATAGAAGGGAATTTAGGAGATGACTATTGAATTTACATTTAAATTCTTGGAGATTGTAGCTGTCGGGATAGCAATATATAGAAGGGAATTTAGGAGATGACTATTGAATTTACATTTAAATTCTTGGCGATTGTAGCTGTCGGGAAAGCAAGTATATAGAAGGGAATTTAGGAGATGACTAATGAATTTACATTTAAATTCTTGGAGATTGTATCTGTCAGGAAAGCAAGTATATAGAAGGGAATTTAGGGGATGACTATTGACTTTACATTTAAATTCTTGGAGATTGTAGCTGTCGGGAAAGCAAGTATATAGAAGGGAATTTAGGAGATGACTATTGACTTTACATTTAAATTCTTGGTGATTGTATCTTTCAGGAAAGCAAGTATATAGAAGGGAATGTAGGAGATGACTATTGACTTTACATTTAAATTCTTGGAGATTGTAGCTGTCGGGAAAGCAAGTATATAGAAGGGAATGTAGGAGATGACTATTGACTTTACATTTAAATTCTTGGCGATTGTAGATGTCGGGAAAGCAAGTATATAGAAGGGAATTTAGGGGATGACTATTGACTTTACATTTAAATTCATGGAGATTGTAGCTGTCGGGAAAGCAAGTATATAGAAGGGAATGTAGGAGATGACTATTGACTTTACATTTAAATTCTTGGAGATTGTATCTGTCAGGAAAGCAAGTATATAGAAGGGAATGTAGGAGATGACTATTGACTTTACATTTAAATTCTTGGAGAATGTAGCTGTCGGGAAAGCAAGTATATAGAAGGGAATTTAGTAGATGACTATTGACTTTACATTTAAATTCTTGGAGATTGCAGCTGTCGGGAAAACAATATATAGAAGGGATTTTAGGAGATGACTATTGAATTTACATTTAAATTCTTGGCGATTGTAGCTGTCGGGAAAGCAAGTATATAGAAGGGAATTTAGGAGATGACTATTGAATTTACATTTAAATTCTTGGCGATTGTAGCTGTCGGGAAAGCAAGTATATAGAAGGTAATTTAGGAGATGACTATTGACTTTACATTTAAATTCTTGGAGATTGTAGCTGTCGGGAAAGCAAGTATATAGAAGGGAATTTAGTAGATGACTATTGACTTTACATTTAAATTCTTGGAGATTGTAGCTGTCGGGAAAGCAATTATATAGAAGGGAATTTAGGAGATGACTATTGACTTTTCATTTAAATTCTTGGAGATTGTAGCTGTCAGGAAAGCATGTATATAGAAGGGAATTTAGGAGATGACTATTGACTTTACATTTAAATTCTTGGAGATTGTAGCTGTCGGGAAAGCAAGTATATAGAAGGGAATTTAGGAGATGTTTATTGACATTACATTTAAATTCTTGGAGATTGTAGCTGTCGGAAAATCAAGTATATAGAAGGGAATTTAGGAGATGACTATTGACTTTACATTTAAATTCTTGGATATTGTATCTGTCAGGAAAGCAAGTATATAGAAGGGAATGTAGGAGATGACTATTGACTTTACATTTAAATTCTTGGAGATTGTAGCTGTCGGGAAAGCAAGTATATAGAAGGGAATGTAGGAGATGACTATTGACTTAACATTTAAATTCTTGGCGATTGTAGATGTCGGGAAAGCAAGTATATAGAAGGGAATTTAGGGGATGACTATTGACTTTACATTTAAATTCTTGGAGATTGTAGCTGTCGGGAAAGCAAGTATATAGAAGGGAATGTAGGAGATGACTATTGACTTTACATTTAAATTCTTGGAGATTGTATCTGTCAGGAAAGCAATATATAGAAGGGAATTTAGGAGATGACTATTGACTTTACATTTAAATTCTTGGCGATTGTAGCTCTCGGGAAAGCATGTATATAGAAGGGAATTTATGAGATGACTATTGACTTTACATTTAAATTCTTGGAGATTGTAGTTGTCGGGAAAGCAAGTATATAGATGGGAATTTAGGAGATGACTATTGACTTTACATTTAAATTCTTGGAGATTGTAGCTGTCGGGAAAGCAAGTATATAGAAGGGAATTTAGGAGATGACTATTGACTTTACATTTAAATTCTTGGAGATTGTAACTGTCGGAAAAGCAAGTATATAGAAGGGAATTTAGGAGATGACTATTGACTTTACATTTAACTTCTTGGAGATTGTAGCTGTCGGGATAGCAATATATAGAAGGGAATTTAGGAGATGACTATTGAATTTACATTTAAATTCTTGGCGATTGTAGCTGTCGGGAAAGCAAGTATATAGAAGGGAATTTAGGAGATGACTATTGACTTTACATTTAAATTCTTGGAGATTGTAGCTGTCGGGAAAGCAATTATATAGAAGGGAATTTAGGAGATGACTATTGACTTTTCATTTAAATTCTTGGAGATTGTAGCTGTCAGGAAAGCATGTATATAGAAGGGAATTTAGGAGATGACTATTGACTTTACATTTAAATTCTTGGAGATTGTAGCTGTCGGGAAAGCAAGTATATAGAAGGGAATTTAGGAGATGTTTATTGACATTACATTTAAATTCTTGGAGATTGTAGCTGTCGGAAAATCAAGTATATAGAAGGGAATTTAGGAGATGACTATTGACTTTACATTTAAATTCTTGGAGATTGTATCTGTCAGGAAAGCAAGTATATAGAAGGGAATGTAGGAGATGACTATTGACTTTACATTTAAATTCTTGGAGATTGTAGCTGTCGCGAAAGCAAGTATATAGAAGGGAATGTAGGAGATGACTAATGACTTAACATTTAAATTCTTGGCGATTGTAGATGTTGGGAAAGCAAGTATATAGAAGGGAATTTAGGGGATGACTATTGACTTTACATTTAAATTCTTGGAGATTGTAGCTGTCGGGAAAGCAAGTATATAGAAGGGAATGTAGGAGATGACTATTGACTTTACATTTAAATTCTTGGAGATTGTATCTGTCAGGAAAGCAAGTATATAGAAGGGAATTTAGGAGATGACTATTGACTTTACATTTAAATTCTTGGCGATTGTAGCTCTCGGGAAAGCATGTATATAGAAGGGAATTTATGAGATGACTATTGACTTTACATTTAAATTCTTGGAGATTGTAGTTGTCGGGAAAGCAAGTATATAGATGGGAATTTAGGAGATGACTATTGACTTTACATTTAAATTCTTGGAGATTGTAGCTGTCGGGAAAGCAAGTATATAGAAGGGAATTTAGGAGATGACTATTGTCTTTACATTTAAATTCTTGGAGATTGTAACTGTCGGAAAAGCAAGTAATATAGAAGGGAATTTAGGAGATGACTATTGACTTTACATTTAAATTCTTGGAGATTGTAGCTGTCGGGATAGCAATATATAGAAGGGAATTTAGGAGATGACTATTGAATTTACATTTAAATTCTTGGCGATTGTAGCTGTCGGGAAAGCAAGTATATAGAAGGGAATTTAGGAGATGACTATTGAATTTACATTTAAATTCTTGGAGATTGTAGCTGTCGGGAAAGCAAGTATATAGAAGGGAATTTAGGGGATGACTATTGACTTTACATTTAAATTCTTGGAGATTGTAGCTGTCGGGAAAGCAAGTATATAGAAGGGAATTTAGGAGATGACTATTGACTTTACATTTAAATTCTTGGAGATTGTATCTGTCAGGAAAGCAAGTATATAGAAGGGAATGTAGGAGATGACTATTGACTTTACATTTAAATTCTTGGAGATTGTAGCTGTCGGGAAAGCAAGTATATAGAAGGGAATTTAGGAGATGACTATTGACTTTACATTTAAATTCTTGGAGATTGTAGCTGTCGGGAAAGCAAGTATATAGAAGGGAATTTAGGAGATGACTATTGACTTTACATTTAAATTCTTGGCGATTGTAGCTGTCGGGAAAGCAAGTATATAGAAGGGAATTTAGGAGATGACTATTGACTTTACATTTAAATTCTTGGAGATTGTAGTTGTCGGGAAAGCAAGTATATAGAAGGTAATTTAGGAGATGACTATTGACTTTACATTTAAATTCTTGGAGATTGTAACTGTCGGAAAAGCAAGTATATAGAAGGGAATTTAGGAGATGACGATTGACTTTACATTTAAATTCTTGGAGATTGTAGCTGTCGGGCAAGCTAGTATATAGAAGGGAATTTAGGAGATGACTATTGACTTTACATTTAAATTCTTGGCGATTGTATTTGTCCGGAAAGCAAGTATATAGAAGGGAATTTAGGAGATGACTATTGACTTTACATTTAAATTCTTGGAGATTGTAGCTGTCGGGAAAGCAATATATAGAAGGGAATTCATGAGTTGACTATTGAATTTACATTTAAATTCTTGGCGATTGTAGCTGTCGGGAAAGCAAGTATATAGAAGCGAATTTAGGTGATGACTATTGACTTTACATTTAAATTCTTGGAGATTGTAGCTGTCGGGAAAGCAAGTATATAGAAGGGAATTTAGGAGATGTTTATTGACATTATATTTAAATACTTGGAGATTGTAGCTGTCGGAAAAGCAAGTATATAGAAGGGAATTTAGGAGATGACTATTGACTTTTCATTTAAATTCTTGGAGATTGTAGCTGTCAGGAAAGCATGTATATAGAAGGGAATTTAGGAGATGACTATTGACTTTACATTTAAATTCTTGGAGATTGTAGCTGTCGGGAAAGCAAGTATATAGAAGGGAATTTAGGAGATGTCTATTGACATTACATTTAAATTCTTGGAGATTGTAGCTGTCGGAAAATCAAGTATATAGAAGGGAATTTAGGAGATGACTATTGACTTTACATTTAAATTCTTGGAGATTGTAGCTGTCGGGATAGCAATATATAGAAGGGAATTTAGGAGATGACTATTGAATTTACATTTAAATTCTTGGAGATTGTAGCTGTCGGGAAAGCAAGTATATAGAAGGGAATTTAGGGGATGACTATTGACTTTACATTTAAATTCTTGGAGATTGTAGCTGTCGGGAAAGCAAGTATATAGAAGGGAATTTAGGAGATGACTATTGACTTTACATTTAAATTTTTGGAGATTGTATCTTTCAGGAAAGCAAGTATATAGAAGGGAATGTAGGAGATGACTATTGACTTTACATTTAAATTCTTGGCGATTGTAGATGTCGGGAAAGCAAGTATATAGAAGGGAATTTAGGGGATGCCTATTGACTTTACATTTAAATTCTTGGAGATTGTAGCTGTCGGGAAAGCAAGTGTATAGAAGGGAATGTAGGAGATGACTATTGACTTTACATTTAAATTCTTGGAGATTGTAGCTGTCGGGAAAGCAAGTATATAGAAGGGAATTTAGGAGATGACTATTGACTTTACATTTAAATTTTTGGAGATTGTATCTTTCAGGAAAGCAAGTATATAGAAGGGAATGTAGGAGATGACTATTGACTTTACATTTAAATTCTTGGAGATTGTAGCTGTCGGGAAAGCAAGTATATAGAAGGGAATGTAGGAGATGACTATTGACTTTACATTTAAATTCTTGGCGATTGTAGATGTCGGGAAAGCAAGTATATAGAAGGGAATTTAGGGGATGCCTATTGACTTTACATTTAAATTCTTGGATATTGTAGCTGTCGGGAAAGCAAGTATATAGAAGGGAATGTAGGAGATGACTATTGACTTTACATTTAAATTCTTGGAGATTGTATCTGTCAGGAAAGCAAGTATATAGAAGGGAATGTAGGAGATGACTATTGACTTTACATTTAAATTCTTGGAGAATGTAGCTGTCGGGAAAGCAAGTATATAGAAGGGAATTTAGTAGATGACTATTGACTTTACATTTAAGTTCTTGGAGATTGCAGCTGTCGGGAAAACAATATATAGAAGGGATTTTAGGAGATGACAATTGAATTTACATTTTAATTCTTGGCGATTTTAGCTTTCGGGAAAGCAAGTATATAGAAGGGAATTTAGGAGATGACTCTTGACTTTACATTTAAATCCTTGGAGATTGTAGCTGTCGGGATAGCAATATATAGAAGGGAATTTAGGAGATGACTATTGACTTTACATTTAAATTCTTGGAGATTGTAGCTGTCGGGAAAGCAATATATAGAAGGGAATTCATGAGTTGACTATTGAATTTACATTTAAATTCTTGGCGATTGTAGCTGTCGGGAAAGCAAGTATATAGAAGGGAATTTAGGTGATGACTATTGACTTTACATTTAAATTCTTGGAGATTGTAGCTGTCGGGAAATCAAGTATATAGAAGGGAATTTAGGAGATGTCTATTGACATTATATTTAAATTCTTGGAGATTGTAGCTGTCGGGATAGCAATATATAGAAGGGAATTTAGGAGATGACTATTGAATTTACATTTAAATTCTTGGCGATTGTAGCTGTCGGGAAAGCAAGTATATAGAAGGGAATTTAGGAGATGACTATTGAATTTACATTTAAATTCTTGGAGATTGTAGCTGTCGGGAAAGCAAGTATATAGAAGGGAATTTAGGGGATGACTATTGACTTTACATTTAAATTCTTGGAGATTGTAGCTGTCGGGAAAGCAAGTATATAGAAGGGAATTTAGGAGATGACTATTGACTTTACATTTAAATTCTTGGAGATTGTATCTGTCAGGAAAGCAAGTATATAGAAGGGAATGTAGGAGATGACTATTGACTTTACATTTAAATTCTTGGAGATTGTAGCTGTCGGGAAAGCAAGTATATAGAAGGGAATGTAGGAGATGACTATTGACTTTACATTTAAATTCTTGGCGATTGTAGCTGTCGGGAAAGCAAGTATATAGAAGGGAATTTAGGGGATGACTATTGACTTTACATTTAAATTCTTGGAGATTGTAGCTGTCGGGAAAGCAAGTATATAGAAGGGAATGTAGGAGATGACTATTGACATTACATTTAAATTCTTGGATATTGTATCTGTCAGGAAATCAAGTATATAGAAGGGAATTTAGGAGATGACTATTGACTTTACATTTAAATTCTTGGCGATTGTAGCTGTCGGGAAAGCATGTATATAGAAGGGAATTTATGAGATGACTATTGACTTTACATTTAAATTCTTGGAGATTGTAGTTGTCGGGAAAGCAAGTATATAGAAGGGAATTTAGGAGATGACTATTGACATTACATTTAAATTCTTGGAGATTGTAGCTGTCGGGAAAGCAATATATAGAAGGGAATTCATGAGTTGACTATTGAATTTACATTTGAAATTCTTGGCGATTGTAGCTGTCGGGAAAGCAAGTATATAGGAAGGGAATTTAGGTGATGACTATTGACTTTACATTTAAATTCTTGGAGAATGTAGCTGTCGGGATAGCAATATATAGAAGGGAATTTAGGAGATGACTAATTGAACTTTACATTTAAATTCTTGGAGAATTGTAGCTGTCGGGAAAGCAAGTTATAGGGAAGTAGAAGGGAATTTAGGAGATGACTATTGAATTTACATTTAAATCTTGGAGATTGTAGCTGTCGGGAAAGCAAGTATATAGAAGGGAATTTAGGGGATGACTATTGACTTTACATTTAAATTCTTGGAGATTGTAGCTGTCGGGAAAGCAAGTATATAGAAGGGAATGTAGGAGATGACTATTGACTTTACATTTAAATTCTTGGAGATTGTATCTGTCAGGAAAGCAAGTATATAGAAGGGAATGTAGGAGATGACTATTGACTTTACATTTAAATTCTTGGAGAATGTAGCTGTCGGGAAAGCAAGTATATAGAAGGGAATTTAGTAGATGACTATTGACTTTACATTTAAATTCTTGGAGATTGCAGCTGTCGGGAAAACAATATATAGAAGGGATTTTAGGAGATGACTATTGAATTTACATTTAAATTCTTGGCGATTGTAGCTGTCGGGAAAGTAAGTATATAGAAGGGAATTTAGGAGATGACTATTGAATTTACATTTAAATTCTTGGCGATTGTAGCTGTCGGGAAAGCAAGTATATAGAAGGTAATTTAGTAGATGACTATTGACTTTACATTTAAATTCTTGGAGATTGTAGCTGTCGGGAAAGCAAGTATATAGAAGGGAATTTAGGAGATGACTATTGACTTTACATTTAAATTCTTGGAGATTGTAGCTGTCGGGAAAGCAATTATATAGAAGGGAATTTAGGAGATGACTATTGACTTTACATTTAAATTCTTGAAGATTGTAGCTGTCGGGAAAGCAAGTATATAGAAGGGAATTTACTAGATGACTATTGACTTTACATTTAAATTCTTGGAGATTGTAGCTGTCGGGAAAGCAAGTATATAGAAGGGAATTTAGGAGATGACTATTGACTTTACATTTAAATTCTTGGCGATTGTAGATGTCGGGAAAGCAAGTATATAGAAGGGAATTTAGGGGATGACTGTTGACTTTACATTTAAATTCTTGGAGATTGTAGCTGTCGGGAAAGCAAGTATATAGAAGGGAATTTAGGAGATGTCTATTGACATTACATTTAAATTCTTGGAGATTGTAACTGTCGGAAAATCAAGTATATAGAAGGGAATTTAGGAGATGACTATTGACTTTACATTTAAATTCTTGGAGATTGTAGCTGTCGGGATAGCAATATATAGAAGGGAATTTAGGAGATGACTATTGAATTTACATTTAAATTCTTGGCGATTGTAGCTGTCGGGAAAGCAAGTATATAGAAGGGAATTTAGGAGATGACTATTGAATTTACATTTAAATTCTTGGAGATTGTAGCTGTCGGGAAAGCAAGTATATAGAAGGGAATTTAGGGGATGACTATTGACTTTACATTTAAATTCTTGGAGATTGTAGCTGTCGGGAAAGCAAGTATATAGAAGGGAATTTAGGAGATGACTGTTGACTTTACATTTAAATTCTTGGAGATTGTATCTTTCAGGAAAGCAAGTATATAGAAGGGAATGTAGGAGATGACTATTAACTTTACATTTAAATTCTTGGAGATTGTAGCTGTCGGGAAAGCAAGTATATAGAAGGGAATGTAGGAGATGACTATTGACTTTACATTTAAATTCTTCGCGATTGTAGATGTCGGGAAAGCAAGTATATAGAAGGGAATTTAGGGGATGACTATTGACTTTACATTTAAATTCTTGGAGATTGTAGCTGTCGGGAAAGCAAGTATATAGAAGGGAATGTAGGAGATGACTATTGACTTTACATTTAAATTCTTGGAGATTGTATCTGTCAGGAAAGCAAGTATATAGAAGGGAATGTAGGAGATGACTATTGACTTTACATTTAAATTCTTGGAGAATGTAGCTGTCTGGAAAGCAAGTATATAGAAGGGAATTTAGTAGATGACTATTGACTTTACATTTAAATTCTTGGAGATTGCAGCTGTCGGGAAAACAATATAGAGAAGGGATTTTAGGAGATGACTATTGAATTTACATTTAAATTCTTGGCGATTGTAGCTGTCGGGAAAGCAAGTATATAGAAGGGAATTTAGGAGATGACTATTGAATTTACATTTAAATTCTTGGCGATTGTAGCTCTCGGGAAAGCAAGTATATAGAAGGTAATTTAGGAGATGACTATTGACTTTACATTTAAATTCTTGGAGATTGTAGCTGTCGGGAAAGCAAGTATATAGAAGGGAATTTAGGAGATGACTATTGACTTTACATTTAAATTCTTGGAGATTGTAGCTGTCGGGAAAGCAATTATATAGAAGGGAATTTAGGAGATGACTATTGACTTTACATTTAAATTCTTGAAGATTGTAGCTGTCGGGAAAGCAAGTATATAGAAGGGAATTTACTAGATGACTATTGACTTTACATTTAAATTCTTGGAGATTGTAGCTGTCGGGAAAGCAAGTATATAGAAGGGAATTTAGGAGATGACTATTGACTTTACATTTAAATTCTTGGCGATTGTAGCTGTCGGGAAAGCAAGTATATAGAAGGGAATTTATGAGATGACTATTGACTTTACATTTAAATTCTTGGAGATTGTAGTTGTCGGGAAATCAAGTATATAGAAGGGAATTTAGGCGATGACTATTGACTTTACATTTAAATTCTTGGAGATTGTAGCTGTCGGGAAAGCAAGTATATAGAAGGGAATTTAGGAGATGACTATTGACTTTACATTTAAATTCTTGGAGATTGTAGCTGTCGGGAAAGCAAGTATATAGAAGGGAATTTAGTAGATGACTATTGACTTTACATTTAAATTCTTGGAGATTGTAGCTGTCGGGAAAGCAAGTATATAGAAGGGAATTTAGGCGATGAGTATTGACTTTACATTTAAATTCTTGGAGATTGTATCTGTCAGGAAAGCAAGTATATAGAAGGGAATTTAGTAGATGACTATTGACTTTACCTTTAAATTCTTGGAGATTGCAGCTGTCGGGAAAACAATATATAGAAGGGATTTTAGGAGATGACTATTGAATTTACATTTAAATTCTTGGCGATTGTAGCTGTCGGGAAAGCAAGTATATAGAAGGGAATTTAGGAGATGACTATTGAATTTACATTTAAATTCTTGGCGATTGTAGCTGTCGGGAAAGCAAGTATATAGAAGGGAATTTAGGAGATGACTATTGACTTTTCATTTAAATTCTTGGAGATTGTAGCTGTCGGGAAAGCAAGTATATAGAAGGGAATTTAGGAGATGACTATTGACTTTACATTTAAATTCTTGGAGATTGTAGCTGTCGGGAAAGCAATTATATAGAAGGGAATTTAGGAGATGACTATTGACTTTACATTTAAATTCTTGGCGATTGTAGTTTTTGGGAAAGCAAGTATGCGGAAGGGAATTTCAGATGGGGAAAGTGTCAGAAAGAAGCAGATGGAGTATAAATTGTGTTTACATTTTATCGGTTTGACTGTCCTGGGAATTATCTAAGTATCGATCAGCTTCATTTTGCGAAGGTTGACTCAGTCTGGTACAAATCCATGTATTGCTGAGATTAACTGGTTTTCTAAGCGATCGCCTACCTAACTAATGAAAATTGATTGGCGCACCTGAAGGAGACTACAACCACCTTTAAATTTATTGTTTATCACTTTTTTTTTTTTACTTTTTTCAGTGCAATCTTATCGATTACACTATAAACTTTCCGATTGACAAAAAGAAAATTGAAAAATTTGAATATTTCAACAAGTTTATGGGGAGTTCAGTTTTTCATACAACGTTATAGTAAATCGATCCTCCATTTTTGGAACCACTCGCCGGTACGACATTACCACCACCTGTAAATTTGTTGCTTATCAATTTTTTTTTTACTTTTTTCAGTGCAATCTTATCAATTAAACCCTAAACTTTCGGACTGACAAAAAAATTTGTAAAAATTTCAGGCAAGGGGCTCAGTTTTTCATAGAACTTTATAGACAATTGATCCTGTGCAATTAACTTTTTGCTTGCGCATATTCAAAACTGAATCTTTTTCAAAATTTTTGAATAAAGCCATTCTTGGAGTTTCCGGGGAAGATGCCATCGTAAGAACTAAAGAAAACTTGAAAAAGACAAAAACAAGAGCAAGAATTCGTCCCCCCCCCCCACAAAAAAAAAAAAATCAAAGCGACCCCAACGCGAGTGGTTCCAAAATGGAGGATCGATTTTCTATAACGTTCTTTGAGAAAGTGCCACTCTCCAAAAAAAAAAAAAATTGTTTCAATATTGAAATGTTCTCAATTTCTTTTGAAAATCAGAAACTTTATGTAATAACCAATAAGACTGCGCTGAAAAATGTAAAAAAAAAAACAATTAATGAAAAACAACAAATTTAAAGGTGGTGGTAGTTTCGTTCAGTTCCGCCAATTGATGTACTCAGCTGCATTTTGTTTGGCACAAGGCCGTGGGCTGAGTAGCGAGTCTGGTTTTTCCTTCTGTTAAATCGTTATCGAAAAGCTCGAACCGTGAAAATAAGTCTAACTAATAACTATTTGCCAGGCTATGCACTTATTGATCTCGTTTACATTTTGCTATAAAATGGTTTGTCGTCCCTTCTTTTAAATTGGTTGTCAGGAACACTTCAACGGGATGTAATGGTTAGCAAGCAGTTAGCAAGTGCCATACGTGATACACGCTTGGGCGATCATGTCTCGAAAGAGACATGACTGACTGGGCAGAAGATTATCCCGCAGTAGGTTGCCATTGCTTTCTGCGGTAGACTGGTTGCCGACCAAGGCTATAGAACCCAATCTGTCCTGCTATTTAACCCATAACTGGAAGGAAGAGACGGATTAATACCTTTCCCAAGGGTATTTGCGCGAAAGTGAATACAATGGATTCAACTGGAATTCGAACTCGGCTCCCCGGTTTCTCGTTCCGAGCCGATATGCACTGTACCACAAACGTGACCAAAAAGTTTTGTACGTTTTTTGATTAGTCATTGAATGAAGTTGAAATATATACGAAATGCGTGTAACAATTGTGCGAGTGATCAGGGATAGCATACAGCAATTTGGGTGGAAGACTGTGCGCCATCCACCTTATTCACCTAACCTTGCGCCATACGATTACCACCCCTTCCACTGACTGGATAATCATCTTCGTGGGAAATCCTTCACCAATAACACAGACATGCGCAAAGCTATCACAGACTTCTTTGCGTCAAAACCCCCCGTGTTCTATCACAAGAGCATTGAACAGCTGGAAATACGTTGGCGGAAGGAACTGGTTACTATATATATATATATATAGTCATCCGCAGACAGATCTGTTTCGCTGTATCACAGCTCATCAGTACGGTTAGACTCCGATTGCTTTTCACCCAGAATTAAAACCCGACTGAATTGGCGACAGTCGGCGATTCTACCTCTGGGCTATGGGCACTTGGTAGAAGAAGGCAGACTTTTTAGCGTGTATATTATCATTGTACATTCCCAATAGACAGAGTGGTCTAATTCATTACTGAATGAGCGATGCGTACATGCCACAGTAGCTACTATATATATATATATATATATATATATATATATTTCATTTTTAAACGAGTTATTTCGCTACCTTGGTTTCCACCGTGAGTGGTGTCTTCAGGCGATTTCTAATAACGATTTGCCACTACCCTTTTTATACCCTTCACAGTATGTACAACTTATATTTAGTCTTCGAAGTAATCGCCATCATAATAACTACTAAGTTATTCAAAATGGCCTGAAGACACCACTCATGGTAGAAACCCGGGTAGCGAAATAACTCGTTTAAAAATGAAAAATATTCAAAAGTTCTACAATATAATTGTATAGAACACTTTTTAATACGAAGGTGTACCCTATTAGGATCAAAAACTAAGTATTAAACAATCAATCAATCAATCAATCAATATATATATATATATATATATATATATATATATGTGTGTGTGTGTGTGTGTGTGTGTGTGTGTGTGTGTGTATGTATGTATTATAAATTATATTTTAGAACATGTATAGAATTTTTTTATATATCCACTACAAATGGTACATTTGTTTCGACATTGAAACTTCAATGTCTCATCAGGCGGTGTGGCTAGGAATGGAAAGCCTCTTTTCTTATATTTGGTCATTTGATAATAAAAACTTACATTCTAACTGCTAATGTTAAATCTGTCTAGAAATCAAAGACTCTCATTAATCAACCATATTAACTACTCACTTTCTTCAAGATTCTAACAGTCAATCCACGAGACTTGTTCCCTTATCACCAACCCCCACCAACATCCCACACACAACTGACCAAATATAAGAAAAGAGGCTTTCCATTCCTCGCCACAGCGCCTGATGAGAAATTGAAGTTTCAATGTCGAAACAAATTTTGTAGTGGATATATAAACATTATGTACATGTTCTAAAATATAATTTATAATAAATATTCACTGCTCTATATATTATATATCGAGCACTGTTTTAAAATAATGTTTTGGACGTTGTAAAAATTCTTACTTCCTTCTGTATTCACTCGGATATATATATATATATATATATATATATATATATATATATATATTGGCAAGCACTGTTTTTTATCATAAGGTGCTCGATATTGGGGTGGAGTTAGAACGTTGTTAAGTACAAAGAGGAAGTTGTGACCACAGAATAATCTTATTCCTTTGTCTTTGTTTTCATGATTTGTTCTCCATACACCATATACAGAAAACACTATTTAGTGAGGCCTATGTGTTCAAATTGTTTCAAACATTTTTGCTACAGAGGGTGTAAAAAGGGTAGAGGTAAATTGGTGACATATTTACGAGTGGTTATTTTCAATTTGCCCATCAGCTTTTTGATCTGTGATTACGCGCATCATAGGGTTTTTTTTAAATCGTTTCACCCGAAGCAAGGCAATACAGTCACTGGTGCGCAGGGGGGGGGGACATAAGAGAAGAGTGAATGGTTACATAAGAGGAGGGAGAAGAGAAAGAGTAATCTATAAATGATGTCAGAGAAGGTGAGGAATACTGGTGTGAAGAGAGTTGCGTGAGAGTAGAGTGAAAAGCGAGAAGAACAAGATAGAGGGGGTGTTCGTGACCAGTTCTTGTCTGCAAAGACAAAAGATAATCGTCTGACTTGGGGACCAGTTCATGTCAGGAAAGACAAAAGACAATCTACTGATTTGGAGGACCATTTCATGTCTACAAAGACAAAAGGTCCCATTTGAGGGACCAGTTCATGTTTGCCAATACAAAAGGTAACCGTCTAATTCGGGAAGCCACTTCATGTTACGTGAAAATTTAAAAAACCCCCGCTAAAATCAGTTATTATAAATAGCCTGACGACACCGAAAGGTAGAAACTTGGGTTTTATAATAACTCATTTACAAATTAAAAATATTTAAAAGTTCTCCGATATATCTGTATTGAACACTTTTTAATACAACTGTGTACTGCTCTAATTATAACCAAAAGCTAAATAATTAACTAATTCTATATATATATATATTACGGACTCTCCCGTTGATTTTGACGTATGAGTGTCTAAATCAGTTAGACTGCCACACAAAGAATTGTTTTGAGTGGTGAAGGCTTGTGTAGCACCATCCACACTTTTTGGAACTGCTGATAAACAATCGGTGCAGAAGTTCGCCACAGATCGCATGAACAGAAGACCTCAGTTATTTAACCCATAACTGGAGGGAAGGGACGGATTAATGCCTTTCCCAAGGGTACCAGTGCGTAAGTGAATGCAGAGTGTTCGACTGGAATTGGAACTCGGCTCATCGATTTCCTTTTCCAAGCCGACATCCACTGCACCACAACGTACATCCATTAATACACACACACACACACACACACATATATATATATATATATATCTATATATATATATATATAGTAGCAGTATAGCCCGGTGTTGCTCGGGTGTAATGAAAGCTTTAAAACTATTCCATAGTCCCGGAGCTCAAACTCTTTGGACGTTGGCACGAAAGACTAAAAAGCAATACTTGTTTCCAGTTAAAGCGAAACCGTAGACTGAAAGAAAAATGAATGGATGTAAATCAAATTTTGATTTCCTGGTATCGATATCAAATAAGTTTTTTTCGTCGTAAACTGAATTTCGAAGTAAATGGTATCATGGCTGAGACAAAGAACTACAATTATACCCACTTAGAGCCAAACCCGAAGCAAAAACTAAAATGAAAGGGCTGAAAAAATACAGACATACAGGCAGATAAACAGACACACACACAAACATCTTGCCTTTCATATATATATATATATATTATCAATTTTCTTCATTATTGTATGAACTGAAAATTTGAAACTTCTGAATATCGTTTCTTATGTCTTTGTCTATGAGTGTCTCAGATTTGATTAAAACCAGACCACTCCTTTTATAACCTGATCTTTTTCGATTATCGATTTTCTTTATTTATCGGGGGTACCTCGACACAAAACCTAGCTAAGAACACTCGCAGACGCTTATAGTACAACTGTGTAAATTTTCAAGAAAATCGGTTCAGACACATACACACACATACACACACACATATACAAAATTCCATTTATAAATAAGTTTATATATATATATATATATATATATATATATATATATATATATATATATTACGCTATTGTTCACAAAATAATTTTTTTTTTTATTGATTATTGATAAATCCATTGCGGATAAGTGAAATAACAGAAAGTCAATCCGCGCATACGGAGGTAATAGCAAAGCAATACATATTTCATAGATTTTGCACTTGAGTTCTAAGTTTTACAAAACTAATTTAAGACAAAATGAAAAGCGCCAGTGTTACATACTTCATCTGATGTTGTTGGAAACAATAATCGTCTTGACGGATAACGGCAAGCACACACAGGCACACAAACACACACACACACACACACACACACACACACACACACACACACACACACACATATATATATATACTACTGGCCACCCCATTTTTTTTAAAAAGAAATGATGTATTTCATACTATTTTTAGTATTTATTGCCAAGTGGATAATTCTAAATGAAAATAGAATGATTCTTTTGTTATTAGTACTTTGCAAAATTTTACAAAGCAAATAGCGACAATTTACCCATCGCGCCCTGTAGATTTTATATATATATATACACTACCGGCCATAATCATTAGGCAATCCCAGTCTTTTAAAAGAAATGATGTATTTCATACTATTTTTAGTATTTATTTCCAATTGGATAATTCTAAATGAAAATAGAATGGTTCTTTTGTTAATACTACGCAATAACATGTGCATCAAATGAACTGTTCTGGTGTCCAGTTTTTGTGCTCTCTTCTCCATGCTAGTCTCTACTTCTTATTGGCTGACTGAAGCAAAGGCTTCTTGGCTTCCTTGTAAAAATTTGCAAAGTAATAATAACGAAAGAATCATTCTATTTTCATTTAGAATTATTCACTTGGCAATAAATACTAAAAATAATATGAAATACATCATTTCTTTTAAAAAACTGGGGTGGCCTAATAATTATGGCCGGTAGTGTATATCCAAACTTATATTTTTATTCTTCGTCGATGTCAGTTGTGCGGAGGAGACGCGGTTGGAGAGATTGCGCACACGCAGGAGCTGTTAGGGAGTCCATTAACCAACGGAAGTTCTCTGCTCTCTCTGTCTGTCTGTCTCTGTCTGTCTGTCTGTCTGTTTGTCTGTTTCTCTCTCTGTATTTTCTGGTTAACCAACAAAGATATTGACAGACAATGAAGAACAAAAGAATACTTATATATAAAAATTAAATTCAACAAATCTCTCAAAACATGAAAAGCATAAGTACTTTTGAGCATTCGAAGTTTGAATGTATTTGAATAAGATCTTATTCTTTCGTATGTGTGATGTCTCTTCAGGATGTGGGAAATTAGTGCTCTCCACAAAATTCTTTCTTTATTTGCGTTAAGTACATTTTAACACTTTACCACCCACTTTTTTGGTTGTTCTTCACCAGACTAAATATGACAGCAATATGCAACCCAGGGATGAGTGGTAAACTTATAAAGCTGTAAGATAAATTTTGGTAAGAAGAGTGTTATATACTGACACTGTTGCTGGGAAGCAACAATCGTCTTGACAGACTGTTGGGGAGTAGTTTTCGCACTGAAGGTTACAATCGTGCTATGTCGGTTGCTAATCGACTTAACGCACCCAAAATATTAGGAACTTGGTAATCTTCTACTGCCGACTAATATCAACTGCCTTAGTCCAACTATGTCCAAACTGGAACTAATTAGTAGTTCTACTGAACTCCAATAGAACTCTAAAGAAATTTCTAGAACTTCTAAGAACTCTTAAGGAATTCCCAAGAACTTCTCGAGTTAACTTCCTGTTAATATAGGAGGGAGAGTTCATTATCTGAGGAATAGGTGTGCTTCACCATAACACAGACAACGACGAACACGTATATATAAAAATTTAAATATATTTTTATTCTTCGTCGTTGACGATTATGTGGAGGAGGAGGAAGAGGAAGAGGAGGAGGAGGAGGAGGAGAAGGCGGGTAGTCAGAGAATTATCGCGCACGCAGAGAAGTTGTCAGGAGTTTTCTTTTTCTTTTTTCCTCTGCGTCCTCTCGGTATCCTGCCTCCTGCCCGACTAAACCCCGATCTTATATAAAATGAAATTTCGACAATATTTACATTATTCTGACTATTGTTCTCGTCTTTGTTGCCATTTGTACGACGTTTCCGCCATTATACGCTCCGGCCTTCTTCAGGTGCTAAGAATTTCGAACCGAACCCTTTATTACAATCAATGGGGTATATCATCATTCCTTGCGTAAAACCCCGATTGGAAATCATGAGTTATCTTACTCTAACCCTGCAAGTTACTTGTTCACCACTACTGTAGCCTGGTATTGAACTCACATCTCTAAGAGTCAAGTCAGGAACTAACCAATGTCTATATCCACTAGGTCATGTCTCCTTAAGAACGTTATTGCCTTCTCTAATTCCGCTTAATTGCGTCATCTATGGCTCGGCACACCTGTCAATCCTTTTCGACGATGATTACATTTGACGTAATCACATTTTTGTTTGTCATTGTTTATACTTTCTACCTTTGACCCCGGTTGCCTTTGACGTAATCACACTTTTGTCGGTCACTACCTTTGATGGGAATTATATTTCTGTCCTTTCATAGAAATATATTACTCCAGCAGGGTGAAAAAAGTCTCTGTTCAGACAAGAATCACCACAACCTAGTACAGTTATCTAAAACGATTACTTGGAAATGTTCAATTCGACTACTCTTGAGTTATTTTCTAAGCATAGTTTAAATGTGGCATAAGGCCAAAAGCTTGGAGCACCTAGTGAGGATCGAATTCAATACTCGGTCTGAGTTGATCCAGCGAGACAAGCTTGCTAACCAATACAGCACGCTGTTGTTGCCCAGCTACTCTTGAGTCATGGTTCGAAACGTGTTTTGCATAACGTTGCCTATCTAGAGAGTTCGATCTCAGGTGAGTGCTTAATATTTGCTGGTCTTGTGTCAGCCTGAGTTGGAGTGAATTATTATCAGATAGGCGAATTTTTATCATAGCGGAATCATTCCGAATACGGTGAAAAAGAAAATCCCGATATTAATCAGTCAAAAGCTTAAGACGTATAGAAAGGGAAGTAAAATTACTCGTCAGCAGGAAGCAAATTTAAATGCACTTAAATTTCATTGTTCAACATTTGCTCTTCACAATGATTGCGTCGTTTATTATTATTATTATTATTATTATTATTATTATTATTATTATTGTTGTTGTTGAAAACGAGGCCTTCTAAGCAGCTTGCTGTTATGTCCTGGAGGAAATGCAGCTGAGTAAATAATTTTATCAAAACACAAGTGAATGACCGCTTAGGAGCAGAAGTCTTTCTAAGCAACACAAAGTCTGGCGCCGGACTAAACAAACCTTGGGGGAAAAAAAACTAACTATAGTTGTGTCAGACTAACTAAGCTTTCTATATAAATTGATTGTTTTTTTAGCTAGACAACCGTTGATATTTACAAGAAAAAGAAGACATCTCGTGCCTTTGTACTAGATTATTCAAGATTGGTGTTACGCAATTGATGACTACATGCTTTATTGTAGGTCTATTGACAACTAAACCAGTACCCTACCAGGCATTTCTAGTGAATAAAAATCACTAACAATACTATTTTAAAAGCAAAATGACCAACAGTACAATTTTAAAGCAAAACCACCAACAATACAATTTTAAAGCAAAATGACCAACAATAGAATTCGAAAGCATAACAACCAACAATATAATTTTATGCAAAACAACCAACAATACAATTTTAAAGCAAAATGACCAACAATACAATTCGAAAGCAAAATGACCAACAATACATTTTAAAGCAAAATGACCAACAATAGAATTCAAAAGCAAAATGACTAGTAAAAGAATTTGAAAGCAAAATGATCAACAATAAAAAGTTTAAAGCAAAATGACCAACAATAAAATTTTAAAGCAAAATGGTCAACAATAGTTATTTTTTAAAGCAAAATGGTCACTAATACAATTTTAAAGCAAAATGATCAACAATACAATTCGAAAGCAAAATGACCAACAATAGAATTTTAAAGCAAAATGACTAACAATAAAATTTTTAAAGCAAAATGATCAACAATAAAACGTTTAAAGCAAAATGACCAACAATAGAATTCGAAAGCATAACAACCAACAATACAATTTTATGCAAAACCACCAACAATACAATTTTAAAGCAAAATGACCAACAATACAATTCGAAAGCAAAATGACCAACAATACATTTTAAAGCAAAATGACAAACAATAGAATTCAAAAGCAAAATGACTAGTAAAAGAATTTGAAAGCAAAATGATCAACAATAAAAAGTTTAAAGCAAAATGACCAACAATAAAATTTTAAAGCAAAATGGTCAACAATAATTATTTTTAAAGCAAAATGGTCACTAATACAATTTTAAAGCAAAATGATCAACAATACAATTCGAAAGCAAAATGACCAACAATACAATTCGAAAGCAAAATGACCAACAATAGAATTTTAAAGCAAAATGACTAACACTACAATCTTAATGCAAAAAGACTAACAATAAAATTCTAAAGCAAAATGTCCCACATGACAATTCTAAAGCAAAATGATCAACACTGCAATTTTAATGCAAAATGAACCACAATCAAATTCTAAAGCAAAATGACCAACAATACAATTTTAAAGCAAAATGACTAACAATAAAACGTTTAAAGCAAATGACCATCAGTACAATTTTTAAAGCAAAACGACCAACAATATAGTTCTAAAGCAAAATGCCCAAAATAAATTTCTTAAAGCAAAATGACCAACAATCAAGTTTCTAAACCAAAACAACCAACAATACAATTTTAAAGCAAAGTTGCCAACAAGACAATTTTAAAACATTTAATGCCAGTGAATGCTGAACAATCTCCTCAAAGATGGCGAAGTTATATGAAGCAGCAGAAATGTGGTTCTACAGAAGGAGATTGGGAATAACATGGACAGAACATGACAGCAATGACGAGGCATTGGAGAAAATGGAAACAAAAAAGAGACTTATACTTAGTATCAAGAAGAGACAGTTGACATTTCTGGGGCACGTGATGAAGATGGAAGGCTTGGAAAATCCGATACTCACAGGGAAAAGCGTGAGCAGTGGAAAACAGCGCGTGACATACCTGATCAGCTTGAGCAAATGGATGGCAGAACAGACTTGGGACAAATGAAATAAAGCCCAAAAGTATTTAGAATTACAAAGCACCGGAAGGTGTGGAGGGCTATGATCACCTACTCACGGAAGAGACACGGCATATGAAAGAAGTA
This sequence comes from Ascarosepion bandense, assembly GCA_037127315.1. Classification (NCBI taxonomy): domain Eukaryota; kingdom Metazoa; phylum Mollusca; class Cephalopoda; order Sepiida; family Sepiidae; genus Ascarosepion; species Ascarosepion bandense. The sequence continues at coordinate 3,822,806 of JBBBDQ010002242.1, forward strand.
AAAGATTACATTGGCAACTAGATTTCATTGAATTACTGTTAAATTGTTTAGATGTCAGTCAGTTAAATGCCATACGTGAAATACGCTTGGGCGATCATGTCTCGAAAGAGACATGACTGACGGGGCAGAAGATTATCCCGCAGTAGGTTGCCATTGCTTTCTCTGGTAGACTGGTTGACAGCAAAGGCTATAGAACCCAATCTGTCCTGTTATTTGACTCTTAGCCAGAAGGAGAAGAGATGCATTATATTATTACGTAGTAATTAGTGGGGGATCAGTTTATTACTTCATAACAATAGAAAACCGATCCGCCACTTTATGACCAGTAGAAGCCTTAATTATAATTCCATTATATTCATTCACTCAGTTAAGTGTCATAAGCGATGCACACTTTGGGCGATCATGTCTCGAAAGAGACATGACTGACTGGGCAGAAGATTATCCCGTAGTAGGTTGGCAATGCTTTCTGCGTTAGACTCGTTGCCAGCCAAGGCTATAGAACCCAAGCTGTCCTGTTATTTAACCCATAACTGGAAGGAAGAAACGGATTAATACCTTTCCCAATGGTATTTGTGCGTAAGTGAATGCAATGAATTCAACTAGAATTCGAACTCGGCACCCCGATTTCTCGTTCCGAGCCGATATCTACTCTACACAACGCACATCCACAAGATGTAAATGTTCTATTTATAGATGTTCTCTTATAATAATTTTCCTCGAAGTTTTCGCCTCTGGATCTCTTTGCAACCTTTTCACCCCAAGCAAGGCAATACTGCCACTGGTGCGTAGAGGGCGACATAAGAGAAGAGTGAATGGTGTCAGAGAATGGTTAAGAGATGGATGTGAATACTGGTGTGATCGCCCGGTTCACACTCCACCCACATCTATTGAACAGGTGAAGAGGCTCATTCCTTGTTTCCTGTTTAGGTTGCGGTTTCCGGTTTTCTCTTTTCCAATCTTTTCACTCTTTTCTTTCTTTCTTTTTTTTCAGTTGGAGTAGATAGACTAAACTATCGCCCGGTTCACACTCCACCCACGTCTATTGAACAGGTGAAGAGGCTCATCCCTTGTTTCCTGCTTAGGATGTGGTTTCCGGTTTTCTCTTTTCCATTCTTTTTACCCTTACGTAGCCCCCTGCGCATCAGTGGCGTTATCGCCTTGCTTGTGATGATATGATTAAAAAAAACAAAGAGAGTTTCATGCAACGTCAAACGCTATCTTTTGTCTTTTATTGTTCTTTCTCCTCACTAAAGTCTTCTCATTCTCTTTCCCTCCCAGTAACCCCTTGCATCTTAGTGGCATTATTGCCATCTTCTGTCTTCCTGAAACCTGTTCTTTTATTGTCCTTTCTCCAGTCTAAAGTATTCTCATTATCTTTTCCTCCCAGTACCTTTGCATCTTAGCGGCATTATTGCCTCGTTCTGTTTTCCTGAAACCTGTTTATTGTCCTTTTACCTTAAAATTTTTTTTTCACTTTCTTTTATCCTCACTAATTATTTACGTCTTAGTGGCATTATCGCCTTCTTTGGTTGAAATAATTGAGAAAACATCGATTTTTGTTTTGTAAATGTCTGTAAAACATTGCTTGACATTGTCAATTTGATACTTTGTCTATAATATACCTATATACCCTATCGGTCATAATTATTAGTCAATCCCAATGTTTTAAAAAATGATGTATTTCATATTATTTTTTTAGTATTTCTTGCCAAGTGAATAATTGTAAATGCAAATAGACTGGTTCTTTTGTTATTAGTGCACAATAACATGTGCATCAAATGAATTTATAAATATTTAATAATTACCTATATTGCAGTTTCACCAATAAAAGAATGAAGAAAATTTAGGGTGATTCGAATGAGTTCATCTTTGCTTCCTTGCCTTGTAAAATTCTGCAAAGTAATAATAACAAAAGAAACATTCTGTTTTCATTTAGAATTATCCACTTGGCAATAAATACAAAAAATAGTATGAGATACATCATTTCTTTAAAAAAAACCCTGGGTGGCCTAATAATTATGGCCGTTAGTATATATATATATATATATAAAAATATATATATATATTAATTTATTAATTCAGATACTTTAATCCAAGCGAAAAAAGCAGGAAGGTAAATTCCCAAAACCCAACCCTAATTAATATTAAAAATTTTATTTTAATATTAAAAAATGATACAGGAAGAGAGCTCCATGTAATAAAATATTACAGAGCAAATATAAATTTAAAAAGGATTAATTCAATGATTTTGAATGACCTATATATATATATATATATATATATATATATATATAGCAAATATAAATTAAAAAAGGATTAATTCAATGATGTTGAATGACATATATATATATAGCAAATATAAATTCAATGATGTTGAGTGACATATATATATATATAGCAAATCTAAATTCAATGATGTTGAATGACACATATATATATATATATATAGCAAATCTACAGGGTGCGGTGGGTAAATTGTCGCTATTTGCCTTGTAAAATTTTGCAAAGTAATAATAACAGAAGAACCATTCTATTTTCATTTAGAATTATTCACTTGGCAATAAATACTAAAAAATAGTATGAAATATATTTTTTTAAAAACTGGGGTTGCCTAATAATTATCGCCGGTAGTGTACATCAATTCATATATATATAAAATATACGAATGTTTAAGGTAATATATATATATATATATATATATATATATATATATATATATATATATATATATAGTGTTTTCTGGTAAAACAACGGCTTTCGGAAATGTCAGACGGTGAAACTAATCCTTACCAAAATATCTACTTCTCAACAGGTGATAAATCTTTTCGACAGGGATGTCGAGCAAATCACACAACCCACACCTACAGTAAGCATGACAGGATTTGTCTCTTGACATTTCATATTTCAGTTCCTCTCTTTGATATCTTGTTTAACCTTTTCGATCATTCTTATTAACCTAGTTTACTTTATTTACCTGAGTCAAGGTTCGATATGGGTGTAGCAGTTTTACTTCTACCGTTCCCTGAACAGTTGAAGTTAAACCTTTCTCCCCCGATGATCCACTTACTTTCCAACAGTATTCTGTGACCAATATCGTGACGTTTCAATAAAGGCAATGCTAGCATAAACCGTTTCCTTATAAGGAAACATTTGACATTCACTGACCTAGCAGCCAATAATACTTGAACTACGCTGAGTTATCGGATCAAAGTGTAGCATCTTTTCCAATCATCTTCACTGAAAGTGTGGGGTGTTTTGACGGATGGGAATGTTTTTTTCCAATGTAGAAGTGCTTTGTTTGATGGGCATGTTTAGATCGAGGTGAAATGTTTTATCCGATGTGGGTGTTTTGTCTGATTGGGATATTTTCTGCAATGGGAGTGTTTTCTCTGATGGGAGAGTTTTGTTCATTGTGGGGTATTTTTTTCCGTTGTTGCTGTTTTGTCCGATGGGTGTGTTTTGTCCAATGAGAGTGTTTTTTTTACCGAAGTGGGGTATTTTGTCTGATGTGAGGTAGTTTGTCCGATGGGGGTGTTTTGTCCAATGAGAGTGTTTTGTCCGATGTGTTGTGTTTTGTCTGATGGGTGGGTTTTGTCCTATAAAAATGTTTTCCCGATGTAAGTTGTTTTGGATAATGGAGATGTTTTGTGTGATGGGAGTGTCTTTTCTAATCTGTGGTATTTTGACCAGTTGGGGTATTTGTTTGATAGGAGTGTTTGTCTGATGTGGGGTATTTTGTCCGATGTGGTATGTATTGACTGATGGGGATGTTTTGTCTGATGGGAGTGTTTTCTCCAATGTGTGGTGTTTTGCCCGATGGGTGTGTTTTGTCTGATGTAGGGTAATTTTTCCGATATGAGTGTTTTGTCTGTTGTGAGGTGTTTTCTCTAATGTGTGGTGTTTTTCCGATGTGGTACGTTTTGTCTAATGTGGGATGTTTTGTCCAACGGGGATGTTTTGTCTGGTGGGAGTGTTTTCTCCAATGTGTGGTGTGCTTTATCCGATGGGAGTTCTTTTGTCCGATGTGGGGTGTTTGGCTCGTTGGAAGTGTTTTGTCCGATGTAGTGTGTTTTGTCTGAAGGGGTTGTTTTGACTGCTGGGAGTGTTTTGTCTGATGGTGGGTGATTTGCCCGATGAATGTGTTTTGTTAAATGTGGAGTGTTTTGTCCGATGGTTGTATTTTGTCAGATGGAGTGGAGTTGATTTAATGAAAGTCTGATAATTTGAAAAAATGAGTAATTTAAATTTGAATACAATCTTTTCATTATCATTTCACCTCAAGGAAGGCAGGACTGCCACTGCTGTGAGAGAAAAGACTAAGTGTGCGTTGTGGTGCAGTGTATATCAACTCGGAACGAGAAAACAGAGAGCTGAGTTGGAATTCCAATTGAATTCGTTACCTTCACTTACGCGCAGAAGCCCATGATAAACGTATTAATCTGTCACTTTTCCCTCTGGCTATGGGTAAAATAGCAGGATAGATTGAGTTCTATAGCCTTGGTTGGCAACCAGTCTATTGCATAAAGTAATGGAAAGTAATGGAAATGTAATGGAAACCAACTGCAGGAAAATTTTCTACCCAATCCTTCATGTCTCTTTTGAGACATGATCACCCAAGCGTGTATCACGTATGGCACATAACTGACTGACTGACTGACTGACAGGTCGTATTGAAGAAGGAAAAAAAATGAACGGGATTCAAGAAGATAACCGTTGGCAATTGAGGTTGCATTTAGGATTTTGGAGAGTGTAGTTATCAGGAAGGCAATTAAACGAAAGAGAGTTCCACAGACGGAAAGTGCGAGAAAAGAAACTGTCGGAGTAGAAGTGTTTGTTACATTAACTTTTTCGAGGGTAAAAGGGTGGGAACTAATTGCCAATCTAGTGGCAGGCATATATGTATGGGGTCGGGGAACATGATTACGTAACTAATACAAAATGGACTACTATTTTTATATTAATTATAAAGATCCAAAAATCGAAAATATTTTAAGCATCCTAATATTCAATTAATCCGTCTCTTCCCTTCAGTTATGGCTTAAATAATAGGACAGATTGGGTTCTATAGCCTTGGCTAGCAACTAGTCTACCGCAGGAAACAATGTCAACCTACTGCGAGATAATCTTCTGCCCAGTCCTTCATGTTTCTTTCGAGATATGATCGCCTAAAGCGTGTATCACGTATGGCACTTAACTGAATATTTAATTAAATTTTACGTTTTTATAGCCTGTTTTACGAAGACTATAGTATGGGATAATTAATTAGACTTGTATCAGTAAATCACGATTAGATCAAAGCAAAAATTCTAAAATAATTTTCTGGCTTTAAATAGCCTATAAAGGTTTGATAAACGGTTGAAAACGAATCTAACAATCAATATATTCTGCGGGGTCGTTTACATCTGCTATTACCATTTGCACGTAGACACACCCACGAACACACTCACAATTTGGGTAAGTATCAAATAAGACATTTCAATAATTCATTCACTTCGTACTTTAGCTGGGAAGCCCCTACCCTGGGTTGAGCAACAATATTATAAAGTTGAAATAAAAAAAAATCAATTTCTTAAACTCGAAAACAAATCAGATGGTCATAGATTTTAATTATTTTTTCTGAAATTATTATATTATAAATACAATTATAATTAAACTAGCATCATAGCCCGGCGTAGCCCGTGCAACACAGAAGATTTTAGTAGTAGGAGAAGATGTCATTTTTTTTTTTTTGTTTTTAAAATATTTCTTTTGTTTCAAAATTACGGGGAAAAATATTCACAGTTTTTTGGTGATCAAATGAATTTTTAAAATGTCGGAATAAAAATGAAATATAAAGGCCCTTTTTTTTAATAAAACATATTTTAGTTGCGTTTGACACATGTAATTTGATTTCTGTGACGTAATTTAGCAACCATCTTAGATCTTAGATGTTTTGCGGAGCAAATGTAAACAATCGGCTCCATTGGCCAAACAGTGCGAAAGGGAAAATTGGTGAACTTAAACTCAAAAAGGATGTGTCGACCTGGCTTCCCTGTAGATATGTGTCCCTAGAAAGTTTGAATGACGTAACTTAAAAATGTAGGCGTGCATAGAGAATAGTCACACACAGACTCACAGATTGCCTTTATATATCTATATATATATATATATATATATATATATATATATAGATAGATAGATAGATAGATAGATAGATAAATAATTTTAAAAAATCCTAGAAGTACGAAAAACAGGCCACAAAATAATTCGTACTGGGGACGAAATAAATTTTTTTTTTAAAACTCCGTTTTAATTATATTTTCACTTCGTGTGCACTTCGAGGTGATGTAATGGTTAACAAGCTTATCTCGCTAGAATCATTATAACAGAGTAGTGAGATCGATCCTCACTTGATGTTCTATACTTTCGGCCTTATACCACATCTAATCTATGCTTAGAAAATTACCATATAAATAGCTTCGTCAATAAGAACACAATCTTAGCTGTTTTAAGTTGTTTTTTTTTTCCAGCATTCTCACTTTTACACCCAATGGTGTGTAGGGTAGTAACTTTTTGTTACTGTTTCCGTAACAAACTGTTTTTTATGGGGCAGGGTTGTTACCCCCTGCACCCAACCCCCAAATCTGGAGAACCGGTCGACCATTTTTGGCCCTTACGTTTACAGCACCTGACATTCCCAAACAGTCACCCATCTATGTACTGACCAGGTTCGATGTTGCTTAACTTCGGTGATCGGATGAGAACCGGTGTATTCAACACGATTTAGCCGTAGACTTATCCAGCATAGAAAGAATTAATTTTGATATAGGGAATTTATGTTCTAAAAAACAGAAAGCAATGGCAACCTACTGCGGGATAATCTTCTGTCTCGATATAGACATTACTGACTGGGCAGAAAATTATTCCGCAGTAGGTTGCCATTGCTTTCTTCAGTAGACTGGTGCCCAGCCAAGGCTATAGAACCCAATCTGACCTGTTATTTAACTTATAGCTAGAGGGAGAAGACATGTATTATATTATTACGTATTAATTAGTGGGGGATCAGTTTATTAGTTTATAACAATAGAAAACAGACCCCCCTTTATAACCATTAGAAGCCTTAATAATGATTCCAACTATTATATTCAGTCAGTCAGTAAAATGCCATATGTGATACACGTTTTGGGCGATCATGTCTCGAAAGAGACATGACTGACTGGGTAGAAGATTATCTCGCAGTAGGTTGCCATCGCTTTCTTCAGTAGACTGGTGGCCAGCCAATGTTATATAACCCAATCTGTCTTGTTATTTAACCCATAACTGGAGGGAGAAGATTATCCTGGAGTAGGTTGCCATTGCTTTTTGCGGTAGACTGGTTGCCAGCCAATCTGTCCTTTTATTCGGTTGTCCCAAAAGTTCGTAAGCACTTGCAAAAAATTGGAATTTTACTTGTAAAACAACAAAAATTATTGCTCAAAATAAAGACCATCATTTTCCAAGACTTTCTGCTATCGATCTGCAAGCTTTCGGATTTGGTCAAAGTACCATTTAGCCGGCTTCGAATCAAAGAATTCTTGACACGCTTCCTCGACTTCATCAAACGAGTCGAATCGGCAGCCCTTCAGAAAGTGTTGCATTGAGCGGAAAAAGGCCGTAATCTGATGGAGCACAGTCAGGACTGTAGGCTGGATGTGGCAGAACCTCAACGCCGCCCAGCTCTTCAAACTTGTCTTTGGTCTTCCTGGCGATGTGTGTCTTGGCATTGTCCTGCTGCATCAAAGCGCGCTTTCAGTTGATCAGTGCCGGGTACTTTTGCTTCAACTTTTCGTAGACCCGCTCAAGTTGCTGGCATTAAAGTTCGGCACCGATGGCACGACCATTCGGAACCAATTCAAAATGCACGATTCCTTCAAAGTTCCACCAAACGCACAACATGACTTTCTTGCCGAATCAATCTTGTTTTGGAACCGACGGTATCTCTTGCCTTTTCTGAACCCGTCGCTTGTCTCGAGTGTGCTGGACCAGATAAACCCATTTCGCAAGTGTTTAAGAACTTTTGGGACAACCTAATATTTAATACATAACTGGTGGGAAGAGACGGATTAATACCCTTCACAAGGGTATTTGTACGTAAGTGAATGCGTAGAATTCAACTGGAATTCGAACTCGTTTCCCCGATTTGTAGTTCCGAGTCGATATCCACTGCACCACAACGCACATCCTCCTCATATATACATATCTTTTTAAACCCTTCAAAATGAAACTGTTCTCTTTTGACAATTTGGCTCCCAAACCTCATCTCCCTTATTTTTCAAGAGTCCTAACTCTCTATCTTAATTCATTTTGGTGCAAGTGACTATATGTTTTAGCATTGTTTTATATATGAGGCAAGGTTATCATAGATACTATTTATTACCCTACATTACTCGTGTGTTGTTCGGTTCCTGAGTCTATTTTACAACCCAAAGCCCCACACGAATCAGTTGAGGGCATATAGACCTTATTCTAGAATATTTCCTCTCATGGGTCCCACCACTATATCTTAATTCATTTTAGTACAAGTGACTATATGTTTTAAAATTTTTTTTATATATAGGGAAAGTAATCTATTTTGCAATCTACCGTCCCGCACGAACCACACAAATGCATATCGCCCCGATTTTAGACTATTGTACTTCATACAGATATACATATCATTTTAACGTCTCCAAAACTGCTCTCTTTTAAAACATTGATTCTTAAGTCTCATCCCCTTGTAGTCCCAGTGTCCAAACCCTATACCTTAATTTTTGTTCTAACAATGTTTCCTGTATGAGGCAGGTTTACAATTGGTTGTCGTCTGTGTCGTCCTAAACGAGTGCATATGGCCCTTAATCGATTGCCCCTCATATCATTTTAACACATCGAAAACGCAACTGTTCACGTATATATCATGTCTATATTTGTCTATATTTCTAAGATGAGGCAGTCAGTCAGTCAGTCAGTTAAGTGTGGAGTACTGCTGCCATTTATGGTCAGGCACCCCTGCCGTTCTCCTCAGTGTTCTTGACAAGCTCCAAAGGAGAGTCTGTAATGTGATAGGTACTGATCTGGCGACTCGTCTGCAGCCACTTTCCCATCGTCGAAATGTGGCCTCCCTCTGTCTCTTCTATAAATACTTTCATGGCTTTTGCTCGGATGAGCTTAAGTCACTGATGCCTCCTCAACAGGTGTTTACCCGTGCAACCAGACTGGCAACTGGGTCCCACCCATTCACAGTCAGGTTAGCCAAACGCAGACGACAATTCTACTTCTGCAGCTTCCTCTCTCGCACTTCCCGCCTGTGGAACTCACTCCCGTATTCTTGCTTTCCTGACGGCTACGACCTCCAGAAATTTAAAAGCAAAGTTAATACTCACCTACTAACCACTGGACTCTAGCTCTCTCCCCTCCCCTGTATAATCTTCACGTTCTCTCCGCCCATGTATCTGTCATTGCACCTGCTTTCTCAGCTTTCTATTGTTCCTTTCTAACTAGCTTGTACTCCTCACTCTTTTCTAATTAATCTTTCTACATTTGTGTAACCCCCTGCACATCAGTGGCGTTTCTGCCTTGCTCGGGGTGAAATGATTAAAAAAAAATACCCCACAACGCACATTCAAGATGAGGTAGTATTTGCACTATTGTCCTCATATTTGTTGCCATTTGTACGACGTTTCGGCCGTTGTACGCTCCGGCCTTCTTCAGAACAAAACCTTTTATTACAATCACTGGGGTATATCATCTCCATCCCTGTTTTGCGTAGAGCCTCTTTTTGGTAGTCATGAGTTATCTCCCTTTAACCCTGTAAGTCACCACTGCTGATCTAAAAATGGCATATAATGTATTGTTCAGATCGGAGGCCACAATTGAAACCACATAAGGTACGCAGATGATACAGTGCTGATAGCAGACACGGAAAGGAAACTACAAGACCCCCTACAGAAGGTACTTGAAGAGAGTGATAAGAAAGGACTACAAATAACCTGCAAGAAAACCGAATGCATGGTCATCAGCAAAACAGAACAGTCCAAAATACTAATTACTAGTAGGGAATACTAAAATCAAGCAGGTTCAAAAATTTAAATAGGTCTTCAAGATACACACGACCCTGCTTTAGACCACAATAGATTATATAATTTTAAGAAATTTGTAAACAAACAAAAATTCATCGATTTTAAAAATATTTCAAAAGATTTCTGACATTTTATTTAAGTGAAATTAGAAAATTGAAAGTTAAATTAATCTGATTTGAAAGAAATATTACTTATAGCATAAAAATAATATACAACCAATTATTAACGATGGGTTGTGTTTATCTGATCGAACGTTTGTTGGACTGTTGAATGACGAAGCGATGACTGCTACTATAGATGACCATAAATGACAATTTTCATAAATCTAAGTGAAAGGACAAAACTCTTAGATTACGTAACCTTTTCAAAATAATGGCAATTTTAGTCTACCAGACATGAAAATAAGAAACGTATTAAGTAAAAAAATACAAAATAAAATAGCGCAACTACGATTATTAATCTTTGCAATTTTGGACTCTAAATTTCGTTTCCATTTAATTATGTCACATCCAGGGAATAGCTCAATACAGAATTTTACAAGATTTTAAACTATTATAAAAAATTATAATTAAAATGTAAAAAACTTGAACAAATTCTTGTAAAAATTAATTTTTCATCGGAATTTTTTAATTTTTATCAGGCAATAATGTACTTAATATTACTTATTTACAAAAGCAATTAAAAGCTTTTCTAATTAAGTAATGTCATTGTTTTATTGGATTCATTATTTTTCAATTCAGAGCAGATTTTTATTTAGATAGCACTAATTTGAAAAAAAAAACTAGTTGATTTACAATCTTCAAAGAATCCTACTTTTAACAATTTTTTCAGGGAATAGGAAGGTTCTGTGCGAAATTTCATGAAGTAAGTGGGGGGGGGGGGTAACATATTTAAAAATATTTTTTACCAAAATTTTCTAAAAACAATTAAAAAATAATTTAATTCATTTGTAAATAAGTCCTGAAAATTTCATTAAAATCGAACAATTATTTGATTTTTACAAGAATTTCCAAATAAATGTGTTTTCAACGGAAAACAAGCGCAAAAAAAGTCAATGTTAAAAGTTAGCCACAGTGATAACGTAAACTAAACAAGATTTTAACCAAAATTTTGAACGTGTTAGAAAGGATTAAAAAAATTTCAAAAAATAATTAAAAAATGCTTTGGTCTTTCATCTTAATAAATGCATCAACATTTTGACGATAAAACTTGATTTTCGTTAAGATGGTGGCCGTTTTCATTACGCTATGCCATTTTCCCGCGAAACCGTGGCGGTACCTACTTTAAAAACAACTTTATAATTATTACTAGCAAAACCCAGAGCCGTATATTGTGGTCGGAACTAACACGTTGGTACTGACGGAAGAAGCAATTCCTGTCTAGATTTGTTATTGTGAGAATATTGTGCTCACTCTGGCCTTCCTTGTGCCTTACTACCATCATGGCTTTCCACATCTCCCTATCCCTGGTGGCTCTTAGCACTCTTTCTCCTGTTACACCACCCAAACACTGCTCTGTCATCCACTAGCTCAAAATCATAAATCTAGAATATAAATGTATAGAATTTAGCATGACCATAAAATGAGGGATCAATTTATACATTGTTTATAATATAGAATTGATCCCCCATTTTATATCCACATTATAATTTCTTATAAGCGGTTGGCATATATATTTTTCTTCTATGTGACCTGTCCTTTCAGGACGTAGGCGATCATGGCTTTCCACATCTCCCTATCCTTGGTGGCTCTTAGCACACTTTCTCCTGTAACACCACGCAACCCTCGTTCCGTCATCAACCTGATCAGGTCCTTCAAATATGTTATCAGATTCTTTCCTCTGTCTCTTTTTCCCTCTATCTAACCTGTTAGTATCAGGTTCTCCAAGCGCTCTTTTCTTCATTGCATGTCCTGGAACTTTAGTTGTCTCTTCCTGATGCTCAGTATTAATTTCCTTTTCGTTTCTATCCTTTCCAAAGCCTCGTCATTGCTCACATGCTCGGTCCATGATATTCATAGCATCCTTCTGTAGAACCACATTTCAGTCGCTTCAAGTTTTCCCTTCATCTTTGTTGATATTGTCCAACATTCACTGCCATATTGAAGAACCGACATCACATAGCAATCCAGTACTCTCTTCTTTGTTTCTAGCGAAATTGTCCTGTTTCTTAATACTCTTCTCAACTCCTGGAATGCATCCTTGTGCTTTTGGATCTCAGGAATATAAATGTATAGAAACTGCTGTGACCATAAAGTGAGGGGTCAGTTTATATATTGATTGTAATATGGAACTGATCCCCCACTTTATATCCAGTATGCTTCTGTAGAACCACATTTCAGCTGCTTCAAGTTTTCCCTTCATCTTTGTTGATATTGTCCAACATTCACTGCCATATTGAAGAACCGACATCACATAGCAATCCAGTACAAGCCTCACTTTCTCATCACCCCCCATACCGTGATTGAGAAGGGAAGAGACTATGTTGGCTTTAGAACAGGAATTTCGAAACATTTGTGTTCCTTTTAATATGTTCTGTTTTACGTCTATGAAATCCCTCAGCACTAATGAGTCGTCACATTTTAACCGAACATCGTCTATTTGCATGCGTGTTTGTGCCTATATGAAATGTCTTCGGGATATTATTGCTTTTAGTCAAATAAATAAAACAAATTTACAATTGTTTTCCTCAAGTTCGTTAATTTATTACTTCACTGAGAAACGAGTCTGCAAATTTCGGTGCCGATAAACGGTTCCTAAAACAATTGTCTTTTACTCAAATCAGAAATTAGTACGGAAAAATCAAACAAGAAAATAAATAAAATAAAAGTATTGATTTAATCATTTTATTATTTAAATTGGTTTTGTTTCGCTTACACGTAAGTTGATCAAAGCTGGGAACTCTTACCAAATTATTCTCCGAAAATTACTGCCTAAATTACGCCAGTGGCTTCTCTGCTGTCTTTCGCTATTCAAACTCGTCCACCCGCTTACGATCAACCTTAACGCCACCCGCCGGTGGAAAATGCCTACCCATTCACTTGTTCGTTTTATAGCGATTTTCCACTCAGTGCACGTCTTTATCACGCATTCTTCTCATATTTTTAGACAACTAAACCTAATAATTTAACCTCGGGGTTTAGTTTAACGTTTTTAAAATTAAACACTTTTATTTTTTGGTTTCTTTTTGTTGTTTTATTTATTGTCTTTCCAACTAGCCGCCCTACTTAGATAGACATTGAAGCGCCAATATTTTAACTTTTATTTATTTATTTTTGGCGTAGATGTGGGTGGTGCGGGTTTTGCTTTCTTGGTTAATGTCCTGTTCGTCTTCATTCCACGTTTGTCGTCGCTTCTGGCAAAACGGTCTCCTCTTCACTAACGAGATGCGGAAAAATGCCGAGAAACGTTTTGTTTTATTTATTCACTGGTTCCGAGAGACATTTAATACATTCGGCTCTCAAACTGGTAGGCGCACGAAGCTAGACGAGGGGAAACAGAACGAGACGTGGTGAGGCGACGTGCAATGTTTAGGGTTGAAATTTAGCTGTGCGCAATTAGCAAGAAAATCGAGAATTGAAGAGTTTGAGTTTGAGTTTTGTTTAACGGCATATCAACACCTCTGTGGGTTATTTAATGCCTAAAAGTTAGCGTTTTAAGGTATTTTTTTTAATGTTCGATTATAGTGAGAAGGTTGATTTAGTCAGAGTTTTTTTTTTTTAATTCCTTTTTAATTTTAGAAAAAAACGGAAGATGTCTTCTAGTTTTGTATTCAAAAATGTATTACTGGTAATAATTTTTTACTTCAAAAATGTATAATTTTCTATAAAAGTGTATTTTTATACTTTCATAGTGTTTTGACCCCAGTTTGGGGGTTAACTATTTTCCCATAGTTTCGACCCTAACAGGTGCTACCACTCTGCGTCAGGGTGGACCTGAGAACAGCAGCAATTAAGAGGTGGTTCCATGCTCTTCACAATCTCCCAATCAGAGGCCTTGCTGCCGGATGCAGTTTACCGTCATGTCCAGGATCGATATTTCGGAGACAATCTCTTAAATAAACAACACATGGAAAGGAAATAGTGCTTGAGGAATTGCGCTGAAGTTATCAGGACACGAAATTCCGATTCTTACCCAACAAAAGCCAAAAAAACAAAAAAAAACAAAACAAAAAAAAAACATGGCTGGCGCTTATGATGTGTAGTAATAATGAACAATAATCTAGTTTAGAGTACCATTAGAGAGTTCGATTCTTATCAAGTCTTTTATTATTGAGGGTTAGGTTAAGCTGAAAAAAGGGCCTCTATACTGTGTTATATTCTAAAAAATAATCTGGTTTAACGTACCATTAAAGAATTCGATCCTTACAAAGTGCTTCATTATTGAGGGTTAAGTTGAAAAAAGAGAAGAGGCTGCTGTGCTATATTATAGAAAATAATATACTTTAACGTACCATTTGAGAGTTCGATCCTCATCAAGTATTTTATTATTGATGGTTAATTTAAGCTGAAAAAAAAAGAAAAGAAAAAGGCCCCTATGCTGTCTTATAGAAAATAATCTAGTTTAACATACAATTCAAGAGTTCGATCTTCACCAAGTGCTTCATTATTAAGAGTTAGGTTAAGTTCAGAAAAAGAAAAGAGGCTCCTATGCTGTTTTATATTATAGAAAAATATCTAATTTAACGTACCATTAGATAGTTCGGTCCTTATCAAGAACTTAATATTTGATGGTTTGGTTAAACTTCTTGTTACATTTTGCTTGTTTAGTATATGAGAGAAAAAAGGCTAAAATTCCAGCTTGCGTTTTTGTTTTTTGTAATAAGGTTAACCCTGTACAAGGCTCAAGGGTCACTCGAGGTAGAGGTAATATTAAGAGGCTGTTTATGCGGATAGGAAAGAAAGATAACGGTTAACCCTAGACTTGAATGCATTAAAAAGCTACTACAATGATATATATATAATCGCCGACTGACGCCAATTCGGTCGGGTTTCAATCCTGGGTAAAAGGCAATCGGCTGTTTAACCGTACTGATGAGCTGTGATACAGCGAAACAAATCTGTCTGCGGATGACTATATATATATATATATATATATATATATATATATATATATATATATTTAATCATATCACCCCGAGCAAGGCGGTAACGCCAGTGATGTGCAGGGGCTATGTAAGAGTGAAAAGATTGGAAAAGAAAAAACCGGAAACCACATCCTAAGCAGGAAACAAGGGATGAGCCTATTCACCTGTTCAATAGACGTGGGTGGAGTGTTAACCGGGCGATAGTTTAGTCTATCTACTCCAATTGAGAAAAAAGTGAGAAGATTGGAAAAGAGAAAACCGGAAACCGCTTCCTAAACAGGAAACAAGGGATAAGCCTCTTAACCTGTTCAATAGACGTGGGTAGAGTGTGAACCGGGCGATAGTTTAGTCTATCTACTCCAATTGAGAAAAAAGTGAGAAGATTGGAAAAGAGAAAACCGGAAACCGCATCCTAAACAGGAAACAAGCGAAGAGCCTCTTCACCTGTTCAATAGACTCAATAGACGTGGGTGGAGTGTGAACCGGGCGATATATATATATGTCATTGCAGTAGCCTGACGAGGTACTACTAAGTTAGTATCTAAACACAAAGGCTCTTGTGTTGTAGTAAAATATATTTTCATCATAAATTTATAATAAGAATATTACCATATATATATGTATATGTGTGTGTGTGTGGGTCTCTCCTAATTCGCGATACTTAAGGTTTAAAATGAATTTTTATAAATGAAAAAACGTTTTTAAAGCATTCATTTTAAAATTAATTGAAAGCTATTTCTAGTAAACAAAATACTCTGGTGTATTTTGAACAAGAATTATATTGATCAGCATCGATATTTTTCTTTGTTAAAATAGCTTAAAAGAGTAAACTAATCCATGGATGTAAAATTAATCTCAGTTAACTATTCCCAGGAAATATCGACTTGTTTTTTTTTTTTTTTTTAATCGTGTTACCCCAAGCAAGGCATTTCACTGCCACTATAGTGCAGGGGCTTACATAGAGGGATTGGGTATAGGAAATATCAGAAGGAGCGTGATAGACGACTTAGGATGTACATAGGGAGAGAGTTTGAGAGAGTGGGTGTGAGTTAGTGTGCTAGGAGGTGTCTATTGACCTTCCATTTAAACTCCTGGAGGTTGTAGCCGTCGGGGAAGCAAGCATGCGGTAGGGAATTCCACAGGCGGGAAGTGCGAGGAAAGAAGCTGTTGGGGTAGAAATTGCGGTTACATTCCATCGGTTTCACTGTAAAAGGGTGGGACCTAGTTGCCAATCTAGTATCTCGTGCAAATTCACATCTAGGGGGCACCAGTGATTTAAGTTCGTCAGAGGAGAAGCCATGAAAGTATTTATAGAAGAGGCACAGGGATGCCACGTCACGCCGGTGAGAGAGATACTGCAGGCGGTCAGCCAAGTCGGTATCAATTGCATTACAGATTCTTCGCTGTATTTTGTCAAGAACCCCGAGGAGAATAGAAGGGGCATCCGACCAGATGTGGCAGCAGTACTCAATACACGGGCGGATGGTGGATTTATATAATTGCAGGATAGATTCAGGCGGAAAGAATTTCCGGGCCCTGCACAGAGAGCCGACTTTCATAGCTGCGGATTTAGCAATGGATTCGACGTAGTCATTCCACTTGTGGTCCGCTGAGTGTGTCAGGCCAAGCAGGCGTAGTGATTTACTCTCTGAGAGGCAAGCCTGTTCCATGCTAATGGGAGGGAGGTGCGGTTGTCTGTGGTGGTTAATTGACAACAGCTTCGTTTTGGAAGAATTGAATTTTATGAGCCATTTCTGACCCCAATCCGCCAAGGATTGGAGGTCCTTCTCAAGCACGGCAGCGAGGTTCGCCTTGTCACCAACACCAGATTTTTGATCGAGGCGAGAGTAAACTGTGGTATTATCAGCGTACATGCCTACTTGTGATCTTATGGTATCGGGGAGATCATTGATATAGATTAGAAAGAGCGGAGGACCTAGGATAGAGCCTTGGGGTACACCCGCGTTTGTAGGGTAGTTCTGGGAGGCATGTCCGTTTAATACCAACTTCAGTTTACGGTTAGTGAGGAATGACCGGATTAAGTCCAACAAAAGTCCAGTTATGCCATAGCTTCGCAGTTTCCGTAGAAGGCATGCCATACTCTGTCGAATGCTTTAGAGATATCCAAGGCGACGGTTCGGAATTTGTATTATTCTTATATGCTATGTCATTTTTTTTTATTTCAATTCTTTCTATAACCGTGGTTTCTAAATTAGGAAATAGCCTCCCCGCCAACGGGGGCAATTTGACTTTAAGGAGGGCAATTCAGTTGACAAATCTGATTTTTTTTCTAGTGAGCCTGTGTGAGTATATGCGAGTTAATACATAATCTACATATACAGTCCGTTAAGTGCCATACGTGATACACGTTTGGGCGATCATGTCTCGAAAGAGACATGACTGATTGGAGTGAAAATTTTCGAACAGCAGGTTGCCATTAATTTTTGTGGTAGACTGGTTGCCAACAAAGGCTACAGAACCCAATCTGTCTTGCTATTTAATCCCTAGCTGAAAGGAGAAGCGATTGATTAATAATTTCCCCAAGAGTATTTGCGCATAAGTGAAGCAACGAATTGAACTAGAATTTGAACTCGGCTCTCTGATTTCTCGTTCCGAGACGATATCTACTGCACCGTCATGCATATCCGTCAGCAGTATGATAACATTAGTGCAGATTAAGATTTAATCTTTTTAGAAAATTGATACTGCACTCGGTGTGAAAGCTGGGATTTCATGTAATAAATAGTGACACCAAAAATTGGGATAATAGCATTTAGCAATTTTTGAGTATTTAGTTTTTAATGATGTAAATGTACAGAAATACCTAGTTTCCGCAGTTTTTTTTTTTTTTTACTTTTTTTCTCATTCCTTTTTCTCATTCCTTGCCTCTTCTGGTAGTCGGGAGTGGCGAGCCAGTAACTTAGAGAGTCGGGTTAGAGGGAGATAACTCATGACTACCAAAAGAGGTTTCGCACAAAGAATGAGAATGATATACTTCAGTGATCATAATAAAGGGTTCGGTTCGAAATTTCTAGCATCTGAGGAAGGCTGGATCTTACAACGGCTGAAACGTTGTACAAATGGCAACAAAGATGGGGACAACAGACCTATTAATGTTAGTCAGTTAAGTGCCATACGTGGTACACGCTATTGGCAATCATGACTGACTAGGCAGAAGATTATCCTGGAGTATGTTGCCATTGCTTTCAGCGGTAGATTGGCTACCAGCCTAGGCTATAGAACCCAATCTGTTCTATTACTTAACCCATAACTAGAGGGGAGAGAGGGATTAATACCTTTCCCAAGGGTATTTGTGAGCAAGTGCAAATAATGCAGCTAGAATTCGAACTCGGCGCCCAGATTTCTCGTTCCGAGTCGATATCCACTGCCCCACAGCGCACATCCGTCCTAATAATATAAATAGTGCAAATACTACCTCATCTAACAAACATAGACAAAACTGTAGACTCGTTGCCAGTTTAATCATCTTCTATGTGCCTTGTCCCTTCAGGACGTAGGCGACCCTGGCCTTCCACGTTTCCCTATCCCTGGTGGCTCTGAACACGCCTTCTCTTGTTACACCATGCAATCCACGTTCCGTCATCCACCTGATTAGGTCCTTCACATATGTTATTCGTTGCTTTCCCGTCTCTTTTTCCCTCTATCTGGGCTGTTAGTATCAGATTCTCCAAGCCCTCCTTCCTCATTGCGTGTCCCAGGAACTTCAACTGTTTCTTACTGATGCTCAGTATTAATTTCCTTTTTGTTTCCATCATTTCCAAAACCTCATCATTGCTCACATGCTCGATCCATGATATTCGCAGCATCCTTCTGTAGAACCACATTTCAGTTGCTTCAAGTTTTTCCTTCATCTTTGATGATATTGTCCAGCATTCACTGCCATATTGAAGGACGGACAGCACGTAGCAATCCAGTACTCTCTTTCTAGTTTCTGGTGAAATTGTCCTGTCTTAATACTTTACTCAACTTCTGGAATGCTTTCTTCGCCATGCCAATTCGCCTTCGGATCTCTGTGTCGCACTTTCCATCTTCTGTTATAACGCTTCCCAGGTATTTAAATTTTTGTACCTGCTTGATTCTGGTATCCCCGACTTCTATTTGGCATTTTGGGGTGCCCTTTTTACTGATGACCATGCATTCGGTTTTCGTGCAGTTTATTTCTAGTCCTTTCTTGTTACTTTCTTCTGCTACCTTCTGTAGGAGGTCTTGTAGTTTTCTTTCTGTGTCTGCTATCAGCACTGTATCATCTGCGTGCATTAGGTTGTTTAGATTGTGGCTTCAGATTACGAATCCAGGCATAACTTCTATGGTCCTCAAAACATTCTCGCTTTACAAGTTGAACAGATATGAATCTGGGATATAAATGTATAGAAACTAGCATGGCCACAAAATGCGGGATCAGTTTATATATTGTTTATAATATATAATTGATCCTCCGTTTTATATCCACCTTATAATTTCTTTTAAACAGTTGGCATATATATTCTTCTTTTATGTGCCCTGTCCTTTCAGGACGTAGGCGATCATGGCTTTCCACGTCTCCTTATCCCTGGTGGCTCTTAGCACACTTTCTCCTGTTACACCACCCAAACCCCGCTCTGCCATCCACTAGCTCAAGACCATAAATCTACAATATAAATGTATAGAAACTAGCATCGCCATAACATGAGGGATCAGTTTATATGTTGTTTATAATGTAGAATTGATCCCCCATTTTATAACCATATTGTAATTTCTGTAGGAGGTCTTGTAGTTTCCATAGTCTAGTTACAATTGTGAAGAGATTATCCGAACAATTTTCATGAAAATATTTATATCTAAACTTATTTATAAATGTAACTGTGTGTGTGTGTGTGTGTCCGTTACCTATAGACTACGAAACGGCTGAACCGATTTTCTTGAAAATTTACACAGTTATACTATAAGCGGCTGCGAGTCTTTTTAGCTAGGTTTTGTGTCGAGGTACCCCGATAAATATCGAAAATCGAAAAAATCGGTTTATAGAAGGAGTGGTTCGATTTTAATCAAATTTGATACACTCATAGACAATGACATAAGAAACGATATTCAGAAGTTTCAAGATTGCAGTTCTTACAATAGTGCAGAAAATCGATAATATATATATATGTAAGAGGCAAGATGTTTGTGTGTGTGTCTGTTTATCTGCCTGTATGCCTGTATTTTTTTCAGCCCTTTTATTTTAGTTTTTGCTTCGGGTTTGGCTCTAAGTAGGTATAATTGTAGTTCTTAGTCTCAGCCATGATACCATTTACTCAGAGGACTTATTTAGCCTTCAAAATTCAGTTTACGACGAAAAAAACCTATTTGATATCGATACCAGGAAATCAAAATTTGACTTACATCCATTCATTTTTCTTTCAGTCTACGGTTTCGTTTTAACTGGAAACAACTATTGCTTTTTAGTCTTTCGTGCCAACGTCCAAAGAGTCTGAGCTCCAGGACCAGGCATTAGTTTTAAAGCTTCATTTCACCCGAGCAACACCGGGCTATACTGCTAGTAAAAACTAAGTGAAGCTATACTACGGCGGTGGGAAATTGACCAAAGAAAAAAATTACTGCTGAGTATTGTGATATGTGTTGTGGTGCAGTGGATATCAGCTCGGAATGTAAAATCGGATAGTTGGGTTCAAATTCCAGTTCATTTTTCAGCATTCACTTACGCGTAGACATTTTTTTGAAGGGTATTAATCCGCTGCGTCGTTCTCCAGCTATGATTTAAATATCAGAACAGATTGAGTTCTATCGCCTTGGTTGGCTACCAGTCTTCCACAGAATGTAATTATGAAAAATTTTTCAAAACATCTATATCTGCTCCGGTTCGTATCCTAACGTAAACAATATTACGAAATCTTAAGGAAAGTTGTTGCATAGGGTAGGGTAGTGTAGGGTAAATGTCTCTTTGATTCGGCCTTGTGTCACACATAACCGAAATCCCTACAGCTTACAAGTTTATGCAGATTTATCATTAGAATTATTATCAGAAGGTTTTCATCAGAAGGTTATTTGTCGGTAATAGTGTGAAATAAAATATACATTTTGCATTTAAAAATAGAAATTTATTAAAAGGAGGAATAACAAGAATTCGTAGAAATTAATGTTCACTGAGAAAGTTAAGGGTATCAAGAGTTTGTGCAAAATGTTTCCAGTAGTAATTGTTGAAAGAGATAAAGAGAAAGAGAAAGAGAATTATCATCAGAGGTTTTTCATCAGAAGGTTGGTTGTCGGAAGGATGGAATGTGTGGAATAGTGTCAAAATAAAATATACATTTTCAACGTTAAAATAGAAATTTATTAAAAAGAGAAATAACAAGAATTTGTAGAAATTAATGTTCACTGAGAAAGTTAAGGGTATCAAGAGTTTGTACAAAATGTTTGTAGTAGTAATTGAAATAAGGAGATTAATAGTAAGAGATAAGGAGAAAGAGAAAGAGGACAATGTTTGAGTCACTTGAAGTTGAAGTTACATTTTAGATGTTTGTCTGGATCCCAATGACTCTCTGTTTGACTGAAGTCCTTTTATTGTAATCTAGATTGTTTGCACTTACTTGTGAGGTTCTTTTTGATCTTGCAAGTTGCTCCAATTCATCAAAAATCATTTTAACACCTACTTGCGAAATTTGGTTTTGACTTGATTCTTTCAAGCACATGGTCAATCCTTTTTCTATTTGGGAAAACCAGGATTTCACATGTCATTGTGAATTTTTGTAAAAGTGAAGAAGGTTGATTTTAATTCATTTTTTATTTGCTGCAAAGTTACGAAATGGTATTAACCGACATATTTATTTGTTTTATATACATTTATAAATAATGTTAGAAAGCACTGGTCTTCCACATAAAGTAATAGCAACACACTGCGAAAAATCTTCCCAGCCATTCACGTATGTCACTTAACTGAAATGATCGGGTTTAAACACTTAGACATAATATTCATAAGGTGTATAAAGCATCATTTTTTACTCATTGATAAATTATGAGGATCAACTTCACAACTAATAATCTATAATTTCTCTGCATCAACTTCGCATAAAATACTGCCATCAACTTTTTGCTAAATTTTGACAAAGTTTTCTTTGCATCTGTTTAGTGATACGTAACATTCAGTCGCTTTTTGTATTCTACAACCGTTAAACAAGCAGATAGAAAATAAAGACATCGACGTATTTTCAAAAGATTGGAAGTGTATGACTAAATTTGAACGTCGTCTGTTGACCGGTTTTCGCATCTTAATCAGTAAACTTCAGTCGGGAGGGATGTCAAGTTTAGGGGTAATTCTTTTTTTTTTTTTTTTTACTCATTTCACCCCGAGCAAGGCGGAAACGCCACTGATGTGCAGGGGGTTACGTAACTGTAAAAAGATTAATTAGAAAAGAGTGAGGAGTACAAACTAGTTAGAAAGGAACAACAGAAAGCTGAGAAAGCAGGTGCGATGACAGATACATAGGTGGAGAGAAAGGGAAGGTTATACAGGGGAGGGGAGAGAGCTAGAGTCCAGTGGTTAGTAGATGAGTATTGACTTTGCATTTAAATTTCTGGATGTTGTAGCCGTCAGGAAAGCAAGAATACGGGAGCGAGTTCCACAGGCGGGAAGTGCGAGAGAAGAAGCTGCAGGAGTAGAATTGTCGTCTGCATTTGACTAACCTGACTGTGAATGGGTGGGACCCAGTTGCCAGTCTGGTTGCACGAGTAAACACCTGTTGAGGAGGCATCAGTGACTTAAGCTCATCCGAGCAGAAGCCATGAAAGTATTTATAGAACAGACAAAGGGAGGCCACATTTCGACGATGGGGAAGTGGCTTCAGTCGAGTCGCCAGATCAGTACCTATCACATTACAGACTCTCCTTTGGAGCTTGTCAAGAACACTGAGGAGAACGGCAGGAGCACCTGACCATAAATGGCAGCAGTCCTCCATGCACGGACGGATGGTTGACTTGTATATATGCATGAAAGTATTTATAGAACAGACAAAGGGAGGCCACATTTCGACGATGGGGAAATGGCTGCAGTCGAGTCGCCAGATCAGTACCTATCACATTACAGACTCTCCTTTGGAGCTTGTCAAGAACACTGAGGAGAACGGCAGGGGCACCTGACCATAAATGGCAGCAGTACTCCATGCACGGACGGATGGTTGACTTGTATATATGCATGAAAGTATTTATAGAACAGACAAAGGGAGGCCACATTTCGACGATGGGGAAGTGGCTGCAGTCGAGTCAAGGCTGTACTATAAGGCTTTCACTGATTACTGGAATGAAATTCGACTGCTACGATTTTGAACCTAAATTTAATCTCCTCTCCTTAAAAAAACAGTAAAAATTTGGAAAAAATATTTTGCCAATATTTATCTGAAGCACCGCCTTCAAATTTGAGTGCAATAACATGATTCTAAAATCGATTTCACCTAATGCTAAGAAAGTCGGTTCTCTTTGTAGAGCCACGAAGTTTATTCCACCTGAAACCATCCTGCACATATATAAATCTACCATCTGTCCGTGCATTGAATACTGCTGCCATATCTGGTCGGGTGCCATATCTGGTCTGGTCGCCTGCTAACCAGCTAGGCGTCCTTGACAAAATCCAACGGAGAATCTGCAATGTGATCGATCCCGACTTGGTGTCACTTTCGCACTGGTGCAATGTCACTTAAGGAATTTCAAGTAACAACTAAAATAGACAGCATATGCAAGTCGAAGAGAAAATAATGCTAATGAAATTGTTGTCGTTCCACACTACTTAAAACAAAAGTCTAGGAATGAAACCCCAATCAATGCTTGAAAGAGCAGTGGATTCGCGAACTCTATTCTCCTGGAAATTGTTTTAACAGAAAGATTTTATAAATTTCAGCCAACAGTAACACTGATTGCTCGCTCAATGAAAACAAAAGTTAACTTCCAAGGAAATGGTTTATGAAGACTGGTTACTTTTTCAATTCTTCGCCTAGGTGCTCCTGCTATCCACCTAGGAATCCCTGACAAAATCCAACGGAGAATCTGTAATGTGATCGATCCCGACTTGGCGGCTCAGATACAGTCACTTTCTCACAGACAATGGTCGTAGGACAACTAATCGACAGTCGAGACAATAATGTCCATTTATAAATAAGTTTAGATGGATACTCATATTTGAGTGGATATTCCTTTTACCTATAATTAAATCTAAATACATATTTCGGTTAATATTATTTCGTAAGATTTTGTAATATTTTTGTTTACGTTAGGGCACGGAACAGATATGGATGTTGTAAGAAATTAGGAATTTATGCATTTGCGGTTTAATTTGACGTTGTTAAACTATAAAATCTTCCGTGATCGACTGATAAGACACGTCTGATTTAATAACGGCTTCTCTTAGGTATATGGGAGTCGCAGGAGTCGCAGTTAGCATTTACCTCTGCTGCTATGACACTGTCAGCTGTCTGCCTTCGGGTGGAGAGCTTTTTCTGCCTTCGAACAGAGAGCACTAACCCAGTCGTGATTCCGCCGAAGGGTAGAATCACGACTGGGGAAAGATAGACAGATATTTTTGGCCTGGCTATATGGCCGGGAAGACCCACATTAAGAAGACCTTGTGTCACATCACGCCTTAATGGATAAATACCGTCGCAGGAGTCGTAGTCGGCATTTACCTCTGCTGCTATGACACTGTCAGCTGTCTGCCTTCGGGTAGAGAGCGCTCTCTGCCTTCGAGCAGGGAGCACTAACCCAGTCGTGGTTCCGCCGAAGGGTAGAAGCATAACTGGGGAAAGATAGATATTTTTGGCCTGGCTATACGACCGGGAAGACCCACATTAAAAAGACCTTGTGTCACATCATGCCTTACGTGGGAAGGTGGGTAAATACCGTCGCAGGTTTGAATCTTGCCGTAAATACATAAGTTCTTGATTTCTCAAAACATCCATATCTACTCCAATTCGTATCTTAACTTTAATGAGAGCAGTGGCTCAGATTCAACTTCTAATAAGCTCTCTCTTCTGCTTTAATTAAATATACAAGAAAGGATAATTTTTGCATAGCTTTTATTGTAATATGCAGGACTTTCCATTACAGTAGGGTTAGGGGTGCTGGATTTACTACGACACTAACGTAAATAATGACAATATTACGAAATCTTAAGGAAAGTTACGAAATGATATTCTTCTTCTTCTATGTGCCTTGTCTCTTAAGGACGTAGGCGATCATGGCCTTCCACTTTTCCGTATCCCTGGTGGCTCTGAGAACGCTTTCTCTTGTTACACCATGCAATCCTCGTTCCGTCATCCATCTGATTAGGTCCTTCAAATATGTTATCCGTTGCTTTCCACTGACTCTTTTCCCCTCTATCTGGGCTGTTAGTATCAGATTCTCCAAGCCCTCCTTCCTCATTGCGTGTCCCAGGAATTTCAGCTGTTTCTTACTGATGCTCAGTATTAATTTCCTTTTTGTATCCATCATTTCCAAAACCTCATCATTGCTCACATGCTCGATCCATGAGATTCGCAGAATCCTTCTGTAGAAGTACATTTCAGTTGCTTCAAGTTTTTCCTTCATCTTTGATGATATTGTCCAGCATTCACTGCCATATTGTAGAACCGACATCACATAGCAATCCAGTACTCTCTTCCTAGTTTCTAGTGAAATTGTATTGTTTCTTAATATCTTACTCAACTTCTGGAATGCATCCTTGTGCTTTTGGATCTCAGGAATATAAATGTATAGAAACTGCTGTGACCACAAAGTGAGGGGTCAGTTTATATATTGATTGTAATATGGAACTGATCCCCCACTTTATATCCAGTATGCTTCTGGAGAATCACATTTCAGTCGTTTCAAGTTTTTCCTTCATCTTTGATGATATTGTCCAGCATTCACCGCCATATTGAAGAACCGACATCACATAGCAATCCAGTACTCTCTTCCTAGTTTCTAGTGAAATTGTATTGTTTCTTAATATCTTACTCAACTTCTGGAATGCTTCCTTTGTCATGCCAACCAACATATTTATATGTTTTAATTTTTTTAATAATGTTAGAAAACACTGGTCTATAATTTATTCTTGTTAATACCGTATTGGTATGGTCAAGAAGATGAGAGACAGGAAATTGACTAACAATGCAAGGATGTAATAATTACTTTCCCATAATGAGCAAGACGTTATGTAGGGAAAAACTTGATAGGCGTTAATATTGAGTTTTTTTAAATGTTCCTTCGTGTATAAATTAGAACATTTATTTAATAAACTGAATGAACTTTCTGGCCAACTCAATATTTGCATGTCAGTCAATATTTGCATGTCAGTGCCATATGTGAAATACACTTAGGCGATCATGTCTTGAAAGAGACATGACTGACTGGTCAAAAGTTTATCCCGCAATAGGTTGCCATTACTTTCTGCGGTAGACTGGTTGCCAACTAACGTTATAGAACCCAATCTGCCCTGTTATTTAACCTATAACTGGAGGAGGAAGTGATTTATTATATTATTACGTAGTAATTTGTGGGGGATCAGTTTATTACTTCATAACAATAGAAAACCGATACCCCACTTAATGACCAGTAAAAAGCCTTAATCATGATTCCAACATTTATATTCAGTCAGTCAGTTAAGTGCAATACGTGATACACGCTTTGGGCGATCATGTCTCGAAAGAGATATGACTGACTGGGCAGAAGATTATCCCGTAGTAGATTGCCATTACTTTCTGCGGTAGACTTGTTTCCAGCCAAAGCTACAGAACCCAATCTGTCCGGTTGTTTAAACCATACTGGAGGGAAGAGACGGATTAAAACCTTTCCCAAATTTATTTGCGTGTAAGTGAATGCAAGGAATTCAACTGGAATTTGAACCCGGCTCTCTGATTTCTCGTTCCGAGCCGATATCCCCTGCACCATTACGCACGCCCATTGCATTAGTGATAACGCAGAAATTGGGACAAGTTCGGTAAAGATTTGTTTACACCTAGAATTTGTATAACTGCGCCTGATTTGGGAAGTTTAGATTTTAACTTCCTCGGCTAGAAGAGGTCGTTGAAATTAAATTTTGATAAATTATATCCGGAAAACAAAGATTTCTGAAGAACTAAAAAAAAGAAAAAAAAATCGAAATTCGGAGATAAAAATCCTCGCATGTATCGATCCGATCAGTTTTTCATTTCTGTTTTTTTTTTCTTTTTATCTCGCACCTCCATCTACAGAAATATTTTTTTAATGCCAAAAAATGCACCCCCCCAAAAAAAAAATAAAAATAAAAATAAAATAAGAAAAAAAAATGAGAGAAAGAAACAAAAATGTTACGTTTTCTAAAAACATTTCGTGAAATATCTGCACATATTTTCCGTTAAATTTGATTAAACTGCAACCAAGATTTGCTTTCGAGGATTTGCAAACACCCACCCCCCCCGCCTCAAACACACACACACATCACTTCTTATTTGAAGCAGTAGAGTGTTTGTTGGTGTCAGTTTCGTAAGAATGGATAATTCGAATGAAGTTCAAATATTTGAGAAGAACGAAAGAGGATAAAACAATTTGGAATATTCGGACTTGCGTGCGTACACTTTTCACAACACACACACACGCGCATGCGCGAGCACACACACACACACACACACACACACACACACACACACACACACACATATATATATATATATATATACATATATATATATACATGCTCTCACACCCTAACCCTAATTGAGCACTGTGGAGGAATGGTAGACTTTGAAAGAAAAATAGCTACTCAAGCACATCGTTCATTCAGTAAAGAATTTGAACACTCTCAGCTACTGGCGTATGTTACATTGTATATAACATGCTAAAAGTTCACCTTCTTTTAACAAGCGTCAATAGCTCAGTGGTAGAATCGCCGACTGATATCAATTCGGCAGGATTTCTATCCTGGCTAGAAGCAATCGGATGACTAACAACACTGATGCGCTGTGATACAGCGAAACCGATTTGTCTGCCTATATATATATATATATATATATATATAGAGAGAGAGAGAGAGAGAGAGAGAGAGAGAGAGTTTGTGCAAAGAATTTGTCACTTCAACTGAACAGCTTCCTGCTGACTTCAAAGTTTTTTAGGATACCGTTATGATGATGTCTTCATTAAAAAACAAACAAACAAAAAATCAACAGCCACGATGAGTGAAACCATCATAAACTTGTCTTCAAGCAACTTCGAATTCGGTATGAATCTGCTCAGTTAAAGTGACAAATTCTCAACGATCGATCTACATACCGATTTCAAGCACAAAAAGAAACAACAACTTGCTTGCCAATATACTTTTTGTCAGTAAATCTACTGAGAAAACAACAATCCTAGAGATAAACATTATCATAACTCAACAGTATATGTCGTTATGCTGCCCTATGTATATTGGAATGAGCTCTTCCTCCTTCATAAATACTAACCTGCAATGCTTCCTAAAAGAGACAGTCTTGATGCAGTGTAACTTGACAGTTCGGACGGACACATCTATCTCTTATGTTGTATGTATGTTCTGTTATTGCAATACACTGGTTTAACCTACCTTCTTCTTTTCGTGTCTTTCTTTCTGGCCCTAACACACACACACACACACACACACACACACACACACACACACACACACACACACACACACACACACACACTCCACCCACGTCTATTGAACAGGTGAAGAGGCTCATCCCTTGTTCCCTGTTTAGGATGTCGTTTCCGGTTTTCACTTTTCCAAACTTTTCACTCTTACTTAGCCCCCTACGCATCAGTAGCGTTACCGCCTTGCTCGGGGTGATATGATTAAAAAAAAAAATATATATATATATATATATATATATATATATATATATATATATATATATTATTATTATTTATACTTTACAACTGAATAAATTTGCAGTAGTTTGTACATGTTCTAAAGTATAATTAATAACAAATATTCATTGCTCTATTTTTATATTGAGCACTGTTTTAAATTACTGTTTTGAACGTTGCAATTATTTTCTTCATTCCTTATTCATTTGTATATATATATATATATATAAGCGAACCTTCCTTGAAGATCCGTTTAGGTGAAACCTTGGTAGGTTTGTTAGCTCACTAGGTTAATTTACTTATTCTGCTCTGCTTACGTATTGAGCGCTTTTTTGTTATTGATTACTCGTCTCGGGTTTTTTCTTTGAGCTACGTACTGGCTCGGTCCAAATCACTGATGTTAATGTGTTTAGCTCTTTCTTTTATTGCAACCATTTTTTCCTTCCGCGTATATACGCGGTGGGTTTTTCGAAACGAGTATAGTGATAAGTTTGCATTCATATATATATATATAAAATGGATACTGAAGTCAACACCTTGAGGCGATAGTTTGTTTCATGCTAAACGCAATCGTCAAACCAGCATGAAGCTGTTTCCTCTGGGTCTTGACTTCAGTGCTCACTTTTATATTTATGTAGACTATCTCTGACACTGACCAATTTAACCCATAAACATTGCATAATTTAAAACTATATAAAACTTTATCATCTATATAAATATATATTTTTTCTCTTCCGAACGCTTTTTCCTTTACATTTTGGACTGATGGATCCAATTTGTTTCTTCGTCTTGATAGCACAACTGGCAGTTTAAAGACTGACACCAACAATATCCGCAATCTCTCTGTAAGGATTGCAGCGTTACCATTTTCTTACGCTTCCTTGGTGAAGACCATGGCTGTAGGGAAAGTAATCGACTGTCGTAACCATAGTGTCTAGGCGTGATAAAAATCAGATGCAATTACGGATAATGCAATATTTTTCAAGGCCAAACAAATGTTATCATCTGCACTTTTTGTCTTTCTTTCCTCTCATTGTAGCCCCCTTTGCCGTAAGTTTTCAATCGAAAGTCGTCGTCTTCGTGTTTGCTTTCGATTACTAACTAAATTCTCATTGAAATTTCTTAAGGAAAATAAGGGTGTCATTTTAGATTTGTGTACAATGTAACGACTACACCATTGTGCAAATAAATTGAAACAAAATGAATAATGTCTTCCTAGGATTTTTCACTTTACCTGATCTCATGTGGTTTCTTGGTGGTTTTTTTCTTCTGACTGCATTTTCCTTTACATTTTGGACTGATGGTTCTAGTTTGTTTCTTTGCTTTGATTATGTGACTGACAGTTGAAAGGCTGACACAAAAAAATATCTGATCACTCTGTAAGGCTTGCCAGTGTGTTCATGCAGCATACAGTTTTTGTATGCTTCCTTGAAGCATACAAAAATGCATTGTCTTCAATGCATTGAAGACACTGCATGACACTGGCTGTAGAAAACTAATTGACAGTCAAGACAAAAGTGTCTGGGCCTGATAAAAATTTGATTCAAGTATGGATGACAATATTGATTAGTGTCATGAATCTGAGTAACATTTAACAAGAGTTTTTTTTTTATTTTGCTACAACACTAATCTGATACAAATATGTTCACAGGAAACGAGTGATGTCTAGTGTATGCTGAGAAACATTCAACCTTCCTCATGCACACCATTGTGCAAATTAATTATAAGAAAACGAATAATATCTTTCTATGATCTTTCACATTTTCCCTGATCATGTATACGTCGTCACTTGACATTGTTTTTCTCTTCGGCAGTATTTTCCTTTAAATTTTAGTCTGATGGATCTAGTTTTTTTTTGTTTTTGTTTTTTGTTTGTTCGTTTTTTCGCCTTGGTGACATGACTGACAGTTGAAAGGCTGACACTAACAATCTCCGCGATCTCTCTATAAGTCTTGCCAGTTTGTTCCTGAAGCATTACAATTTTTGTACACTTTCCTTGGAGTAACGTCCATCGCAAACAAGGACCGTCAGACAACTAATCGACAGTCGAGACAATAGTGACTGGGCGTGATAAAAATCAGATGCAATTACGGATAATGCAATATTTTTCAAGGCCAAACAAATGTTATCATCTGCACTTTTTTTTCTTTCTTTCCTCTCATTGTAGCCCCCTTTGCCGTAAGTTTTCAATCGAAAGTCGTCGTCTTCGTGTTTGTTTTCGATTACTAACTAAATTCTCATTGAAAGTTCTTAAGGAAAATAAGGGTGTCATTTTAGATTTGTGTACAATGTAACGACTACACCATTGTGCAAATAAATTGAAACAAAATGAATAATGTCTTCCTAGGAGCTTTCACATGTTCGTTGTCTCTTGGCGTTGTTTTTCTTTTTCGACCACATTTTTCTTTACTTTTTTGACTGATGGATCCAGTTTGTTTCTTCTTTTTGATAACACGACTGACAGTTGAAAGGCTGACACCAACCAATATCCGCCATCTCTCTGTTAGGCTTGCAGCGTTGCCATTCTCTTATGCTTTCTTGGAGTAACTTTCATCGAAGACAATGGCCGTAGGGCAAGTACTCAACAGTCCTGACAGTAGTGTCTGGGCGTGATTAAAATCTGATGTAACCACAGATGACGTTATATTTTTCGATGCCATCATACACCCCGAAAAAAATATTTCTATATGTTCACACAACTGCAAATGACATAATCAGATGTCAAAATAGAAATCGATTGCACCCTGTCACTCAAGTGGGTCTAAAACTGACCGTATTGCGAAAGAAAGGAAACTAAAGGTGTTGTTTCATAATAAAATAAATGCCCGGGCACTCAAAATAAAATAAAAACCTTGAGTCCTCTTCACCTGGAATTATATATATATATATATATATATATATATATATATATATATATATATATATATTAATGCAGGTTTCATTGAATAATATAGACAAGTTCTGTCTATTAATTTTGTGTAGGATCCGTTCATACCGTCTGACATACTTGATGGTGATGTCGTTGAAAGACAACAAAAAAATCACAGTAATTATTGATTTTTTTATCGAGTCTAAGCTTTCGGCTCAACATAAGCCATTATCAAAGAGTAAATATTAACACACAGTAAACATAGAACATTTAAGCTATTAACAATAAAGAGAATTAAATTGAAAATATAAGTCCATCCCTACCGTGGCGGATGGCCGAAGACAGTGACAAAATAGTGGCGTTGTAGTCCCTGATCTGATTACAGGCATTTGAGTACGTTATTGGAAATATCAAAATTGATTGTATTCAAACCAGGTTTAAATTGTTTAATGTAGATTGCTTCGAGGATTTTTAGTTTCTGTTTATTATTTTCTTGTTTAAGTATGTACGTGTTATACACTTCTGAGAAAAACGCTCGTTGATAACACGTACATACTCAAACATTCTATAAAATAGAATAATAAAAATAAACAAATACTGTCTAAAAATACATTTTTAAATTCAAAACTTTTTCATATTCTTTCCTATATATATATATATATATATATATAGTTTAATATTTTTTATGTAAATTTTAAAGATTAAAACAAAACAAAAAAAAGTATAAATTCACTTTCATCATGTGTTTAGGTTTCATTGCCATTCTAATCACCTTTTAAAACCACAAACATTACTGAAAAGTGGAGGTAGTTCAAATTATTAACTGTCAAAGGGAAAACTTTTGTTTTTTACCTATTTTCTTTGCAGGTATTATAGTCCGATATTGCCAAATCATTTTACTATAATCAGCTTTGATGAAAGTTTTGATATTTTAAATGATTTTTTTCCTAATATACTCTATTTGACGCATTTTAATTTCGACAGAGGAAATCAAAACAAAATTAGTAATAAATAGAATTATTAGCGAATGGTTCATCAGTAAAAAGGGCAGCCCAATATGCCAAATACAAATCGGGGATACTAAAATCAAGCAGGTACAAAAATTTAAATACCTGGGAAGACGGAAAGTGCGACACAGAGATCCGAAGGTGAACTGGCATGGCAAAGGACGCATTCCAGAAGCTGAGTAAAATATTCAGAAACAGGACAATTTCGCTAGAAACAAAGAAGAGAGTACTCGATTGCTATGCGATGTCAGTTCTTCAATATGGCAGTGAATGCTGGACAATATCATCAAAGAGTAAGGAAAAACTTAAAGCAACTGAAATGTGGTTCTACAGAAGCATACTGGATATAAAGTAGGGGATCAGTTCCATATTACAATCAATATATAAACTGACCCCTCACTTTGTGGTCACAGCAGTTTCTATACATTTATATTTCTGAGATCCAAAAGCACAAGGATGCATTCCAGGAGCTGAAAAGAGTATTAAGAAACAGGACAATTTCGCTAGAAACAAAGAAGAGAGTACTGGATTGCTATGTAATATCACTTCTTCAATATGGCAGTGAATGCTGGACAATATCATCGAAGATGAAGGAAAAACTTGAAGGATGCTGCGAATATCATGGTTCGAGCATGTGAGCAATGATGAGGTTTTGGAAATTATGGAAACTGGTTTTCCGCTGGAAATATTTACACATATCAAATACATAATCGTTCCGAGAGCAGTAGAGGCTCACAAAGAAATACAAAAACAAACGAAACAAAACAGAAGCAACAAAATCAACAACAACAAAATAAAAGCTTAGAATTTATACGATTATGAAAAGATGTATTAAACAATATCGAGGTTAATTTTAGCGATCTAAGGGCATCCCAATATGCGAAATACAGGTCGGAATACTAGAATCAAGCAGGTACAAAAATTTCAATACCTGGGAAGTGTTCTAACAGAAGACGGAAAGTGCGACACAGAGATCCGAAGGCGAATTGGCATGGCGAAGGAAGCACTTCAGAAGTTGAGTAAAGTATTAAGAAACAGGATAATTTCGCTAGAAACAAAGAAGAGAATACTGGATTGCTATATGATGTCAGTTTTTCAATATGTACTTACGCCAAATGAATATAAAAATGGTCACGATAGAATGAGGCAATATTTACGCTGGACAATGTGCAAACGTTTTGTAAAATATGTAAACAAACACTGGTATGAGTATCAAGCAGCACCAGTTCAGAAACAGTCCTATGAGATTACACTAGTTCCAGAAACAATTCTATGGGATTACATCATCTTCACAGACAGGAGGATTGAAGCAAATAAGCAGGATATAATTGTCAAAAATTGAAAAGAAAAAAAAAACTTAACTACTAATTGATATGGCTTGTCCAGCGGATTATAACTTAA
This sequence comes from Ascarosepion bandense, assembly GCA_037127315.1. NCBI lineage: Eukaryota > Metazoa > Mollusca > Cephalopoda > Sepiida > Sepiidae > Ascarosepion > Ascarosepion bandense. The sequence goes on from JBBBDQ010002242.1 coordinate 3,857,063, forward strand.
AAACCAAGGAATTTAAAAAAAAAGTGCGACACAGAGATTCAAAGGCGAATTGTCATGGCGAAGGACGCGTTTAAGAAGCTGAGTAAAGTATTAAGAGACAGGAAACTTTCACTAGAAACAAAGAAGAGAGTACTAGATTGCTATGTGATGTCAGTTCTTCAATATGGTAGTGAATGCTGGACAATATCATCAAAGATGAAGAAAAACTTAAAGCAACTGAAATGTGGTTCTACAGAAGGATGCTGCGGATATCATGGATCGAGCATGTGAGCAATGATGAGGTTTTGGAAATGATGGAAACGAAAAGGTAATTAATACTGAGCGTCAGGAAGAGACAGCTGAAGTTCCTGGGACATGAAATGAGGAAAGAGGGCTTGGAGAATCTGATATTAACAGGCCAGATAGAGGGAAAAAGAGACAGGGGAAAGCAGCGGATAACATACTTGAAGGACCTTATCAGGTTGATGACGGAACGAGGATTGCGTGGTGTAACAGGAGAAGGCGTGCTCAGAGCCACCAGGGATAGGGAGATGTTGAAAGCCATGATCGCCTACGTCTTGAAAGGACAGGGCACATAGAAGAAGAATATATATACCAACTGTTAATAAGAAATTACAATTTGTATATAAAATGGGGTATCAATTTTATATTATAAACAATATATAAACTGATCCCTCATTTTTTGGCCATGCTAGTTTCTATACATTTATATTCTAGATTTATGGTCTTGAGCTAGTGGATGGCAGAGGGGGTTTGGGTGGTGTAACAGGAGAAATTATGATAAGAGCCACCAGAGATTGGGAGACGTGGAAAGCCATAATCGCCTACGTCCTGAAGGGACAGGGCATATAGAAGAAGAATTTCTATGCCAACTGTTTATAAGAAATTATAATTCGGATATAAAAATGGGGGATCAATTCTATATTATAAACTATATATAAACTGATCCCTCATTTTGTGACTATACTCGTTTCTATCCATTTTATATTCTAGATTTATGGTCTTGAGCTAGTGGATGGCAGAGAGGGGTTTGGGTGGTGTAACAGGAGAAAGCGCGCTGAGAGCCACCAGGGATAGAGAGATGGGGAAAGCGATGATCGCCTACGTCCTGAAGGGACAGGGCATATAGAAGAAGAATTTCCATGCCAACTGTTTATAAGAAATTATAATTCGGATATAAAAATGGGGGATCAATTCTATATTATAAACTATATATAAACTGATCCCTCATTTTGTGACTATACTCGTTTCTATCCATTTTATATTCTAGATTTATGGTCTTGAGCTAGTGGATGGCAGAGAGGGGTTTGGGTGGTGTAACAGGAGAAAGCGTACTAAGAGCCACCAGTGATAGGGAGACGTGGAAAGCCATGATCGCCTACGTCCTGAAAGGACAAGGCACATAGAAGAAGAAGCAATCATCACATTCTCTTCGTAGGAAAGCGGTCAAAGAACGTTAGAGCAGTGGGCGATTTTTTCCTTTAAAAGGAGGGTGCAGTTTTGAATTCTGACGGGAGGCATATTTTCTTTATTAAGGAATTTGAGTAATTAGCTGCGAATTTACGTCATTTTTATACAAAGTTAAAAAATAATTTTTTCGTTATTTATAGGCGGTATTTTTCTCTTTGTGTGTGTTTATGTGTGTGCGTATTTGTGTGTGTATTTATGTATGTGTATTCTTGGGCATGTGTTTATATGCATACGTATGACTTTATCTCTTCACGTCCGCCGTTCTTTTTTTCTTTCTTTATTCCTTTCTTCCCTTTCTTTTCGTCTTTCCTTATACCTTTCTTTCTTTTTTCTCCCTGTCTTTCATTGATCCTTTTGATCCTTAAGAGAGGGATCAAAAGTAGGCGAATGAGAATTGGACTTATATTTAGCCTCTCGAGTTAGAGAATGAGAAAAAGATAGATAGGGAGAAAGTCATTAGAAGCGAGAGAGAAAGAGAGAGAGAGAGACATAAATAAAGAGGAATAGAGATAGGGAGTGAAAGAATGTGGATTTGAGTTAGAAATGAAAAAGTGATACAAGATAAAAATCCAACTGTGTAATATTCTAGTGAGAATGAGAGGAAGCGAGAGAAAAAGAGAGTAAAAAAATTCCAAGACAAAGCTAGAGAGAGAGAGAGAGAGAGGAGTAAATGACGCGGTTTCGACTAAACATTATCGTCTTCTCGTCCTTGCTCTCCTTTCTCTTGGTCTCCATTCCACGTAAGCCTCAAAGAGGAAATAAAATTAATTTTTCATTTGGCTGGCTGAAATTCTTTTGAAGCTAGTGGCGATGCGATATTTCGTAGGGATGCGAAAACCAGGAAAGTGGAAACAGTGAAATAAATAAATAAACCACAAACAAAAACAAACAAGAAAAGAAAAGACAAGGAGGAAAAAAAATATTACCTCCGGAAAAAATAAACAAAAAAACTTTAAATAAAATATGACATAATAATAATAATAATAATAATAATAATAATAATAATAATAATAATAATAAAAAGGTAAAATGATTCGATGAATAAATGAATAATAAAACATATAAAGGATTAAACGAGAAAAAATGGAGAAACGGAATGCAAAAAACAGAATTGATATTAAATAAAGATTTGAAATAAGTTAAAACGAAAGAAAGACAAAAAGAAAGAAAGAAAGAAAGAAAGAAAGCATCACAAAGACTAAGATAGATAGATAGATAGATAGATAGATAGATAGATAGATAGATAGATAGATAGATATGGATGATTTGAGAAAGAAAGAAAGAATGCATCACAAAGACTAAGATAGATAGATAGATAGATAGATAGATAGATATGGATGATTCGAGAAAGAAAGAAAGAAAGAAAGAAAGAAAAAAGAATGCATCACGAAGACTAAGATAGATAGATAGATAGATAGATAGATAGATAGATAGATGTGGATGATTTGTGAAAGAAAGAAAGAAAGAAAGAAAGAAAGAAAGAAAGAAAGAAAGACAAAAAGTAAGAAAGACAAAAAGAAAGAAAAATGCTAGGAGAATCAAAAGAAACAACCAAATAAGAAAACAAAAATAAAAAAGAAAGAAATAACGAAAGAAATAACGAAAGAAAGAAAAAACATCAAACTTACAAAAAGGAAGCTAGACAGTCAGAAATAAAGAACAATAAAGAATGAAAGACAGAGAGAAAAAGGAAAGAAAGTTATAAAGACAGACGAAAAGAAAGAGGCATAAAGAAAGAAAAAAAGAACGGCGGACGTGAAGAGAAAGAAATCAAGAAGGAAATACATTAAAAAGAAAGAAAGGAAGAAAGAAAGAAAAAGAGAAAGAAAAAACGAAAAAAAGACCATCAGATTTACAAAAAGAAATCTAGACAGACAGAAGAAAGAAACAGAGGAATAAAAGACACAAAAAAAAAGACAGACAAGAATGAATAAAGTCAGACAAAAAAGAAAGTGAAGAATGGCAGAAAGAATGAAATGCTGACGTAGAGAAAGACATAAAGAAAAAAGATAGAAAGTAAAACAGAATAAAGAAAGAAGAAAGAAATGCACAAAGAAAGAAAGAAAAAGGAAAAAAAAATAAAAAAGATAGAAAAAGAGAGGCGTAAAGAGAACGAATAAAACTTAGAAAGAACGAAAGAAAGAAAGGCAAACATAAAAGAACGAAAGAAAGTTAAAAAGATAAAAAATAAAAAAAAGACAGAAAGAAAGGAAGACAGAAAGAAACTTAAAAAGAAAGACAAAAAGAAAGTGAAGAAAAGCAGAAAGAATGACAAGCTGAAATAAAGAAAGACATAAAAAAAGAAAGAAAGAAAGAATACAGAAAAAAGAAAGAAAGAAAGAAAGAAAGTAAGAAAGAAAGAAAGAAAAAAGAAAGAAAGAAAGACAAAGACAGAAAAAAAGAAAATATAGAGAAATTAAAGTCAGTGAGAAAGAAGACAGAGAGTAATCGAAAAAAAGAAAGAAAGAAAAATATAAAAAAGAATAAAAAGAAAGAAAAAGAGAGGCGTAAAGAAATAATTAACGAACGAATAAAACTTAGAAAGAAAGAAAAAAAGAAAGAAAGGCAAACATGAAAGAACGAAAAAATCAAAAAGATAAAAAGACAGAAAGAAAGGCAAAAAGAAAGTGAAGAAAAGCAGAAAGAATGAAAAGATGACATAAAGAAAGACATAAAGAAAAAGGATAGAAAGAAAGACAGAAAAAAGAAGGAAAGAAAGAAAGAAAGAAAGACAAAGAGAGAAAGAAAGAAAATATAGAAAAATGAAAGTAAGAGAAAGTGATCGAGAAAGACAGAAAAAAGAAAGAAGAAGGAAAGGCATAGAGAAAAAAGAAAAATGAAAGAAAGAATAAAAAGAAAGCAAAAGAGAAGCGTGAAGAAATAATTAACGAACGAATAAAACTTAGAAAGAAAGAAAGAAAGAAAGAAAGAAAAAAAGAAAGTCAAAAAGACAAAAAGTAAAAAAAGACAGAAAGAAAGGAAAACAAGAAGAAAGAACGACAGGCAAAAAGAAAGTGAAAAAAAGCAGAAAGAATGAAAAACTGACGTAGATAAAGGTATAAGGAAAAAAGATAGAATGAAAGAATAAATAAATAAAAAATAAACAGATAAAGAAAGAAAGACAAAAAGAGAAAAAAAGAAAATACAGAGAAATAAAAGTGGGAAAAAAGACAGAGAGTAATAGAGAAAGACAGACAAAAAGAAAAGAAGAAGGGGATAAAGAAAGAACGAAAAAATGTAAGAAAGAAGGAAAAAGAACGGAAAAGGGGAGACGTAACGAAATAATTGACGAACGAATGAAACTTAGAAAGAAAGAATGAAAGAAAGAAAGGCAAACATAAAAGAACAGAAGAAAGTTAAAAAGATAAAAATTAAAAAAAAAAAAAGAAAAGACGGAAAGAAAGGGAGACAGAAAGAAAGTTAGAAAGACAAAAAAAAAAAAAAAAACACCGAAAAATAACTAGAGGGACACAAAGAAAAAAAAAACAAGCAAAAAAAGAAAGATAAAGGAGTGAAAAGAATGAGAAAAGAGAGAAAGAAAGAGAAAAACAAACGAAAAGAAAGTGAGAATATATAGACAGAAGTAAAAAAAAAAAAAGATGATAAAAAGAAAAAAAAAGTCTTTCTGTCTTCTCAATGTCTTTGTATTTTTTCTTCTTTTTTTCATTTTTCTCTTTGCTTGTTTTTTTTTCTATTTGTCTGTCTCTCTTTCTCCTGAAAGACAGATACAAGACTCCTCTACAGAGATAAATGTAGAATTTTTCATTTTTTTTCAGCCCCATCTATTTAAAGTTCAGATATCCTTGTTTCAAGAGGGACATTTTAGATTTTTTTAATAACTGGATTTACGCATGTCAGGCGCGTCAGAGTCTTTTGACACGCGGGGAGAATGTGATATCCAAAATTGTAGTTGATGGTACCGAGAAGAAAAAAAAAAGATGGAAGAACATGAATTTGACATGAATGACGATTTCACACAACTTCAGGAGACTTTGTAAAAAAGGTTCCAAGTTATTTTAGGGACGACACTAAAAGAATTTGATTCATTTATATCTGATGCGAATGAAATTGTCTTTGAGCTGAGGAAGGTGAAAGGAAAAGAGAGAGAGAGAGAGAGAGAGAGAGAGAGAGAGAGAGAAGTGAAAAAGAAAGAGATATAGGGAAGAGGTAAAAAAAAATTAAAAGAAGAAAGGACTGAAGAAAAAAATGAATGAAAAATGCATAACAACCAAAGATAAAACAGATATGAACGCAGTGTAATAATAATAATAATAACAATAATAATAATAATAATAATAATAATAATAATAGTGCAAAAGTAAGATTCAAGAAATGGATAATTACAGACACTCGAGATATCTCGATTTTGTCACAAAGATTAGGTACTATGAACAAGAAGAAGCCTATAAATATTTAAGAGTCAAGTGCAATTTTCTTTGTTTCTAGCGAATTTTGTACAATAATAATAATAATAATAAATGATACAATTAGTTAAACAACATGAAAATGGAAAGAAAAATATTCAATAATGAAAGAAGGCATTAAATACAAACAAGATTTACATTTAGTAGATTCTGTAGAAAAGCAAAACAGAAGCCAAGAACCAAATATTGCGGCAAAAAATATTAAAAAGTAAGCCAAGGACAAAGCTCTTGAACAGATGAAACAACGCTGGCAAGACAAACCTCTGCATGGCTAATATCTAGAACGTGCTAATAAATACAATGTTGATAAAGTTAATACTCATCGATGGTTACGTGCATCTGGATTAAAATCTGAGACTGAAGGCTTTATTCTTGCAGCACAAGACCAAAGTCTTTTCACTAGGAACTTTCAGGCAAATATTATACATAATAATGTGGATCCAAAATGCAGGTTGTGTGATAAATACCAAGAAACAATAGACCACCTAATCTCAGGCTGTTCTGTGCTTGCCCCAAATGAATATAAAAATCGTCACGATAGAGTGGGGCAATATTTACATTGGACAATGTGCAAACACTATGGAAAATCTGTAAACAAACACTGGTATAAACATCACCCAGCACCGGTTACAGAAACAGAAGATGGGATTACACCATCTACACAGTAGATTACACCATTTTCCGGAAAAATTGAAGCAGATAAGTCGGACATTATTGTTAAAAACCAAAAAGAAAAAACTTGCCTATTAATTGATATGGCTTGTCCAGCGGATTGTAACATAGCAACCAAGGAATTCGAAAAACTGTCAAAATATAAAGACCTGGAAATTGAAATAGAAAAATGTGGAAATTGAAAAAAAGAATCGTGCCAGTGATAGTAGGTGCACTTGGAATGATAAAAAAATGGAACAAAACAACACATTGAAAGAATTCCTGGAAACCCCAGCTTAAGAGATATGCAAACAATTGTCATGTTAAGTACAGCCCACACACTAAGGAGAACATTGTCTATGTAACGCTAGGGATGTTAGGGGAGAGAGAAAAAACATGAAACGGAGCCATAACAACACGCCACGACCAGTCTTAGTTCTTCCCGCAGACTTGGTTGGTAGTGCCACCATAGCAGAAATCGAAATATGATGAAAAATAATAACAATCCTCTTTATTATAATAAAGCCCGTTATATATATACGTAAACATGTTACAGAAATTAACTAAACTTGGTTATCAGCAACCGACAAATTGTAATGAATTATTTTGAACATTATTTTTACCGATACTCGTATTTAAGTAGATATTCTGTTTTTAATTAAACAGTATTTTATATTTATATCTACCGGCCTGATTATTTACGATAAATTTTTATTACGAAAATTTGTGCTATCTAGCAGGATTCGAACCTGCGACCCCTATTTTCATAGGGGAAGCTACCATTTGATCTGGTAACGTCTTAGCCCGCTCGACCATAGAAAGGAATAAGAGACTTTATTCAGTAAACAGTATACAGAAACGATGATAAGATAAACCTCTTCACGGTCAATAATCTACCCGTACCAAACAAGCTGATGAAGACAAACCCCGTACCCATCAGTGGCTACATAGTGCAAGGTTGTTCGCGTCTTTATTGCCAAAGCTACAACAATCGGTCTTCAAAGATACCTGGAAACTACAGAAGACTAGATGATGATCTGTGTCAAAGAATATGGAATAGGGAATTTCAGGTGGGTGACGAAGTGCAAATAAGACACGGTACACCTACTGTAAGCGCGAACTTAAAAAACAAAAAAAAAACAAAAAAAACCAAAAAAACCAAAAAAAAACCCCAAAAAAACAAATCAAAAGCAAATGCACTGTGCCAAATGCAGAAACGACGGCAAACTAACTCTGTTCTTCGGTTCAATACTCTGGTTCTTAACTAGAAATTACGATTCGCACATACTAAAAAATTGTGTTAGGCCAAAATGTAGGTTTTAAAAAAATTATCCAGAAACAATTTACTATTTTGTACCAAGTTGCACGATGATAGGGAGGGTAAGTATCTGCATTGGAAAATAATAATGAAAATGATTATAATAATAATAATAATAATAATAATAATAATAACAGAAAACATATTCAATAATAAAAGAAAGCAGTAAATACAAACAAGATTTACAGTTAGTAGATTCTGTAGAAGAGCAAAACAGAAGCCAAGAACCAACTATTGCGGCAAATAATATGAAAATGAAAGCCAAAGATAAAGCTCTTGAACAGATGAAACAGCGCTGGCAAGACAAACCTCTGCATGGCCAATATCCAGAACGTGCTAATAAATCCAATGTTGATAAAGTTAATACTCATCGATGGTTACGTGCATCTGGATTAAAGTCTGAAACTGAAGGCTTTATTCTTGCAGCACAAGACCAAAATCTTTTCACTAGAAACTTCCAGGCAAATATTATGCATAATAATATGGATCCAAAATTCAGGTTTTGTGATAAACACCAAGAAACAATAGACCACCTAATCTCAGGCTGTTCTGTGCTTGCCCCAAATGAATATAAAAATCGCCACGATAGAGTTGGGCAATATTTACATTGGACAATGTGCAAACATTATGGAAAATCTGTAAACAAACACTGGTATGAACATCAACCAGCATCGGTTACAGAAATAGACGATGTAACCATTCTATGGGATTACACCATCTTCACAGACAGAAAAATTGAAGTAAACAGACCAGACATTATTGTTAAAAACCAGAAAGAGAAAACTTGTCTATTAATTGATATGGCTTGTCCAGCGGATTGTAATATAGCAATCAAGGAATTTGAAAAACTGTCAAAATATAAAGACCTGGAAATTGAAATAGAAAAAAATGTGGAAATTGAAAACAAGAGTTGTGCCAGTGATAGTAGGTGCACTTGGAATGATAAAAAATGGAACAAAACAACACATTGAAAGAATCCCTGGAAACCCCAGATTAAGAGATATACAAAAAATTGTCTTATTAAGTACAGCCCACACACTAAGGAAAACTTTATCTATGTAACGCTAGGGATGATAGGGAAGATAGAAAAACATGAAATGGAGCCATAACAACACGCCACGACCTGCCTTAGGTCTCCCCGCAGATTGGTTGGTAGTGAGACCAAAGCAGAAATCGAAATATGATGAAAAATGACATAATAATAGGTAGCAACGATATGCCATTTCGGGGTCAATACTCTAATCTATACAAACAATCTGATGTAGACGAACTTCATATCCCTCAGTGGTTAGGTTCTGCAGGGTTAAAAGCTGAACCCGAATGTTTAATTCTTGCTGCACAGGACCAATGGTTGCTGACTAGAAATTACCAATCTCACCAAAAAATTATATTGACCCCAAATGAAAATTCTTTGAGAAATATCCAGAGCAAATTGACCCTCTTGTATCAGGTTGCACAGTGTTGGCACATACTGGATATAAAAGTCGGTATGATAGAGTGGGCCTAGAGTGGGCACTGGAAAATACTCAACTTTGACGGGTGGGGGGAAGTACAATAAACTGGTATGAACATCACTCAGGTTCAATTACAGACAATAGAGTCCGTAACAATTTTATGAGACTTTACACAACACACAGACAAAACAATCAAAGTCAGACGTTGTGATCAGAGATCACAAAAACAGAATGTGCTTTCTTATAGTTTGGTTTGGTTGTTTTGTTTTTATGGAATATCAACACCTCGGCGGGTCATTTATTGCCAACTAAATTTTATTTATTTATTGCTGGTAATACCATTTTTTCTTTCAACAATTTATTGTTGTTTTTATATACGTTTTGTGTCTAGTAATACATTTTTCTTTTCGAGTATCAAGATTCATTGGGATTTGTTTTTAAGGGCAGGGTCCCCAAGTTCCACCCTTGTTATTTAACCCATAAATGGAGGGAAGGAACGGATTAATACCTTTCCCAAGCGAATGCAGGGTATTCAACTGGAATTCGAACTCGGCTCACCGATTTCTCTTTCCGAGCCGATATCCACTGCACCACAACGCACATCCGTCACTAAACGCTTACAGTACCTGGTATTCCCAAGCGGTCACCTATCTAAGTACTGACCAGGCTCAACGTTGCTTAACTTCGGTGAACGAGCGAGAACCGGTAATATGGCCGTAAGCCTGTTTTCTTATTGACATGGTCGGCCTTGCAGACTGTAATGTGTCTTTGAAGATCTTCGAAAAACTATAAAACTACAAGAAATTTGAAATGCCGTCCATGAGTACATCAATAAATCAAAATGTAGTTGCAGCCTTCGGATTGATTGGAAAAGGTTCCGACAGCCTCAATGAAGAGATTCCTGGTAGGCCACTCCTTAAAGAAATACTAAAAATTGTACTCACAAGTACAGCTCACATATTACGAAGACCTGAAATGTGTGTGATCTTGAATTTTTTCTTTTTTACGAAATATGATCAGTGGAAAATATCATGAAGTCATTTTTGACCTTAGATCTCTGGTTGGGACCCGGAAGGAAATGTGCATGCAACAGAAACCGAAGATAATAACCCTCTCTATTATAATAAAGGCTGTTTTGTATCGGTCGAGTTTCGATCCCGGCCGGTGGCAAGTGGGTGTCTAGCCGTACTAATGAGCTGTGATACACTGAAACAGGTTTGTATGTGGACTACGAATATATATATATATATATATATTACTCCAGTCACAATCATAGAGAGACAGAGAGAGACAATAGCGAGGAAAAATTGTCTGAGTTCATTCTCTTTACTACCACTTATTAAACTTTACTACCAGTTATGAAAGCCCTTGTCACGTGTTTGCTCTTTAACATTACCTTATCATTTAATTTTTTTCCAAAATTATGTCATAGAGTGGTGATATATACATATATTATAATAAAGATCTTTATGTATATATATATATATATTATATTATATAATAAAGACCTTTATATATATATATATATATATATATATATATATATACCCTTTATTATAATGTACATCATTATGTATTAATTTATATATATATATATATATATATATATATATATATATATATAGTGTATCGAGGCAGCAGATAATTTTCTAAACATATACTGTTAAATATAAGAGACAATGAATGTCTGTTATTTTTAATCATGAGCCGTTCTAAACATCGTATTTTGGCTTTAATTTCAGGCGAAAATAAAGACAAAAATTCTCCAACATTTGGATAATTTTTTATTAAGTTGGTTCTAAGCTTTTGGCTCACATGATCCATCTTCAGAGAGGTTACAAGGACGTTAACATAAAATCATCCACCATCAAAAATGATTTTATTTTGTGTTGACATAAAACTTTGCTAAGCAACGCCAACAGTCACCAAACAGCAAACGCAGTTCGTAAATTTGTAATGCGGTTCTATGACGTCACACCGCGTCAGAGTTCGAAATGTTAACAGAACCATATATTTAAATACAATGTAATATGTTATGACCAGATTTAAACGTGATTTTATAAAGTGTGTATTATTTGGATTTAATGTAGATGGCCTCCAATGTCTGAAAGTTTTTTACTGTGTGTATGAGTGACGATTATTGTATTGTTGACTAAAATCTGTGGTATTATCTACATGGCTATGTTTTTCTAAGAAATGTTGTTTAATTGTACCCTGATCAATTAGCTATATATATATATATATATATATATATATATATATATATAGCTAATTGATATATATATATATATAGCTAATTGATATATATATATCTCCGAGTGAATACAGAACGAAGAAAGAATTCTTACAACGTCCAAAACATTAATTTAAAACAGTGCTCGATATATAATATATAGAGCTGTGAATATTTATTATAAATTATATTTTAGAACATGTACATAATTTTTCTATACATATCCACGACAAAGGTACATTTGTTTCGACATTGAATCTTCAATGTCTCATCAGGTGCTATGGAAAGCCTATATATATATATATATATATATATATATATATAAACTTATTTATAAACGGAACTTTATCTCTCTGTGTGTATGTGTGTGTGTCCATGTGTGTGTGTGTCCGTTATCTATAGACTCCGAAACGGCTAAACCGATTTTATTGAAAATTTACACAGTTGTGCAATAGAAGTCTGCAAGTGTTCTAAGCTAGGTTTTGTGCCGAGGTACCCCCGATAAATATCGAAAGTCGATAATCAAAAAAATCGGGTTATAGAAGGAGTGGTCCAATTTTAATCAAATACGATACACTCATAGACAAAGACATAAGAAACGATATACAGAAGTTTCAAGGTTGCAGTTCTTACAATAGTGCAGAAAATCGGTAATATATATATATATATAAAAGCTATCATTACACCCGAGCAACGCCGGGCTATACTGCTAGTATATATATATATATATATATATATATATATATATATACTAGCAGTATAGCTCGTATAGACTATTTACGCTCTCACAACCTGATTGAGCACTCTGGAAGAATGGTAGACTTTGAAAAACAGTAGCTACTCTGGCATGTACGCATCGCTCATTCAGTAATGGATTAGAGCACTCTGGCTATTGGGCGGGTATAATGATAATATACACGCTAAAAAATCTGCCTTCTTCTACCGAACGCCCATAGCCCAGGTGTAGAATCGCCAACTGACGCCAATTCGGTCGGGTTTCAATCTTGGGTTAAAAGCAATCGGAGTCTAACCGTACTGATGAGCTGTGATACAGCGAAACAGATGTCTGTGGATGACTATATATATATATATATATATATATATAGATATATAGATATATATATAAAACTGTTTGACGGTACAAAACCTGTAAATTGCTTTAAAAATCGCAAACGGAAACATCTCTCAAGGGATTCCTTTCGCCGACAACACATCAGGAGAGAACCGTTGGTTGTGGTCAAAGAAAAAATATTCACGTAAGTAAAAAGTTTAGGAACAGTGGCGTATAAACAATTAGCGAGGGGGATAAATCGAGGGGAAATAACTAAATATATACAATTTTTTTATACGCCTCTGTCCCCTGCCCAGTTTTCTCACGTGAATATTTT
>JBBBDQ010002242.1:3875000-3950000 GCA_037127315.1 Ascarosepion bandense
GAACAACAGCCAATTAAGAGGTGGTTCCATGCTCCTCAAAACCTCCCAATCAGAGGCCTTGCTGTCGGATGCAGTTTACGGTCATGCCCAGGACCTAAATGTTTCGAGACTTCTATTCTCCTCTTCAGTTAAAAATTTAAATTGGTTAATTTTTAAGTGTTAAATGCAAGAAGAAAAAAGAAGAAAAGAAGAAGAAAAAGAAGAAGAAAAATAAGAAAAAAGAAAAAGAAGAGAAAAGAAAAAGAAGAAAATGAGGAAGAAGAAAAAGAAGAAGAAGAAAAAGGAGAAGAAGAAGAAGAAATAGAAGACGAAGAAGAAGAAGAAGAAAAACAAGAAGAAGAAGACGAGCAACGAGAAGAAAAATGAAGAAAATGAAGAAACAGAAGAAGAAAAACATGTTAATAAGACAGTTGTCTTTCCCTTAAACTTCACTCAGTTAATTGGCATACGTGATACATGCTTAGGCGATCATGTCTCGAAAGAACCCAATCTGTCTTGCTATTAAAAAAGTTTTAAAGAATGCAAATGAAAATAAAGTGAAGATGGCGAATTAAAAACTAGTAAAGAAGGTTAAACAAAAATAGTAAAGAATATTAAAAAAATATATAAAGTTAATCAAAATCTAGTAAATACGTATAAGTGAAGAAAGTTAAAGAAAAAACAGTAAAGAAGGTAAATTAGCAAATAAATCGGACCAAAATCTGGTAAAGCAGGCTAAACAAAAACTACTAATGAAGGCTAATCAAAAAGAAGTAAAAAAAAAACAAGTAAAAGTCCTCTAAAGATGGCTTATTTAAACCTGTAATAAATGCGAATCAAAAGACAATTAAAGAAGTCTAATCAAAAACTAGTAAGGAGAGCGAATGAAAAATATTCTAAAAGACTAAATTAAAAACTGCTCAAGAAGGTGAATAAAAAACTAGTAAGGAGAGCGAATGAAAAATATTCTAAAAGACTAAATTAAAAACTGCTCAAGAAGGCGAATCAAAAACTAGTAAGGAGAGCGAATGAAGAATATTCTAAAAGACTAAATTAAAAACTGCTCAAGAAGGCGAATCAAAAACTAGTAAGGAGAGCGAATGAAAAATATTCTAAAAGACTAAATTAAAAACTGCTCAAGAAGGCGAATCAAAAACTAGTAAGGAGAGCGAATGAAAAATATTCTAAAAGACTAAATTAAAAACTGCTCAAGAAGGCGAATCAAAAACTAGTAAGGAGAGCGAATGAAAAATATTCTAAAAGACTAAATTAAAAACTGCTCAAGAAGGCGAATCAAAAACTAGTAAGGAGAGCGAATGAAAAATATTCTAAAAGACTAAATTAAAATTGCTCAAGAAGGCGAATCAAAAACTAGTAAGGAGAGCGAATGAAGAATATTCTAAAAGACTAAATTAAAAACTGCTCAAGAAGGCGAATCAAAAACTAGTAAGGAGAGCGAATGAAAAATATTCTAAAAGACTAAATTAAAAACTGCTCAAGAAGGTGAATAAAAAACTAGTAAGGAGAGCGAATGAAAATATTCTAAAAGACTAAATTAAAAACTGCTCAAGAAGGCGAATCAAAAACTAGTAAGGAGAGCGAATGAAAAATATTCTAAAAGACTAAATTAAAAACTGCTCAAGAAGGCGAATCAAAAACTAGTAAGGAGAGCGAATGAAAAATATTCTAAAAGACTAAATTAAAAACTGCTCAAGAAGGCGAATCAAAAACTAGTAAGGAGAGCGAATGAAAAATATTCTAAAAGACTAAATTAAAAACTGCTCAAGAAGGCGAATCAAAAACTAGTAAGGAGAGCGAATGAAAAATATTCTAAAAGACTAAATTAAAAACTGCTCAAGAAGGCGAATCAAAAACTAGTAAGGAGAGCGAATGAAAAATATTCTAAAAGACTAAATTAAAAACTGCTCAAGAAGGCGAATCAAAAACTAGTAAGGAGAGCGAATGAAAAATATTCTAAAAGACTAAATTAAAATTGCTCAAGAAGGCGAATCAAAAACTAGTAAGGAGAGCGAATGAAGAATATTCTAAAAGACTAAATTAAAAACTGCTCAAGAAGGCGAATCAAAAACTAGTAAGGAGAGCGAATGAAAAATATTCTAAAAGACTAAATTAAAAACTGCTCAAGAAGGTGAATAAAAAACTAGTAAGGAGAGCGAATGAAAATATTCTAAAAGACTAAATTAAAAACTGCTCAAGAAGGCGAATCAAAAACTAGTAAGGAGAGCGAATGAAAAATATTCTAAAAGACTAAATTAAAAACTGCTCAAGAAGGCGAATCAAAAACTAGTAAGGAGAGCGAATGAAAAATATTCTAAAAGACTAAATTAAAAACTGCTCAAGAAGGCGAATCAAAAACTAGTAAGGAGAGCGAATGAAAAATATTCTAAAAGACTAAATTAAAAACTGCTCAAGAAGGCGAATCAAAAACTAGTAAGGAGAGCGAATGAAAAATATTCTAAAAGACTAAATTAAAAACTGCTCAAGAAGGCGAATCAAAAACTAGTAAGGAGAGCGAATGAAAAATATTCTAAAAGACTAAATTAAAAACTGCTCAAGAAGGCGAATCAAAAACTAGTAAGGAGAGCGAATGAAAAATATTCTAAAAGACTAAATTAAAAACTGCTCAAGAAGGCGAATCAAAAACTAGTAAGGAGAGCGAATGAAAAATATTCTAAAAGACTAAATTAAAAACTGCTCAAGAAGGCGAATCAAAAACTAGTAAGGAGAGCGAATGAAAAATATTCTAAAAGACTAAATTAAAAACTGCTCAAGAAGGCGAATCAAAAACTAGTAAGGAGAGCGAATGAAAAATATTCTAAAAGACTAAATTAAAAACTGCTCAAGAAGGCGAATCAAAAACTAGTAAGGAGAGCGAATGAAAAATATTCTAAAAGACTAAATCAAAAACTGCTCAAGAAGGTGAATAAAAAACTAGTCAAGAATGCCCATAAAAACAAGTAAAGAAGTCGTATTAAAAAGAAAAAACAGTAAAGAAACCTAAACAGAAACAAGAAAATAAGTCTAATTCAAAACTTGTAAAAAAAAGTCTAATCAATACTTGGTTACTCGGCTAATCTAAATCATGTAAAAAGTATTCAAATCGAAAAGTAACAGAGAAGACCGATCAAAAATAGTTAGAGAAAAACCCAGGTAAAGAAGTTTAAAAAACATCTAAATACGCTGAATAGAAATTCTTCTTCTATATGCTATGTTCTTTCAGGACGTAGGCGATCATGGCCTTCCAAGTCTCCCTATCCCTGATGGCTCTTAATATGTTTTCTCTTGTTACTCCACGTAACATCCGTTCTGCCATCCAATAGCTCAAGCCCAGGAATCTAAACTTATTTATAAATGGAACTTTGTCTGTTTGTGTGCGTATGTGTCTGTGTCTGTGTGTCCGTTACCTATAGACTCCGAAACGGCTGAACCGATTTTATTGAAAGTTTACACAGTTGTACTATAAGCGTCTGCGAGTGTTCTTAGCTAGGTCTTTTGTGCCGAGATACCTCCGATAAATATCGAAAATCGATAATTGAAAAAATCAGGTTATAGAAGAAGTGGTCCGATTTTAATCAAATTTGATACACTCATAGACAAAGTCATAAGAAGTTCTTACAATAGTGTAGAAAATTTTATATCGATAGGAAATCAAAATTTGACTTACATCCATTCATTTTTCTTTCAGTCTACGGTTTTGCTTTAACTCGAAACAACTATTGCTTTTTAGTCTTTCGTGCCAACGTCCAAAGAGTCTGAGCTCCAAGACCATGGATTAGTTTTAAAGCTTTTATTACACCCGAGCAACGCCGGGTTATACTGGTAGTATATATATGAAAGGTAAGATGTGTGTGTGTGTGTGTGTGTGTGTGTGTTTATCTGTCTGTATATCTGTATTTTTTTCAGCCCTTTTATTTTAGTTTAGTGCTTCGGGTTTGGCTCTAAGTAGGTATAATTGTAGTTCTTAGTCTCAGCCATGATACCATTTACTCAGAGGACTTATTTAGCCTTCAAAATTCAGTTTATGACGAAAAAAACTTATTTGATATCGATATCAAGAAATCAAAATTTGACTTACATTCATTCATTTTTCTTTCAGTCTACGGTTTCGCTTTAACTGGAAACAACTATTGCTTTTTAGTCTTTCGTGCCAACGTCCAATGAGTCTAAGCTCCAGGACCATGGATTAGTTTTAAAGCTTTCATTACACCCGAGCAACGCCGGGCTATACTGCTAGTGTAGAATAAAAATTTATAGAAACTAGCATGGCTACAAAATGAGGGATCATTTTATATATTGCCTATAATATAGAATTGATCCCCCATTTTATATCCACATTATAATATAAAATTGATCTCCCATTTGAATCCCCGTTTTCAATTAGAACACTTTCTACAATAAATATATCAATAGAAATATTAGTAAATAAAGCTAATAAAAGAAAGAAAATAAGGCTAATTAAAAAAAAAGTATCTAAACAAGTTAGAGAATAAAAACTAGCAAAGAAGATTGATCAAAAGCTACTAAAATAGTATTAAAGATGGCTAATCGGGGAGCCGAGTTCGAATTCCAGCTGAATCCATTATATTCACTTACGCGCAAATACCCTTGGGAAAGGTATTAATCCGTCTCTTCCCCCCAGTTATGGGTTAAATAATAGGACAGATTGGGTTCTATAGCCTTGGTCGGCAACCAGTCTACCGCAGAAAGCAATGGCAACCTACTGCGGGATAATCTTCTGCCCAGTCAGTCATGTCTCTTTCGAGACATGATCGCCCACGCGTGTAACACGTATGGCACTTAACTGACTGACTGAATATAATAGTTAGAATCATGATTAAGGCTTCTACTGGTCATAAAGTAGGGGATCGGTTTTCTATTGTTATGAAGTAATAAAATGATCCCCCACTAATTACTATGTAATAATATAATACATCACTTCTCCTTCTAGCTATGAGTCAAACAATAGGACAGTTTGGGTTCTATAGCCTTGGTTGGCAACCAGTCTACTGCAGAAAGCAATGGCAACCTACTGCGGGATAATCTTCTGCCCAGTCAGTCATGTCTCTTTCGAGACATGATCGCCCAAGCGTGTATCACGTATGGCACTTAACTGACTGAATCAAAAACTAATAAAGAGATCTAATTAAAAAAAAAGTAAACTAATAAAAGATGAATAAGGAAAACTCATCAATAACATGGGAGAAAGCTAATCAAAACAACTACAGAAGGTTCATCAGTTCTATTAAAGAAGCCGTTTCAAAAACAAGTAAAAAAGCCGAACCAAAAAATACTAAAGATGACTGACCAAAAACATGAAAAGAAGCCGAATTGAGAAATAGTCATGAAATCTAAGCAAAAATAAATAAAGTTTAATAAAAACTAATAAAAAGGCAAATAAATCATATAAAGAACGCTAATCTGAAATATGTAAAGAATGCGAATAAAAAAAAACATGAGCCGAATTAAAAGATAGTAAAGAAGGCTAACTGTTGGGGATCACCCCTTTTTTGCACATAAAAATGGACTCGAATAATGTGTACAGATAATCCTGCTTATACAGAGAACGACAATAGTCGCCAGCTCGCTGCGACTATATCTCTCAGTGTCAGGTCTCTGCCTTCGGGTGGAGGGTGCTCTCTGCTTCCGAGCAGGGAGCAATGACACAGTCGTGGGTCCGCCGAAGGGTAGAAGCACGACTGGGGGAAAAATAGACAGCTATTTTTTGGCCGGGCCATATAGCCCGGAAATTCCCACTCATAAACTGACCATGTGTCACATGTTACCCTTAGTGGGAGGGACAGCTAAATATAGTAGTTGCCAGTTTGCTGCGACTACATTTCTCACTGTCAGCTCTCTGCCTTCGGGTAGAGGGCGCTGTCTGCTTCCGAGCAGAGAGCAGTAAACCCAGTCGTGGTTCCGCCGATGGGTAGAAGCACGACTGGGGAAAAATAGACAGGTATTTTTTGGCCGGGCTTATATAGCCCGGAAATCCCAGTCATAAACTGACAATGTGTCACATGTTGCCCTTACTGGGAGGGACAGCTAAATAATGTAGTTGGAAAAGAGAGTTGTGCAGTTGTACGGTCGCTTAGTTGGTCAGTAAGTTGGTGCATAGTAAGTTGGTGTTGTTCTGGATATAGCCTCATTACCCGGACATACTATATTACTGCAAGACTGTATATATTGATTCTACTGATAGTATTCCTAGTATTCCTGAATTGACTAAACCGTGTTCTATTTTGTATATTTTTGTTCAATATAACTTACATATTATATTTCCATATCAGCTTTTGTTATTTATTATTTTGTGTGGTTTCTCAACCAGAATCCACAACACAAACAAAACGCAGTAAAGAAAGCGAGCTAAAAACTATTATAAAATGCTAAAAAATAGTGAAGAAGTTTAATAAAAACCTGTAAGGAAGGCGAATCAAAAACTAGTCAAGATAGACAAATCTGGAAATAGTCAAGATGGCGAATTAAAAATAATAAAGGAGACAAAACAGAAACTAGCACAGAAGGGGGGGACGACTGCTATATACTCCGAATAAAAGTTCTACTAAATAAAGCCAATCAAATAAGGGTCATCAAAACCTTGTAAAGAATCCAAATCAAAATTTATTAATCAAAGCAAGATTTTTTAATCAAATTAGAAAATAATCAAGAAGACGTGTAAGGGCCTCGGTGATGCGTATCAATTTGGCCTTGTGCCAAACACAACCGAAGTCCTCCCCACAATTTAAAATATCAGAAGGTTGAAGGTTGGAATGTTGAAATGTGGAAGGTTAAAATATTACGTTTGTAGATTAAAGTAAAAATTTTTATTAACTGAATAACAAAATTGTAAAAAGTAAAAATAAAATGTTCATAAAGAAAATGCATGTAGTTAATTGCTCAATGAGAAACACAATTATTAATGCTACACAGAAACAAGTAGTTGATAGTATCAGAATGCATTTATGTAAAACAGATTAAAGGGTTGCTCTGAAAAGTGTCTTCCTTTCCTTTTTATGGCCAGAGAAAAGGTGAAGAGGAAAGTCAAAATAATGAAGAAGATTGTACTTATCGAAGTCAGTTGAAGTATCTTGCTGTTGTTGTTTTCTTTGACGGTGTCTGGGCGAAGACGAAAAAGCAAAATTGGAAAGAGAGGTAAAACGACCTCGGAGTGAAGTTTTTTCCTTACATGGTGACGAGATGATATCATAATACCGCATTCATTTTGACTGATTTTGACCGGTCAGGGGACGTCCTTAAGTAGTGAATCTCGTCATGTGATAGGCTCCAAACGGCATTTTTATTTTCAAGGTGCGAAAAAAAACTTTCGTCATATATCAATTGCTGTTTCCTATCCAAATAAAATATAGAATCTTACTTTTCACACTGACTTGTGAAATTTGCCTTGGTCTGGGTTTTTTCCAAAATGTTTTTAGTCGTTTGGATCCGATTCTGAGGGTGTGCAATTTTACTTTTTTTTTATAAGTTTTGTGTCTAGTAATACTTTTTTCCTTTTCGAGTACCAAGATTCATTGGGATTTGTTTTTAAGGGCAGCGTCCCCAAGTCTTACCTTGTTATTTAACCCATAACTGGAGGAAGGGACGGATTAATACCTTTCCCAAGGGTACCAGTGCTTGAGTGAATGCAGGGTATTCAACTGGAATTCGAACTCGGCTCACCGATTTCTCTTTCCGAGCCGATATCCACTGCACCACAACGCACATCCGTCACTAAAAGCTTACAGCATCTGGTATTCCCAAGAGGTTACCTAAGTACTTACCAGGCTCAACGTTGTTTAACTTCGGTGATCGAGCGAGAACCGGTGTATGCAACGTGATATGGCCGTAAGCCTCCTGATAGGGAAACAGGTTTATATAAAAATTACAAGTACAGATTAAGAGAAACGATACAACACTTTTATCCAAGTTTGATGACTATGGAGTAAGAAAAAGCGTAATTCGAGTATCACTGACTGCTCGGTCAATAAATACCGAATAATTCTTTATAGGGAAATTGCTAATATTAACATTAACATTACTGATTCGGTAAACGGATACATCACTTTGATCTCAGCCCGATGGCTTACCTGGCACATTTTTGTGTCGGGTAGGGACCCAAATCATCTCTCAGTTGCGTCTCTGTCCTCGAAGACAGAGTGCGGCTCAGTTTTAGCTCCGTCCGCGAGGACAAGGTTCTAAAACGAAGCTACTATCAATTAACCATCATAGACAACTGCACCTACCTCCCATTAGCATGGACCAGGCTTGTCACCCAGAGAATAAAACACTGCGCCTCCTTGGTCTCACACTTTCAGCGGACCTCAAGTGGAATGACTATATCGAATCCATTGCTAAATCCGCTGCTATGAAAGTCGGTTCTCTGTGCAGGGCCTGGAGGTTTTTACCGTCTGAATCTATCCTGCACATATATAAATCTACCATCCGCCCGTGCATTGAATACTGTTGCCATATCTGGTCGGGTGCCCCTGCTATTCTCCTTGGGCTTCTCGACAAGGTACAGCGGAGGGTCTGTAATGTGATCGATACTGACTTGGCAGACCGCCTGCGGTCTCTCTCTCACCGGCGCGACGTGGCTTCCCTGTGTCTCTTTTATAAATACTTCCATGGCTTCTGCTCCAATGAACTTAGATCACTGGTGTCCCCCTAGTTTCAAATTTGCACGAGATACTAGATTAGCAACTAGATCCCACCCTTTTACAGTGAAACCGATAAAATGCAACCGCAACTTCTACTCCAACAGTTTCTTTTCTCGCACTTCCCGACTGTGGAATTCTCTTCTACATGACTGCTTCCCCGACAGCTACAATCTCCAGGAGTTTAAATGTAAGGTCAATAGACACCTCCTAACACACTAACTCGCTTCCATTCTTTCAAACACTCTTCCCATCCTCCAAACTATCTATCACCTCCCTTCTGACATTTCCTATATCTAACCACTCTTTCTATTTACCTTCCCCTATGTAGTCCCAAGCGCAATAGTGGCAGTGGAATGCCTTGCTTGGGGTGAAACGATTAAAAAAATGGCTAGGGCTAGGTCTAGTGTGAAGGGCCTAAGGCTAGAGCTAACGTTAAGTTTAAGGTTAGGGCAAGAGGTAATTTTATGGCTATGTTTAAGGCTAGGTTTAAGGAGCTAGGAGTAGAGCTAATGTTATTGCTCGGAATAGGGCTAAGGCTAGTGTTAAGGGGCTAGGGCTAGAGCTAAAGTGAAGGCTAGGGTTAAGGGGATAAGGATAGAGCTAATGTTAATGTGACGGTTAGGGCTAAGTTTAAGGCTAGGGTTAGGGTTAGGGCTACTGTTAATGGGCAAGGACTAGGGGTAAGTTTAAGGCTAGGGTTAGGGTTAGGGCTACTGTTAAGGGGCAAGGACTAGGGGTACGTTTAAGGCTAGGGTTAGGGCTAGGGTTGTTTAATTTTAGGGATAGGGCTATAGCTAAGATAAAGGATAGGTTTAGAGGGCTATGGCTAGAGCTAATCTTAGCACTAGGGTTTGGCCTAGGTCTAAGGATAATGCTAGGGTTAGGGCGAGGGCTAGGGTTAAGGGGCTAAGATTAAGGGGCTTGTACTAGAGCTCAGGTTATGGCTAGGTTTATAGCTAGTGTTAGTGGGTAGTAATTGAGCTAAGGTTAAGACTAGGATTTGGGCAAGGGCTATGTTTTAGGATAGGCTTAAGGAAATGGTAGGGCGAAAAGACAAATGCTAGGAGGCTAGGGTTAGAGCTAAGGTTAAGGCTAAGTTTAGGGCTGGGGTTAAAGAGCTAGAGCTTATGTTAAGTCTATGGTTAGGGCTAGGGGTGAAGGTTAAGGTTAGGCTTAGAGTTAGCACTACGGTTGAGTTGCTAGGACTAGGTTTAGGTCTAGAGCTAGGGTGCAGGGTTAGGGCTAGAGCTAAGGTTAAGGCTAGAGCTAGGGCTAGGTTTTAAGAGCTAGGACTAGAGCTAAGTTTAAGACTAGGTTTAGAGGTAGGGTTAAGGGGCTACGGCTAGAGCTATGGTTAAGTCTAGGGTTAAAGGGCTAGGGCTAGAGCTAAGGTTAAGGCTAAGTTTAGGGCTGGGGTTAAAGGGCTAGAGCTTATGTTAAGTCTATGGTTAGGGCTAGGGGTGAAGGTTAAGGTTAGGCTTAGAGTTAGCACTACGGTTGAGTTGCTAGGACTAGGTTTAGGTCTAGAGCTAGGGTGCAGGGTCAGGGCTAGAGCTAAGGTTAAGGCTAGAGCTAGGGCTAAGTTTTAAGAGCTAGGACTAGAGCTAAGTTTAAGACTAGGTTTAGAGGTAGGGTTAAGGGGCTACGGCTAGAGCTATGGTTAAGTCTAGGGTTAAAGGGCTAGGGCTAGAGCTAAGGTTAAGGCTAAGTTTAGGGCTGGGGTTAAAGGGCTAGAGCTTATGTTAAGTCTATGGTTAGGGCTAGGGGTGAAGGTTAAGGTTAGGCTTAGAGTTAGCACTACGGTTGAGTTGCTAGGACTAGGTTTAGGTCTAGAGCTAGGGTGCAGGATTAGGGCTAGAGCTAAGGTTAAGGCTAGAGCTAGGGCTAGGTTTTAAGAGCTAGGACTAGAGCTAAGTTTAAGACTAGGTTTAGAGGTAGGGTTAAGGGGCTACGGCTAGAGCTATGGTTAAGTCTAGGGTTAAAGGGCTAGGGCTAGAGCTAAGGTTAAGGCTAAGTTTAGGGCTGGGGTTAAAGGGCTAGGGCTTATGTTAAGTCTATGGTTAGGGCTAGGGGTGAAGGTTAAGGTTAGGCTTAGAGTTAGCACTATGGTTGAGTTGCTAGGACTAGGTTTAGGTCTAGAGCTAGGGTGCAGGGTCAGGGCTAGAGCTAAGGTTAAGGCTAGAGCTAGGGCTAGGTTTTAAGAGCTAGGACTAGAGCTAAGTTTAAGACTAGGTTTAGAGGTAGGGTTAAGGGGCTACGGCTAGAGCTATGGTTAAGTCTAGGGTTAAAGGGCTAGGGCTAGAGCTAAGGTTAAGGCTAAGTTTAGGGCTGGGGTTAAAGGGCTAGAGCTTATGTTAAGTCTATGGTTAGGGCTAGGGGTGAAGGTTAAGGTTAGGCTTAGAGTTAGCACTACGGTTGAGTTGCTAGGACTAGGTTTAGGTCTAGAGCTAGGGTGCAGGGTTAGGGCTAGAGCTAAGATTAAGGCTAGAGCTAGGGCTAGGTTTTAAGAGCTAGGACTAGAGCTAAGTTTAAGACTAGGTTTAGAGGTAGAGTTAAGGGGCTACGGCTAGAGCTATGGTTAAGTCTAGGGTTAAAGGGCTAGGGCTAGAGCTAAGGTTAAGGCTACGGCTAGGGCTAAGATTAAGACTAGGATTAGGGCTAGAGCTAGTATTAAAAGAGAAAAGGCTGGAGATAAGTTTATGTTACAGTTAGGGCTAATGTAAGTCTAGGTTTAGGGCTAGAGCTAGGGTTAAAAGACTAGGGTATAGGTAAGGTTAAGTCTAGGGTTAGAGTTAAAGATAATGTTAAGCATAGGGTTAGGGCTAGAGCTAGGATTAAGAGACTAGGGCTAGAGCTAAGGTTAATGCTAGGTTAGAGCTAGGTGATGGAACTAGGGCTAAGGCTAGGGTTAAATTGCTAGTGCTGGAGATAAGGTTAATGCTAAGGTTATGGCTAGGTTTAAAGGGTTATTGCTAGAACTAAGTTTTAGGCTAGGGTTAGATCTAGGGCCAGTGTTAAGAAGCTAGGGTTAGAGCTATATTTAAGACTAGCCGCTAAGGTTAAGTTTATGTTTTTGAATAGGGTTAAGGGGCTAGGTCCAGAGCTAAGTCTAAGCCTTGGGTCTGTGTTAATGGGCGAGGACTAGAGTGAAAGTTAAGGATAGTGTTAGGACTAAGGTTAAAGCTAGGGCTAGATCTAAGGTTAAGGGTAGGTATAAGGGTCTTGGGCTAGAGCTAATGTTAAGGCTACGGTTAGTGTTAGGCCTAAGATTAAGACAAGTGTTAGAGCTTGAGCAAGGTTTAATTTGTAAGGGCTAGAGGTAAGGTTAATGGTAGGGTTAGTGTGAGGGCTAGGGTTAATGGGGTAATATTAAGTGGCTAAGATTGTGGCTAATAATAATGTAAGGGTTAGGGCTAGGTTTAAAGGGGCTAGAGCTTGGGAAGAGATTAAGGCTAGCTTTAGGGCGAGGGTAAGGGTAAGGCTAAGGTTAGGGCTAGGGTTAGGGTTAAGAGGCTAGGGCTTGAGCTAAGTTTAAGTCTAGGTTTAGGGTTAGGCCAAAGGTTAAGGATAGGGTTATGGCTAGGGCTAAGGCTAAGTGGCTAAGGTTAAATGACCAGGGATAGAGCTAAGGTAAAGTCTAGGGTTACGGGCTACGACTAAGTTTGTCTACAGATAGGGCTAGTGCTAGGGCTAGGGTTTGTCTAAGATTAAGTTTAGTTGTAGGGCTAGGGCTAACGATAAGGCTATATTTAGGGCTAGTATTAAGAGGCTATGGTTAGAGCTAAGGTTAAGGCAAGGTTTTTGCTACTGCTAACATTAACGTTTGGGTTTGGGCTAGGTCTAGGGTAAAGGGCTAGAGCTAGGGTAAAGGGGTAAGGCTAGAGCTAAGTTTAAATCTAGGCTTAAGGCTAGGGCTACGGTTAAGGCTAGGGTTAGAGCTAGGTTTAAGGGGCTAGAGCTAGAGCTAAAGTTAAGGCTAAAGTTAAGGATAGGGTAAAGGCTAGCGCTAAGTTCAAGTTGCTAGTGCTAGAGATATGTTTAAGTCTAGGTTTATGGCTAGGTTAAGGCTAGGGTTTGGGCTAGGGCTGGTTTGAGGAGCTAAGGCTAGAGCTAAGGCTACAGCTAGAGTTAATGGGCTAAACCTAGAGCTAAGGTTAAGACTATATTTAGGCCTAGAGATGAGGTTAAGGCTATACATAAATTTAAGGCTAGCCATAAAAATATGTCTAGACATATAGAGTCTTAACATTAGTCCTAACCCTAACCCTCACCTTAACCCTAACCCTAACCTTAATGGTAACACTAACCTAAAACTTAACCCTAATCCTAGCCCTTACCATGGCCATAATTTTAGCACAAACCTAACCCTAGACTTAACATAATCTTTTGCCCTAGCCACTTAAACATAGCCTTAGACCTAACCCTAGATTTAACCATAGCCCTAGCACTAATTCTAGCCATAAAATTAGCTCTAGCCCTAGCCTCTTAAACCTAGCCCTACCCTATTTCTAACCCTAACCCTAACTCTAACCTTAAACCTAACACTAACATAATCGTAACTGAAACCTTAACTCTAACCCTAACCATATTCCTAATGGTAACACTAACCATAACCCTTACACTAACACTAACCATAGACATAATTTTAGCACAAACCTAACCCTAGACTTAACCTCAGCTCTAACCCTAGCCTCTTAAATATAGCCTTAGACCTAACAGTAGGCTTAACCTTAGCTCTAGCCCTAAACATAATCTTAACTTTAGCTCTAGCCATAGGCACTTAAACCTAGTTCTAGCCCTAACCCTAGCCTAAAACATAGCCATAAACCTAAATCTAACCTTTACTCTAAACCTAACACTAAGCTTAACATTAGCCCTAGCCCTTACACTAACCCTAACATTCACCCTAATCCTAAATTGAACCCTAACCCTAAACAAATACATAACCCTAAACCTATCCCTTAACATTATCCCTAACACTAACCAGAATACCTAACTGTAACCGTATCCTTAACCCTAATCCTATACGCAACCCTAACATTAACCCTTATATATAGCCCTAACACAAACCCTAACCCTATACATAATTCTAAACCTAACCCTAACCCTTAATCCTAAACCTACCCTCACCCTAACCATAGCACTAACCCTAAACCTAAAGCTAACCATAGCTCTAAACCTAGCCTTAAACTTAGCCCTAACCCAAACCCTAACCGTAACACTAACCCTAAACTTAGACCTAAACCTAACCCTCACCATTTATGCAGCCCTGACCCTAACCCTTAAACTTAGCCCTAATCTTAACTCTAACCGAAACTCCAACTCTAACCCTAGCTCTAACCCTAGCCTTAAACGTAGCTCTGACACTAATGCTAACACTAACCGTAACCATAATCTTAACCTTAACCCTTACCCCAACTCGTTAAACTTAGACCTAAACCTAACCCTATTCCTAACCCTAACCTTACCCTAACCCAAGACCTAACCCCAGCCTTAAAGTTAGCACTAACCCTAACAATAACGGTAACCCTAACGCTTACCCTAACACTAGACCTAAATCTAGCCTTAACCATAGCCCTACCCTAACCCTAACCCTAACCTTTAAATTTATACCTAACCCTAACATTAATCTGAACACTAATCCTAAACCTATCCCTAACCATAAACGTATTCCTAACACTAACCCTGACTCTTACTCTAAATCTAACCCCAAAAGAAATGCTAACACTAACCTTAACCAGAATCTTAACACTAAAACTAACTCTAATACTAACCCTGTTCAAACTTAGCCCTAAGCCTAACCCTAACTCTAACCCTAACAAAAATGTTTAACCTTAGACTTAACCTTAAATCTAGCCCTAACCCTAGCAATAAAATTAGCCATAATCCTTGCTTTAACTTTGGCCCTAAACCTAGACCTAACTCTAGCCTTAAACTTAGCCCTAAATCTGAACCTAACCCTAAACCTAGCCCTAATATTACACTTAAAATTAATCCTAACACTAACCCTAACCTAGCCCTAAAACTATCCCTAACCCTAACCCTCACATTAACACTTAACATTAGACCTAACCCTAAACCTAATCCAAACCACAACCCTAAACCTTGCACTAACACGAGCCTTATCATTAGCCCTAAATATAACAGTAACCCTAAATCTTACCCTAACAACCCTAACCTTCAATTTAGACCTAACACTTACCCTGACCATAAACCTTTGCCCTAACCATAACCGGAACCCTAACCCTAACCCTTAAGCATAGACCTAACCTTAACCATAACGCTCGCCCTAGCCCTAAATGTAGCCCTAAGACTAACACTACCTCAAAACATAGCTCTGAAACTAACACTAGTGCTAACCCTAACCCAAACTGGAACCCAAAACATAACATTAGCCATTATCCTATGCAGGAACTTAAACCCAACGCTAACCCTAAACCTAAACCGAACTCTAGTCCTAACCCTTAAAATTAAGCCTAACCTTAACCCTAATGTAACCCTAGCCCTAAAGCTAGCCCTAACCCTAACACCAGCCCTAATACTAATATTAACATTAGCTCAAATCATTGCCCTAACCCTAACCGTAAACGTAAGTCTAACTATAACCCTAAACATATACATAACACTATCCCAAAAGCTAGCACTAACCCTAACCCTATTCTTAACCCTAATACTAGCCCTAACCTCAAAACGAATACTAACACTAGCATTAAACTTAGCCTTAACCCTAACCCCAACACAAACCCTAAACTGAACCCTAGCCCTTAAACTTAGACCTAAACTTAACACTAAACCTAACCCTAACCATAAACCTAACCCAAAACCCGACTAACCTTAACCATAAATTTAACTGAAGCCCTAACCCTAACCCTGACCCTAACACTAACTATGACCCTAACCCTAACTATAACCCTAAACCTTACTCTAACCCTAACCTTAACCTTAACACTAAACATAAACTTAACCATAGTCCTAAACCTAAGCCTAACCCTAAAACTAATCCTAACCTTCAAACCTAACGCAAACATTAGCCTTAACCTTAGAAGTAATGCTAACCTTAACTCTAAACCTGACCCTATCCCTTGCCTTAAACTTAACCCCCAACCATAAACCTAACCCTAACACTAAACCTAGTCTTAACCCTAACAGTAACCCTACACATAAAACTAAAAACTAACCTGAACTTGACTCTAGCACTAAACCTGGCCCGAACCCTAAACTTAGACCTAACACTAGTCTTAATATTAGCCCTTACCCTAACCATAACTGTAACTGTAACCCTAACTCTAACCTTAACCATATACGAAACCATAACCCTAACACTTAACCTTAAATTAAACCCTAACCCTAAACCTATCCCTGACCCTTACAGTAACCCTAACCTTAAGCTGAACCCTAGCCCTAACTCTAAGCCTAGCCTTAAACTTAGCCCTAACATAACCCTGACTCTAGCCTTAACCATAGTCATAACCCTACCGTTAACCCTATCCTAATCATAACCCTAAACCTAAACCTAAACCTAATCCTTAGACTTAGATTTAGACCTAAACCTAACCCTAGACCTAAACATAGACCCAACCCCAACCATAAAACTAACTATAGCCTTAAACTTACAACTAACCCCAACACTAAACCTATCCCTAAGCTGAACTCTAAACCTAACTCTAGCCCTAAAAATAGCCTTAAACTTAACCCTAACTCTAACGCAAACCCTAATCCTAAACCTAACCATAGATTAACCCTTCAATTAAAACCAAACCCTAAAGTAACCCTAGCCCTAAACCTAGTTCTAACCCTAACTCCAGCCCTAACACTAGTCTAAGCATTAGCCCCATCCCGAAACTTAACCCTAAGAGTAACACTATATTAACCCTAACCATATACTAAAACTGAATATTAGCCCTAACCCTAACACTAAATCTAACCTAACCCTAACCTTAACTTTAGGCCTAAACCTAACGCTCACCTTAGCCCTATCACTAACCCTAACCTTTAACCTAACCCTAACTCTAACCCTGAAAACTTACGCAATCCTAACCCTAACCTTTAAAATAAAATCTTATACTAACCCTAATTGAAGCCCTAACCCCAATTCCATACCCTTATCCTAGCTTTAGACATAGCTCTAAACTAACTCTAAACCAAACACTGACCCTAATCCTAACCCTAACCCTAACGATCAAAATTAAACCAAATTTAAATCCTAACGCCAACCCTATCCCTAAGCATAGCCCTAAACCTACACCTAACCCTATCATTGTCCTAAGCCCTAACCCTAGCCGTAAACCTAACCAGAACCCTTACCCTAAAACTAGCCCTATCATTAGACTTAAACTTAATCCTAACCCTAACCCTAACATATAACTAGTCCTAACACAAACATTAACCCTAACCATATAACTTAAACATAACACTAATGCTCACGTAACCCTAGCCCTAAACCTTGCCCAAACGTTAAACCTATCCCTAGTCTTAACATTAGACTTAACGCTAACCCTAACACTAGCCGACACTGTAACCCTAACTCTAAATAACCATATATGTACACCTAACCCCAACAATAACCTTAGGCTGAAACTTAACCCTAAACCTAACCATAACTCTAACCCTAAACCTTAACCATAGACCTAGCCCTAACCCTAGTCCTAACTCTAGCCTTAATACTAGCCTTTATATTAGCCCTACACCTAAACACAACCCTAACTCTAAACCTAACCCTAACCTTAACCCTAACCCTGACTTTAACCTTTAACCTTAACCCTAACCCTAGCTCAACCCAAAAGCTAACACTAATCCAAGCAATAACAGTAGCCATATCTTTAACCCTAACCCTAAAACTAATCCTAACCCTAAACCTAACCGTAACTGTGCCCCTAACTCTAAACCTAACCATATACATAACATTAACCCTAACAATTAAATTTAGCCCTAACCTAACCCTAACCTATCCCTAACCTAAACACTAGCCTTAACCTTAGCCATAACTTTAACCCTAACCCTAACCCCAGCCTTAAGCATGGCCCTAACCCTAATGCTTACCCTAACCCTAACCCTAAACCTATCCATAACCCTAAATCTTAACCATAGACCTAGCCCTAACTCTAGTCCTGGCCCTAGTCCTGACCCTAGCCTTAACACTAGTCTTTATATTAGCCCTACCCCTAAACATAACCCTAACTCTAAACCTAACCCTAACCTTAACCCTAACCCTAACCCTAACCATAACCTTAACACCCTAACCCTAACTTTAGCCCTTAACCTTAACCCTAACCCTAACCATAACCCTAGCCCAACCCAAAAGCTAACACTAATCCTAGCACTAACACTAGCCATATCTTTAGCCCTAACTCTAAAACTAAACCTAACACTAACCTATCCCTAATCCAAAACACTAGCCTTAACCTTCGCCCTGACTTTAACCCTAACACTAACCCTAGCCTTAAACATAGCCCTAACCCTAATGCTTACCCTAACCCTAATCCTAACTCTATTCCTAACCCTAATCCTTAAACTTAGACTTAACCCTAACCCGTAATGCTAACCCTAGCTCTACCCTATCCCTTACCCTAACCGTAACACTAACCATAGACCTAACACTAACCCAACCTTAGACCTAACACGAACCCAAACCTAACACTAACCCTAACCGGAATCCTAACCCTAATCTTAGCACTGAACCTAGCCTTTAACCCTAACCATAAAATTAAACTTACTCTCATCCTAACGTAACCCTATCACTAAACCTAACCCTAATCATAACATCAGACGTAACATTTCTCTTAACCCTAACCCTCTCCGTAACCGTAACCCTGACTTTAATCCTAACTATATACGTAACCCTAACTCTAAAATTTAACCTTAGCTCTAAGCTTCACCTAACCCTAACAGCCCTAACCTTTCAACTTAACCCTAACCCTAACCCTAGTTTTAAACATAGCCATAACCCTTACTCTAATCTCTAATCTTAACTCTAATCTTTAAACTTAGACCTAACCCTAATTCTAACACTAACACTAACTAGAACACTAGCCTGAAACTTAGCCCTAACCCTAAATCTTAACCATAGATCTAACCCTAACTCTAACACTAACCTTAGACTTAACCCCAAACCTAAACCTAACTCTAAACCTAACCCTAACCCTAACTATAACCCTGACACTTAACATTAGACCTAACACTAACCCAAACTCTAACCATGACTCCTAGCACTAACACTAGCCTTATCATTATCCCTAAGTCTAAACCTAACCCTATCTTTAGCCTTAACCTTAGCCCTAACCCTAACACAAACCCTAACCCTAAACCTATCCATGACCATATAGGCAAACCTAACCCTAACTCTTAAACTTACCCTAACACTAACCGTAACTACAACACTAGCCCTAACCCTAGCCTTAACTGTAGACTTAACCCTAACCCTAACTCTAATCCCTAACATAACCCTAACTCTAACCTTTACCCTAACTTGTTAAAGTTAGACCTAACCCTAACCCTAACACTAGCTCTAACCCTAGCACTAATCCTAGCCTTAAAATTCTCTAGCCCTAGCCCCTTAACCCTAGCATTAATGTTAGCCTTGACCCTAACCCTAAATCTAAAGCTAACCCTAACCCTTACCCTAACTGTAAACCTAACCGTAACCCTAAATTCTACTTATGGTTCTGGCCCCTTACTTCTAGTCCTAGCCCTAACATTAGAGGGAACCTTAGCTCTAACCCTAAACCTAATTCTAACCCTAACCTTAACCCTGAACCTAACCCTAAACTTGACCCTAACCCTAAATGTAAACCTAGCCCTAAACCTATCAGAAAGCCTCAACTTAAACCTAATTCTAACCCTAACACTAACCCTAGCCCTTACCATATCCATCATTTTAACCCAAACCTAACCCTTAAACGTAGATCTAGCCCTAGCCCCTTAAACATAACCATAACCCTAAACTTAGCACTTTCCATAACCAAAATTTATCCCAAACTTAACCTAGATTTGACCTTAGCTCTAGACCGCGCCCCTTAAAAATAGCATTACACATAACCTTAGACTTAACCTTAGCTCTAGCCCTAGCCTCAACACTCGGCCTAGGCTAACCCTAGCGTTAACCCTAACCTAAACCTAACTCCAACCCAACCGCTAACCCTAACCATACCCGTAACTCTAACAGTAACTCTAACCCTAACTCTAGCTCTAGGCCTAGCCACTTAAACTTAGTCCTAGCCCTAACCCTAGCCTTAACCTTAGCTCTAAGACTAACCCTAAACCTTAAACCTAGCCCTAACCCTAGATTTTCTAACAGTACTTGCTCTATATTTTTAATCATAGCCCTTTAACACTAGCCCTCAGTCTAACCCTAGCCTTAACCTTAGCCATAGACCTAACCCCTAACCCGAGTCCTAATCCTAGCTTTAAACATAGCCCAAACACTTTATCTAACCCTAACCCTAATCCTAATCCTAACCCTTAAACTTAGACCTAACCCTAACTGGAACTCTAACCTGAAACTTAGCCCTAGACCTCAACCTACCCTAAACCTAACCCTAAACATTAACCATAGACCTAACCCTAACCCTAACTTTAAACTTAGCCCTAACCTTAAATCTAACTCTAAGCCTAACCCTAACTATAACCCTAACCTTTAACGTAAGACCTAACCCTAACTCTAACACTAATCCTAGCCATAACCTTAGTCCTAACCCTAACACTAACCCTAACCCTAAGCCTAACCCTAAACATAACCCTGACCATATACGCAAACCTAACTCTAACTCTTAAACTTGACCATAACCTAACCCTAACTCCAACACTATCCCTAACCCTAGCCTTAACCATAGCCCTAACCCTAAACCCTAATCCCTAACATAACCCTAACACTAACCTTTACCCTAACCTATTAACCTTAGACCTAACCCTAACCCTAGCACTAGCCCCAAACCTACTCCCACCCTAGCACTAACCCTAGCCTTAAACTTAGCTCAAGCCCTAGCCCCTTAACAGTAGTCTTAGCCTTAACCCTAACATTAACGTTATCCCTAAACCTGACCCTAAATTTAAAGCTAACCGTAACCCTAACCGTACCCTAAAATTCTGCCTATAGTTCCGGCCCCTTATTTTTAGTCCTAGCCGTAACATTAGATGCAACCTTAACTCTAACCCTAACCTTAATTCTAACACTAAACTTAACCTTGAACCTAACCCAAAACCTAACCCTAAACATAAACATAAACCCACCCACAAAGGCTAATCAAAATCCTAAACCAAAACCTAACCTTAATTCTAACCCTAACACTAACCCTAGCCCTTACCATAGCCATAATGTTAACCCATACCAAACCCTAGAATTAAACGTAGCTCTAGCCCTAGCCCCTTAAACATAGCCTTAGACCTAACCTACCCTTAACCTTAGCCCTAGCACTAAAGCTATCCTTAACCCAAGCCATAACTCTAACCCTAACTTTAACCCTAAACCTAACCTTACCCAGAACCCTAAATCAAACCGTAACCCTAACCCTAGCCTTAACCTTAGCTATAGCTCTATCACCTTAACCCTAGCCTTAACCCTAACTTTAAACTTAGCCCTAACACTAACCCCTAACTCTAACCTCTAACCCAAGCCCTAACCTTAGCATTTACCATAACCAAAATTTATCCCAAACCTAACCTAGACTTAACCTTAGATCTAGCCCGCGGTCCTTAAAAATAGCCTTACACCTAACCCTAGACTTAACCTTATCTCTAACCCTAGCCTCAACACTAGGCCTAGGCTAACCCTAGCCTTAACCCCAAGCTTACCCCTTACCCCGACCCAACCCAACCGCTAACCCTAACCGTAACCCTAACCATAACCCCAACCTTAGCTCTAGCCCTAGCCACTTAAACCTAGTCCTAGCCCTAACCCTATCCCTAAACCTAGCCCTAACCTTAGATTTAAACAGCACTTGCCCTAGCCTTTTAATCTTAGCCCCTTAAAACTAGCCGTTGCCCTAACCCTAGCCTTAACCTTAGCCATAGACCTAACCATAGCCATAACTTTAGCTCTAGCTGTAGCTTCTTAAATCTATCCGTAGGTCTTACCCTAATCTTAAACTTAGCCCTAGCCCTTCTTAGCCTTAAACTTAGCACTAGCCCTAGCCACTAACCCTAGCCGCAGCACAAAACCTAGCTTTAACCTTAGCCTTAACCTTAGCTCTAGACCTAACCTGAACATTATCCTTAGACCTAGGCCTTGCCCATTAACACTAGCCCTATCCTTAACCCTTTCCTTACCCATTAGCATTAAACCTATACTTAATCTTTGCATTAGCCACAGGCTCTTAATCCTAACCCTAGCCTTAACCTTAGCCCTAGCACCTTAAAACCTATCCCTAACCTTGCCTTTAACTTAGTTCTAGCACTAGCCCCCACAAAACTATCCCTATCCCTAACCCTATAGACTTAAACTTAGCCCTAGCCCTAAATTTTGCTTTAACCTTAGTTCATGCCCTAGCTTCTTAACCTTAGCCTTAACCCTAGCTCTAGCTTCTTAACCCTAGCCCTAACCTTAGCCTTAGGCCTATCCATAAGATTACCCTTAGCTATAGCACTAACCCTACCCTACAACATAGATCTTGCTATAGCCCTTTAACCCTATCCCAAGCCCTCTCCCTCTCTAGACTTAATCTTAGCTCTAGCACTAACCCTAGCCTTAACCTTAGTTCTAGCCCTAGCCCCTTAAACTTAGCCGCTTAAACTAGCACTAGTTTAATATTAGCTTTAGCCCTAGCTTTAGCCCTAGCCCCTGAACACTAGACCTAGCCTTGTCCTTAGCTTTAGCTCTAACTTCTTACAAGCTCTAGCCTTAACCTGAACACTGGCACTACTTTTAGCTCTAGCCTTAGCATGTTAAAACTAGACCTAGCCTTCGCCTTATATCTCTAGCTTTAGCACCTTAACACTAGCACTAGCCCATACTTAACATTAGCTCCATAACCTTAGCTCTAGCCCTAACTCCTTAACACTTGCCCTAGCCTTAATCTTAGCCATAGCTCCTTAACACTAGACCGAAACCCAACCTTAAACTTTGCTCTATCCTTAGCCACTTAACACTAGCCCTAGACTTAACCTTAACACCAACTTTGGATATAAACTTAGCACTAGTTCTAGCCTCTAAAGAATAGCACTAGACCTAGCCCCTTAACCATGGTTCTAACCCTGACCCCTTAACACTAGCCCTAGCCTTAAACTTAATCTTAGGCTTAATCTTAATTTTAGCCCGAGCTCACTTAAGAACAGCATAACCTTAGCTCTAGCCCTGGCCCCAGCCCTGGCCCCTTAAAACTAGTCCTAGCCCTAAACTTAAACTTAACTGTAGCCATTCACCTTTTAACACTAGCCTTAGCCGTAGCCCCTTAGCACTAGCCCTAGCTTTAAACTTAGTTTTAGCCCTAGCCCTTGACATTATCCCTAGGCTTAACCTGAGCCCCAGCCCTAGCCCCTTAACACAATCCCTAGTGCTAGCCTTTCTCTTAACGCAAGACCTAACTTTACATTAGTTCTAATCCCATAGCTCTAGCCATAAACCCTTAACACTAGCCCTAGCTTAACCTTAACAGTAGGCCTAGTCCTAGCAGTAAAACGTAGCTCGAGCGTTAGCTACCTTAACACTAGCCCTAGCCCTAACCTTAA
This sequence comes from Ascarosepion bandense, assembly GCA_037127315.1. Classification (NCBI taxonomy): domain Eukaryota; kingdom Metazoa; phylum Mollusca; class Cephalopoda; order Sepiida; family Sepiidae; genus Ascarosepion; species Ascarosepion bandense. The sequence continues at coordinate 3,898,310 of JBBBDQ010002242.1, forward strand.
CCTTAGCCCCAGCCCTAGACCCTTAAAACTAGACCTAACCTTAGCCTTTAACTTAGCTCAGACATCAGCTCCTTAACACTAGCCATACCCTTAACATTAGCTCTAGACAGAGCCCATTAACACTAGCCTTAGTCTTAACCTTAGCTCTGTCCTAGCCTCTTTAGCACTATCTCCAGCCCTGTTTTTATCCTTAGCTAGCTCTAGCCCCTTAACCATGGCTCTAGCTCTAGCCATCCCCTTAACAGCAGATCTGACATTTACCTTAGCTCTAGCCCATAGCTCTAACCCTAGCCCCTTAACACTAGCCCTAGCCTTAATCGTAGCTCTAGCCCTAGCCTTTTAATATTAGCTCTAGTCTTAACCTTAACACTAGCCCTAGCCATAGCTTTAACATTAGCTCTAGCCCTAGCACTTGACACTAGCCCTAGCACTAACCTTAGCACTAGGCCTAGCCCAAGCCTTAGCTCTAGCCCTAAATTTTTAGCACTAACCCTAGTCCTAGCCCTAGTCTTAACATTAACTCTAGCCCTGGCTCCTTAACACTAGCCCTCGACCTAGCCCATTAACACTAGCCCTATCCCTAGACTTAAGCTTATTTCTATCCCTTAAACACTAGCCCTAGCCCCTTATCACTAGCCCTACACAACCCTGATCCTAGCCCCCAGGGTTAGACCTTGGTTTTAGTCTTGGGTTAGGGCTAGGGCTAGGGATAGTGTGAAGTGGCTAAGGCTAGAGCTAGTGTTAAAGAACTAGGTCTAGAACTGGGGTTAAAACAAGGGTTAGAGATATGGGTAGAGATAAGTGTAATGTTAGGGCTAAGGCTAGTGTTAAGAGGATATGCTTAAGGCTAGGTTCAGTGCTAGGGCCAGTGTTAAGAGGCTAGGGCTACGGATAAGGTAAGGTTTAGTGCTATGGCTAGTTTTATGTGGCTAGGGCTAGGATTATGGTTACGTTTAGAGCTAGGTCTAAAGTTAAGGTGCTTAATTTAAGGCTAGGCTTAGTTCTAGAGCCAGTGTTAAGGGGCTAGTGTTAGGGTTAAAACAAGTGTTGGGGCTAGAGTTAATGCTAAGGAGCAAGAGCTAGAGCGAGTGTTAAGGCAAGGGTTAAGTCTAGGGTTAGTGTTAAGGATCTAGAGCTAGAGCTAATGTTAAAGCTAGGATTAGGGTTAGGGCTAGTGTTAAAGGGCTTGGGCTGGAGCTAATGTTGTCTAGGGTTAGAATTAGGTCTTGTGTTAATTGGCTAGGACTAGCGCTAGGGTTAATTCTAGGGTTAGACTGGGGTTAGTGTTAAGAAGCGCTAGGGTTAAGGCTAGTGTTAAGGGCTACGGCAAATGTTAAGTGTCCAGGTTAAGTCTATGGCTAGGGTTAAGTCTAGCACTAGTGTTAAGAGGCTAGGGCTAGAGCTTAGGTTAAGAGTAGGGTTAGGGCTAGGGCTAGAGCTAAAGTTAATTTTAGGTTTAGGGTTTGGGCTGGTGTTAAGGGGATAGGATTACGTCGGGTTAGGGATAGTGCTAATGTTAAGGGGATAATGCTAGAGCTGATGGCTATTGTTAGAGCTAGGTCTAGTGTTGAGGGAGTAGGGCTAGGGTTAAGGCTAGGACGTGTAAGAGCCTAGGGCTAGAACTAGGGCTAAAGTTAGGGTTAAGGTTAGTATCAAGAGGCTAGGGCTTGGATTAATACTAGTTTTAGGGCTAGGGCTATTGTTGAAACTAGGGCTCGAGCTAGGTTTAAGCCTTGGGTTAGAGCTAGGCCTAATTTTAAAGGGCTAGTGCTAGCATTAAGGCTAGATTTAGGTTTAGAGCTAGTGTTAGGTTTAGAGCTAGTGTTAATGGGGTAGGGTTAGGGCTAGGGCTAGTGTTAAAGTGCCTGGGTTAAGTCTAGGGATAAGGCTACGGTTAATGTTAAGGGGCTTGGTTTAGGGTTTGTCAAGAACCCCGAGTTGAATAGCAGATGTACCCGATCTGAGCTGCTAATTCCGGAATGATCACATTACTGATTCTGTCTTGGATTTTGTCAAGAATAGCAGGCGCAACCGACAAGATGTGGCAGTACACGCGCGGACGGTAGACAGTTGGATTGTTACTGATGAAACCAGAGTTTTCTCGAAGACATAGCTATACAACGAAATGTAATTTTCAGAATCTTACACACACACACACACACACACACACACACACACACACATATATATATATATATATATATATAGGGTTAAGGGCTACGGCTAGAGTTAAGGTTATGGCTAGGGTTACGGTTACAGTTAGGGTTAGGGCCAGGATTAATGCTAGGGTTATGGCAAGGGTTATGGTTGCAGTCATTGTTAGGGCTAGTGTTAATATTAGGGTTATGACTAGAACTAGGGTTAAGTGCTAGGGTTAGGTCGAGGACTAATGTTAAGGGGCGTGAGCTAGGATTAAGGCTAGGTCTAGTGATAAGAGGGTAGGGTTAAAGTATAGGTTAGGGCTAAGACTAGAGCTAGATTTAAGAGTAGAGCTAGGGATAGTGTTAAGGAGCTAGGATTAAGGTTAGGGTTAATGTTAAGGGGCTAGAGCTAGAGGTAGGGTGGTGGCTAGAGTTTGTTTTAAGGGGCTAGGGCTACAGCTAGGGTTAAGGGCTAGGGTTAGGGTTAGTGTTAAGGCGCTAGAGCTAGGGTTAATGTTAGAGCTAGTGTTATGAGGCTAGGTCTTGTGCTAGGGTTAAGGCTATATTTACACAGGAAAAATGATGAGAAAGAGGGACCGGTTATTGGGGGTGACAGGAAGTGTGTAAGAGATGGATGAGAATACTGATGTGATAAGAGTGGATGAGAATGAGCATGAGAGGAAGTATGCATGTCAGAGAGATAGGAAATGACTATTGACCTTACATTTAAATTCTTTGAAATTGTAGCTGTTGGAGAAGCAAGTATGCGGAAGGGAATTCCACAGGCGGGAAGTGGGAGAAAAGAAGCTGTTAGAGTAGAAGTTGTGATTACATTTTGTTGGTGTCACAGCAAACTAGTAGCTAGTCTAGTAGATCAAGTAAATTCTTATATAGGGGGCACCATTGATAGTAAATTCTTATATAGGGGGCACCATTGATAGTAAATTCTTATATAGGGGGCACCATTGATAGATGTTCATCGGAGCGGAAGCCGTGAAAGTATTTATAAAAGAGACACAGGGAAGCCACATTGCGCCGGTGAGAAAGTGACTGTATCTGAACTGCCAAGTCGGGATCGATCACATTAGAGATTCCCTGTCGGATTTTGTCAAGAACCCCGAGGTGAATAGCAGGAATACCCGACCAGATGTGGCAGCAGTATTCAATGCACGGGCGGATGGTAGTGTGTAGATTTTGATCTAGTGAGAACAAAATATTACCAAGTGTAGTAGGTACGGTCAACCATGTCTGGTACAAGGCCAATTCACAAACATAGCCGACACTCCCCACTACTTCGGGTTTATCAGAGGGTGGATTTGTGGAAGAATAAAATGTTTTGCTTGTTAAAGTAAATTTTCAGTATTTGCATTATTTGGTCTATTGTCCTCATCTTTGTTGTCATTTGTACAACGTTTCATTTGTTGTACACTCAGGCCTTCTTCAGAAATTTCGAACCGAACCTTTTAATCCCATAAGAGGCTCTAGGAAACGGAATAAGTATGATATACCCCAGTGATTGTAATAAATGTTTCGGTTCGAAATTTCTTGCACCTGAAGAAGGCCGGGGCTTACAACGCCCGAACAGTCTTTTTTCTTCATACTATGCTGTGTTATCAGCGAATTCATGAAATACCTATACTAATCGTCCGATAAGAAATCGGGAAAAGGTTAAACTGAATCTTAAATTGAAGACTATAAATCTAAACTAACTAAAATTCTATAAAATATCAGATAAATACTGAAAATATTGTATTAAATGTTTAATTTTACTATAAAACAAAAAAAACAAAAAAACGAAGCGGACGATTAAGCTACAAAAAATTATGTGAAATTTGTCTTCCATACCTAGAATTTCGGACATCTTCTGTCATGTCAATTATCGCTTCTGATAACACGATGATAACTCCTGATAACAGTCAGTTAAGTGCCATACGTGAAACACGCTTGGGCGATCATGTCTCGAAAGAGACATGACTGACTGGGCAGAAGATTATCCCGCAGTAGGTTGCCATTGCTTTCTGCGGTAGACTGGTTGCCGACCAAGGCTATAGAACCCAATCTGTCCTGCTATTTAACCCATAACTGGAAGGAAGAGACGGATTAATACCTTTCCCAAGGGTATTTGCGCGTAAGTGAATGCAATTTGCGCATAAGTGAACCGGAATTCGAACTCGGCTCGGCTCCCCGGCTTCTCGTTCCGAGCCGATATCAACTGCTCCACAACGCACCTAAGCGCTTTTATAGTACATTTCAGGCAGTAAGCAAGTAATACTGTTTCAAATCAACTTAAGTTAAGTTTACATTTGCTAATTTGAATAAAATAATGTGTCAGCGAGGTATGTTTTATTTTTTCAAGACTTTTTAAAACCGAGAATTGCCTTCTGTTAACAAAATGTGTCGGTCGATGAAAAATGGCCGAAAAATATATTTTTTTTAATCTGCAAAGGTTTGAAACACACCAAAGTATTTTGCTTACTGGAATTAGTAAATTTAATCTTTTGGCTTTCAGTTAAAGCTAAAATAAAAACTTCAATAAAAATTCTTATTTTTTAAAATTCAATTTTAATTTAGGTATCGAAAATGAGTAGAGGTACCTAGATTAATATCTGTTCAATTTATCTGCCAGTTTCGTAAATTTCCGTATAATTTCGTAACATTGACTTCGGTTGAGTTTGTTTACATTCGATACAATTTGAACAGATATTAATCCATCGTTCGATAAGAAATCAAGAAAACATCTATTTAGAAGTTAAACAGAATCTTGTCTGCCAGAATATCTTTCGTAGTCTAGCAGTAAGGCACGTCGGATCTAACGGTAGAATCTCCCCGTTGGTTGGGAGTATGTTGGTTCGATTCTTGCCGGAAGATATATATTTTCCAAATAAGATTTCTTAAAAACGGTTAAAGCCAGTGGAAATTATAATGTACTGTTTAACCCTCTAGGGCCATTCGTATCATATTTGATACAGTATTTCCCTATAAGGAAACATTTGGTATTTCCCTATAAGGAAACATTTGGTATTCATTGACTGAGCAGTCAGTACTGCTTTCATTTGAAATTTATAAAATATTTCTCTTAAAAAATTATTCAGGAAAATATTTCTTTCAAGGCTTGTTTTCATACTGTATCAAATATGATACGAATGGCCCTAGAGGGTTAATAATTTACATCTCTATTCAAATAGGAGTATCTTAGCTAATTATTACAAATAATAATGCTAAAACAAATAAAATTTCAACTATTTCGTAAAATTTCGTTATATATATATATATATATATATATATATATATAAACCATTGAAACAACTATTACAATACGCTTTCACACCCTGATTGAGCACTCTGGAAGAATGGTAGACTTTGAGAAAACAGTACTCTAGCACCTACGCATCGCTCATTCAGTAATGAATTAGAGCACTCTGATACATCATACGCTAAAAGTATGCCTCCTTCTACCGAGCGTCCATAGCTCAGAGGTAGAATCGCCGACTGACGCTAATTCGGTCGGGTTTCAATCCTGGGTTAAAAGCAATCGGATGTCTAACGTACTGATGAGCAGTGATACAGCGAAACAGATCTGTCTGTGGATGACTATATATATATATATATATATACATATATATATATTATATACACATCTATATGTATATATATATATATATATATATATATATATATATACAAATGAATAAAGAACGAAGTAAATATATATTATGGACTCTCCCGTCGATTTCGACGTATGAGCATCCAACTCAGAATGCAACACAAAGAATTGTTCAGAGTGGTGAAGGCTTCTGCAGCACCATCCACACTTTTTGAAAAAACTGCTGATAACAAGCAATCGGTGCAGAAGTTCGCCACGGATTGCATGAACAGCAAATCACAGTTATTTAGCCCATAACTGGAGGGATTAATACCTTTTTTAAGGGTACTAGTGCGTAAGTGAATGCAGAGTGTTCGACTGGAATTGGGACTAGGTTCATCGATTTCCCTTTCCAAGCCGACAACCACCGCACCACAACGCACATCCGTCAACATATATATATATATATATATATATATATAAATGAATAAGGAACGAAGAAAATATTTACAACGGTCAAAACTTTAATTTAAAATAGTGCTCAATATAAAAATAGAGCAATGAATATTTATTATAAACTATACTTTAGAACATGTTCAAATTACAATCTACTACAAAATTTCACATTTTGTTTCGACATTGAAAGAACAATGATGGTAATAAACAGTATATATATATATATATATATATATATATATATATATATATATATTGAATGTGTTTTAACGGACGGGAAATCCGAAGGAGCATTAGGAAGACTAATTAGGCATTTTATATCAGCAAGGTCGGTTAAATAATGTTTGTAAGATCTGTTAGTGTCATTAAAATTATGACATATTGTTCAAATGTAAGATCAATCAGACATTGTCTAACAGTGAGGTCTGTTTAATATTGCATAATCATAAGATCTGTTAGGCATTGACTTCCAGTAGGATCTCTTAAGTATTGCCTATCTGTAAGATCTTTTCGACATTGTGTATCAGTAAGAGCTGTTAAATATTACCAATATGTAGAATCAGTTAAACATGTAAGTTGTGTTAAATATTGCCTACTAGTAAGATCTGTTGTTTATTGTGTCAGTAAGATTCGTTAGACTTCGTATATCAGTAAGATCTGTTAAATATTGCTTAATTGTGATATTTGTTTCACGTTGTCTGTCAGTAAATTTGCTAAAGTTCACCTAACTATAAGATTTGTTAAACATTGCCATTATGATCTGTTAAATATTGCCTACATTGTCTGTTAGTAAGATCTATCAAATATTGCCTAAGTATAAGATCAGTTGGACATTGTCTGTTAGTAAGATCTGTAAAATATTGTCTAATTCTAATAACAGCTATATATTACGTTATGTATCTTTGACCAGTTAGAAATTTTTGCCATTAAGATGGTCTAATATATGACTGACAGTAAGATTAGGAAGCCATCTGTATGTAAGATTATCTAATTTTTTTTTGTCTCGTTCGTATGTCTTAGGAATTTTCTGCCAATAAGCTCAGCTAGGTATTGTTTGACAGTAAGAGGGTGATAAAATTCAAGAGGCCTCTTGCAACAATAAAATGCAGTCCGAAACTTTTTCCCTGATAACTCTATCGAAATAAACTGACGGCTGGTTTCTTTCAATTCTTTTTTTTTTACATTTTTTAATTTGTTTTATTTTTTATTTGACAAATCTCCTTAACGCTTTTAGATTTCAAATACTTTTTCGTCTTTTTGTTTCCGTTTTTAGATTCGTTCTAAAAATTTTGCTGACGTCATTTTTTTCCCCTGTCGTCTTTGTTTACGAATACTTCTGTCTCGCCCAACAGCTTCTGTGTTTCTCCATAAACCCTTTTCCACTCATCGTCGATCTCGGGACTCTTCAGTACTTCGTACATCAGCGGATGCATTTTCTTGCTGTAGGGAGCATAACTTATAATTTGCATTTTGATTCCATTGTATTTAGATTTCGTTTTTCCTTTTCTTCATGTCGGCCCTGTCCAGATTTTTATTCGACTCTCATAAACTTCGTCTCTTTCTACTCAACACCAAGCGTTTTCTTTTTTTCTCGGGTCGATTAAAAAAAAAAAAAAATTAAAATTATTTCATCCTTTATTTTTTTCTAATTGTTTTCGGATTCAAATTTTCATTGTAATATTTTTTCTTTTCTTTTTTTTTTCTTTTTTTTAATTAGACATTACCTTACAAAAAAAAAGACATTTTTATTACTCATTTTCTTTTTTTTTTTTTTTTTTCTTTTTTCTCCAAATGATATAAAAATCTTCCATTTTCTCAACTCATTCTTCCTTAATTTTCTATATTATTCCTCGTTCGGAATTGCGCGCGTGCACGCGCGCGTGTGTGTGTATGTGTGTGTGCGTGTTTTGGTGTGTGTGTGTGTGTGTGTGTGTGTGTGTGTGTGTGTGTGTGTGTGTGTGTGTAATCTTCGCTCCTGAATAAGATTTTATTCTTTTTAATAATCAGAATCTCAAATGAACGTCGACTTCTCCCTTTTCTTGATTTATTCTACGGTATATTATTATTATTATTATTATTATTATTATTATACACCGTCTCCCATGATGCATCCCCCCCCCCCCGGTCCGTTATATTCTTTTTATTATTACTATACACAGTCTCGCCATCATCAATCTACTTATATTCTTCTTATGATCATTATAATTACCTTTTTTTATTTGACATTCTTCTTCTTCTTCTTCTTCTTCTTCTTCTTCTTCTTCTTCTTCTTCTTCTTCTTCTTCTTCTTCTTCTTCTTCTTCTTCTTCTTCTTTTCTTCTTCTTCTTCTTCTTCTTCTTCTTCTTCTTCTTCTTCTTCTTCTTCTTCTTCTTCTTCTTCTTCTTCTTCTTCTTCTTCTTCTTCTTCTTCTTCTTCTTCTTCTTCTTCTTCTTCTTCTTCTTCTTCTTCTTCTTCTTCTTCTTCTTCTTCTTCTTCTTCTTCTTCTTCTTCTTCTTCTTCTTCTTCTTCTTCTTCTTCTTCTTCTTCTTCTTCTTCTTCTTCTTCTTCTTCTTCTTCTTCTTCTTCTTCTTCTTCTTCTTCTTCTTCTTCTTCTTCTTCTTCTTCTTCTTCTTCTTCTTCTTCTTCTTCTTCTTCTTCTTCTTCTTCTTCTTCTTCTTCTTCTTCTTCTTCTTCTTCTTCTTCTTCTTCTTCTTCTTCTTCTTCTTCTTCTTCTTCTTCTTCTTCTTCTTCTTCTTCTTCTTCTTCTTCTTCTTCTTCTTCTTCTTATTATTATTATTATTATGTTTCCTATCTCTCCTTTTCTATCTTCTTGGCATTACTATCTTTTCGCTTCTGTTTTTATCTTCTTCTTCTTCTTCTTCTTCTTCTTCATTTTTCTTTTTCTTCTCCTTCTTTCTTTTTGTTCTTGTTCTTTTTGTTCTCCTTTTTCTTGCTTTTCTTCTCCTTGTTCTTCTGTTTCTTCTGTTTCTTCTACTTCTTCTTCTTCTTCTTCTTCTTCTTCTTCTTCTTCTTCTTATTATTATTATTATTATTATTATTATGTCATTTTTCATCATATTTCGATTTCTGCTATGGTCGCACTACCAACCAAGTCTGCGGGGAGACCTAAGGCAGGTCGTGGCGTGTTGTTATGGCTCCATTTCATGTTTTTTCTATCTTTCCCATCATCGCTAGCGTTACATAGACAAAGTTCTCCTTAGTGTGTGGGCTGTACTTATTATTATTATTATTATTATTATTATTATTATTATTATTATTATTATTATTACGAGTTTTCTATCTCCTCTTCGGTCTCCTTTGCACTTCTAATTTCACTCCCTTTTTCTTTTTTTTTATCTTCTCTATCGTCTTGTTTTCATCATCATAATCATCATCATCATCATCGCCGTCATCATCATTATCATCACCCCTCCTGTTTTTTTCATCTCCTCTTCTCTGTTTTTTTGCGTTGTTACCTTCTCTCTTCTCGCCATTTTTCTTTTTTTTTTCGTCAATTTTTTTTTTTTTAAATTCTTCTTATTACCATTATTCCGTATTCTTTAACCCCTTTTCTCGTTCTTTTGCATTAATATCTTCACTCTCATTTTCTTCTTCTTCTTCTTCTTCTTCTTCTTCTTCTTCTTCTTCTCATTATTAAATTCCGACTTCTCTATTTCCTTTTTTGCCTTCTTTACATTACGATCTTCTCTGTCCTCTTCTTTTTATCTTCTTCTCCTTCTTTTTTGCCGTTCTGCTTCTCATTATTATTATTATTATTATTATTATTATTATTATGTCATTTTTCATCATATTTTGATTTCTGCTTTGGTCTCACTACCAACCAAGTCTGCGGGGAGACATAAGGCAGGTCGTGGCGTGTTGTTATGGCCCCATTTCATGTTTTTCTATCTTCCCTATCATCCCCAGCAATACATAAATAAAGTTTTCCTTAATATGTGGGTTGTACTTAATAAGACAATTTTTTGTATGTCTCTTAAGCTGGGGTTTCCAGGGATTCTTTCAATGTGTTGTTTTGTTCCATTTTTTATCATTCCAAGTGCACCTACTATCACTGGCACAACTCTTGTTTTCAATTTCCACATTTTTTCTATTTCAATTTCCAGGTCTTTATAATTTGACAGTTTTTCAAATTCCTTGATTGCTATGTTACAATCCGCTGCACAAGCCATATCAATTAATAGACAAGTTTTCTCCTTCTGGTTTTTAACAATAATGTCTGGCCTGCTTGCTTCAATTTTTCTGTCTGTGTAGATGGTGTAATCCCATAGAATGGTTACATCTTCTATTTCTGTAACCGGTGCTGGGTGATGTTCATACCAGTGTTTGTTTACAGATTTTCCATAATGTTTGCACATTGCCCAATGTAAATATTGCCCAAATATTATTATTATGTCATTTTTCATCATATTTCGATTTCTGCTTTGGTCTCACTACCAACCAAGTCTGCGGGGAGACCTAAGGCAGGTAGTGGCGTGTTGTTATGGCTCCATTTCATGTTTTTCTATCTTCCCTATCATCCCCAGCATTACATAGATAAAGTTTTCCTTAGTGTGTGGGCTGTACTTAATAAGACAATTTTTTGTATATCTCTTAAGCTGGGGTTTCCAGGGATTCTTTCAATGTGTTGTTTTGTTCCATTTTTTATCATTCCAAGTGCACCTACTATCAATGGCACAACTCTTGTTTTCAATTTCCACATTTTTTCTATTTCAATTTCCAGGTCTTTATATTTTGACAGTTTTTCAAATTCCTTGATTGCTATGTTACAATCCGCTGGACAAGCCATATCAATTAATAGACAAGTTTTCTCCTTCTGGTTTTTAACAATAATGTCTGGCCTGTTTGCTTCAATTTTTCTGTCTGTGTAGATGGTGTAATCCCATAGAATGGTTACATCTTCTATTTCTGTAACCGGTGCTGGATGATGTTCATACCAGTGTTTGTTTACAGCTTTTCCATAATGTTTGCACATTGTCCAATGTCCAACTCTATCGTGGCGATTTTTATATTCGTTTGGGGCAAGCACAGAACAGCCTGAGATTAGGTGGTCTATTGTTTCTTGGTGTTTATCACAAAACCTGCATTTTGGATCCATTTTGGATTATTATGCATAATATTTGCCTGAAAGTTTCTCGTGAAAAGACTTTGGTCTTGTGCTGCAAGTATAAATCCTTCAGTTTCAGAGTTTAATCCAGATGCACGTAACCATCGATGAGTATTAACTTTGTCAACATTGGATTTATTGGCACGTACTGGATATTGGCCATGCAGAGGTTTGTCTTGCCAGCGCTGTTTCATCTTTTCAAGAGCTTTATCTTTGGCTTTCATTTTTATATTTTTTGCCGCAATAGCTGGTTCTTGGCTTCTGTTTTGCTTTTCTACAGCATCTACTAACTGTAAATCTTGTTTGAATTATTATTATTATTATTATTATTATTATTATTATTATTCCATCTTCTCCGTCGTCTCTTACGTCACTAACTTCTCTCTCCTTTTCTTTTTATCGTCTGCTCATCATCATCATCTTCATCATCATCTTTCTGCTATGGTCACGCTACATACCAAATCTGCGGGAAGACCTAAGGCAATTAGTAGGGTGTTGTTATGCCGACATTTCATGATTTGTTTTGCCAACTTCCATAACATCACTCGCGTTACACGGACAAAGTTCTTCTTAATGTGTGGGTCGTACTTATCAAGACAGCGTTTTGTATTTCTCTTTAGCTGGGATTTCCAGGAATTTTTCAATGGGTTGTTGTGCTCCTTTTTCATCATTTCAAGCGCACCTATCACTGTTACTATTCTTATTTTCAATTTCCACATTTTGTTCTATTTCAATTTCCAGGTCTTTATACTTTCTTCTTCTTCTTCTTCTTCTTCTTCTTCTTCTTCTTCTTCTTCTTCTTCTTCTTCTTCTTCTTCTTCTATGTCCCTTGTCCTTTCAGGACGTAGGCGATCATGGCCTTCCACGTTTCCCTATCCCTGATGGCTCTTTGCACACTTTCTCCTGTAACATCTCGCAGCCCCCGTTCTGCCATCCACCTGCTCAGGCAGTTCAAATATGTTATCCGCTGCTTTCCTCTGTCTCTTTTTCCCTCTATCTGGCCTGTTAGTATCAGGTTCTCCAAGCCCTCCTTCCTCATTGCATGTCCCAGGAACTTTAGCTGTCTTTTCCTGATGTTAAGTATTAATTTCCTTTTCGTTTCCATTCTTTCCAAAACCTCATCGTTGCTCACATTCTCGGTCCATGATATCTACAGCATCCTTCTGTAGAACCACATTTCAGTTGCTTTAAGTATCCTTCACCTTTGATAATATTGTTCAGCATTCGCTACCATATTGAAGAACTGACATCACATAGCAATCTAGTACTCTCTTCTTTGTTTCTAGTGAAAGTTTCCTGTCTCTTAATACTTTACTCACTTTCTTGAACCCGTCCTTCGCCATGCTAATTCGCATTTGAATCTCTGTGTAGCACTTTTTTTTTAAATTCCTTGGTTGCTAAGTTATAATCCGCTGGACAAGCCATATCAATTAGTGGTCAAGTTTTTTTTTCTTTTCAATTTTTGACAATTATATCCTGCTTATTTGCTTCAATCCTCCTGTCTGTGAAGATGATGTAATCGCATAGAATTGTTTCTGAAACTAGTGTAATCTCATAGAACTGTTTCTGAACCGGTGCTGCTTGATACTCATACCAGTGTTTGTTTACATATTTTACAAAACGTTTGCACATTGTCCAGCGTAAATATTGCCTCATTCCATCGTGACCATTTTTATATTCATTTGGGGTAAGTACAGAACATCCTAAGATTAGATGGTCTATTGTTTCTTTGTGTTTATCACAGAACCTGCATTGTGGATCCACATTATTATGTATGATATTTGCCTGAAAGCTCATAGAAAAAAGACTTTGGTCTTGCGCTGAAAGAATAAAGCCTTCAGTCTTAGACTTTGATCCAGATGCACGTAACCATCGATGAGTATTAACTTTATGAACATTGGATTTATTGGCACGTTCTGGATATTGGCCATGCAGAGGTTTGTCTTGTCAGCGTTGTTTCATCTGTTCAAGAGCTTTATCCTTGGCTTTCATTTTCATATTTTTGCCGCAATAGTTGGTTCATGTCTTCTGTTTTGCTTTTCTACAGAATCTACTAAATGTAAATCTTGTTTGTATTTACTACCTTATTTCATTATTGAATATTTTTTCTTTCTGTTTTTATGTTGTTTAACTAATTGTATCATCCAGTCTTTTGTTGTTTCTATGTACGTTAGTAAGTTAATAGTTGTCTTGTATGACAATTCTAGCTGAATAAGACCTCTTCCTCCTTCTTTATGTGGTATGTATAAATGGTCTACATCAGCCTTTGGATAATGCATCTTATACTTAGAAAGAAGCTTTCTTGTTTTAGAATCCGTTCGTCTGTTGTCGTTTACATATTTTCCATAGTGTTTGCACATTGTCCAATGTAAATATTGCCCCACTTTATCGTGGCGATTTTTATATTCATTTGGGGCAAGTACAGAACAGCCTGAGATTAGATGGTCTATTGTTTCTTGGTGTTTATAAAAAAACCTGCATTTTGGATACACATTATTATGTATAATATTTGCCTGAAAGTTTCTAGTGAAAAGACTTTGGTCTTGTGCTGCAAGAATAAAGCCTTCAGCTTCAGATTTTAATCCAGATGCACGTAACCATCGATGAGTATTAACTTTATCAATATTAGATTTATTGGCACGTTCTGGATATTGGCCATGCAGAGGTTTGTCTTGCCAGCGTTGTTTCATCTGTTCAAGAGCTTTATCTTTGGCATTCTTTTTTATTTTATTTTATTTTTTTTTTGCTGCAACAGTTGGTTCTTGGGTTCTGTTTTGGTTTTCTACAGAATCTACTAAATGTAAATCTCGTTTGTATTTACTGCCTTCTTTCATGATTGAATATTTTTTAAATATTTTAATTTTTTTCTTTATTATTATTATTATTATTATTATTATTATTATCTTTATCTCCTCTTCTTTCTTCTTTCTTCTTCCCAATTTATTATTATTATTATTATTATTATTATTATTATTATTATTATTATTATTATTATCTGAAAATAACTTTCTTTCTATTTAATATCTTTATGCACATTCTTCTTCTCTCGCTTTTTTATCTCCCTTCCTCTCCTCCTTCTTGCCTTGCTGGGACTCTTCTTCTCCCCCCCCCCCCCCGCTATCAACACCTTCTCTAATAGACCAACCAATCTCCTCTCTCATTCACATAGTCTCTCTCTCTCTCCCTCTTCTCTCTCTCTCTCTTTCTCTCACACCCATACCCACCCACATTCTATTCGTTTGGCGATTTTCACTTTTCGAAGGATTTTCTTTTGCTCCCAACCTGAACGCCAGCCCCCAATCCAACTTTTTATTTCTGCACTCTTTTGTCCACCACCCTCTCGTCCCCCCCCCCCCTGCAACCTGCGATTTCTTTACGCCACATTTTAAGACCCTATCGCTTCGTGTTATCAGGCACGGTCCCCCTTCTATTTGCTCAATCAATCAAAGTCGCTAAAGAATTCACCCTTCCTCGCTTCTTTCCCCCACCCCCGAAAAAAACGCCCCACCTAAACTCGCCCCTGATATTCACCGTCAACATCAACTCGCCCACCTGTCCTTTTCCCCTTTCCGGTCATCACAACCCACGCTTCTCCTTTTCTCTTTTCCTTCTGAATCTCTCATGCTATTTTTTTCTTTCTTTCTGGGCCCTGTCCTGGCCTCAGTGGAAGGGCCGACAGCCCAAACAAAGACATGCACAGTTCCGAGAAACAAAGAATATCCGAGATCCGTCTGTCTGTCTGTCGTGTTCCTCACCCAAAAGCTTTTTTTTTGTCTCTACCTGTGCAATAGACAACGACGTATGTCCATTGTTTTGGTATCGTAAAGCTGGCCGGACATTCAACATCAGTCTTGAAACATTTGCCTTAATCAATATGGATATAAATTTGTTTTCTTGTATTGTTACATCAAAGAACTTTACCAGATTTCATTCTAATCATCTGAATATTTAAAACAATGCCTTGTGCTGTTTTGAAGTTTGTGCTATTGTTTCGGCATATTCACTCTGCAACCTCCAAAAAAAAAAAAGAGTGAATAGTCTGTATTAATTGGAGAGCTTCTTTGTGTTGATTCGACATGCGTGCCACTTACAGTATTCACATTATTCGGGCTTTTGTCCTCATCTTTGTTGCAATTTGTACGACGTTTCGGTCGTTGTACGCTCCCGCCTTCTTCAGGTGATAAGAATTTCGTATCGAACCCTTTATTACAATCACTGGGGTATTTACAGTATTTACATTATTCCTCATCTTTGTTGCCAATTGTACGACGTTTCGACCGTTGTACGCTCCCGCCTTATTCAGGTGCTAGGAATTTCGTATCGAACACTTTATTACAATCACTGGGGTATTTACAGTATTTACATTATTCGGACTATTGTCCTCATCTTTGTTCCTATTTGTACGAAGTTTCCGGCCTTCTTCAGGTGCTAGGAATTTCGAATCGAACCCTGTATATGAACTCCATTCCTTGCGTAGTAATGCCTCTTTTCGTAGCCATGAGTTATCTCCCGCTAACCCTGTAACCTGCCGTAGCCCGGTGAACAACTATTTGGGTCAAGTCACAGGACCTAACCAATGTCTATATCCATTGGGCCATGTGTCCTTAAGGAGAAGAACAACTGAATTTTTGGGACTTATAAACCTGATGTTCAGAAACCCTTTTTTTTTTACCAGAGTTCATATTGCAATGTTTTTGATTTTAATGGGTTTCTCTATTTTTTTTTCCCCAGAGCGAATATTTTTGATACTAATGATTTTCTACGCAAGGAATGGAGGTCATATACTCCAGTGATTGTAATAAGGGGTTCGGTTCTAAATTACTAGCACCTGAAGAAGGCCGGAGCGTACAACGGCCGAAACGTCGTACAAATGGCAACAAAGATGAGAGCAATAGATCGAATAATGTAAATACTACCTTATCTCAGAAATATAGACAAATGTGTACCATTGTTTCGGACTGTCACCTCTACTACTTTCTCCAGTTGTATAATTTTCCAGAAATAAGGACGATAGGTGCTATATTGTCTGTGATATTAGAATCTTTGTTTTGCTCTGTTTTGAGATATGTGCGACTGTTTCGGCCGGTTCACTCTACAGTCTTCGCCAGGTGTATAATCAGTAAGAAGTGATGTTGTGTCGCCTGTGTTATCACGCGTTTAAAGATTAAATTGACTTTTTTTGTTTTCCATAGAATCTTGTTTTTGATAGACATCAAGTCTCCCAATTTATGAGCAATTAGCTAACATAAAATCCTGACATGATAGAACAATTTCGCTTCTTCTTCATTTTTTATTTATGCCGTGACCTTCAAGGGCGTAGGCGATCATGGCGCTCCACATCCCTTGTAGCTCTTAATACCTTTCTGTATTTATCCCAAGCCCTGAACTGCTATCCATTTGTTTAAGGAGATCAAGTACGTCAAGCGTTGTTTTCCTCTGTCTCTCTTCCTCCTATCTGTCCTGAAAGTATCAGATTCTCCAAGCCCTCCTTCCTAGAAATTTCAGCGGTATAAGTTTCCTTTTCATTTCCAGTTTATCCAAATTCTCGTCGTTGGTCCATGATATCCTCAGCACCCGTCTGTAGAATTACATTCCTCTTGCTTCGAGTTACTACTTCATCTCTCAGAAGATTGTCCAACATTCAATGTCATATAGGAGGACAGATATCAGATAATAGTCCAGTATTCTTTCCTTTGGTTCTAACGAAATTTCCGTTTCTAAATGCACTACTCAAGTTCTGTAATGCATCTTTGAACATTTTAATACACCTTCGGATCTCTGTTAGAACCCAGGTAATTATCCCAGGTAATTAGATCCCAGGTAATTATTGTCCCTCAATACTCTAATCAGCTTTAGGAATGCATCCTTGGCCATCCCAATACGCCTTCGGATCTCAGTGTCGCACTTTCCGTCCCCTGTTAGAACACTTCCCAGGTATTTTCCTGTCTCTCAATACTCTACTCAGCTTCTGAAATTGTTGTTGAGGAATATCCTGTCCTACCCCGGAATGGATATGGTCCGGTCTATAAAAGACTGTGACTAGAGCAAACTATAGAGCTGTCGCCACAATACGGCTTTTTGACACTGTCAGGTCTCTGCCTTCGGGCAGAGGGAGCTCTCTGCTTCCGAGCAGAGAGCAATAACCCAGTCGTGGTTCCGCTGAAGGGTAGAAGCACGACTGGGGAATAATAGACAGACATTTTTTGGCCGGGCCATATAGCTCGGAAATCCCAGTCATAAACTGACCATGTGTCATATGTTGCCCTTACTGGGAGGGACAACTAAATAATGCCGTCACCACTAGACGGCTTTATGACACTGTCAGCTCTCCGCCTTCCGGCAGAGGGTGCTCTCTGCTTCCGAGCAGAGAGCAATAACCCAGTCGTGGTTCCGCCGAAGGATAGAGGCACGACTAGGAAATAATAGACAGACATTTTTTGGCCGGGCCATATAGCCCGGAAAGTCCAGATATAAACTGAACATGTGTCATATGTTGCTCTTACTGGGAGGAACAGCTAAATAATGCCATCGTCATTAGACTGACGACTCTACGACACTGTCATCTCTCTGCCTTCGAGTAGAGGGCGCTCTCTGCTTCCGAGCAGAGAGCAATAACCCAGTCGTGGTTCCGCCGAATGGTAGACAGACATTTTTTGGCCGGGCCATATAGCCCGGAAATCCCAGTCATAACTGACCTTGTGTCACATGTTGCCATTACTGGGAGGAACAGCTAAATAATGCCATCGTCACTAGACTGACGACTCTATGACACTGTCAGCTCTCTGCCTTCGGGTAGAGAGCACTAACTCAGCCGTGGTTCCGCCGAAGGGTAGAATCACGACTGGCGAAAAATAGACAGACATTTTTTGGCCTGGCTATATGGCCGGGAAGACCCACAATAAATAGACCTTGTGTCACATCTAACCTTACGTGGGAAGGTTGGTAAATACCGCCATCGTCATTAGACTGACGACTCTATGACACTGTCATCTCTCTGCCTTCGGGTAGAGGGCGTTCTCTGCTTCCGAGCAGAGAGTACTAACCCAGTCGTGGTTCCGCCGAAGGGTAGAATCACGAAAAATAGACAGATATTTTTGGCCTGGCTATATGGCCGGGACGACCCACGATAAATAGACCTTGTGTTTCATCTAGCCTTGCGTGGGAAGGTTGGTAAATACTGTCATCGTCATCAGACGAGAACATACGTCAGTAGAAGGAAGCATTCTTCACTAGACGGACGCATACGTCCGAGACAGAGACATTGCCTAATTGATTGTTGTACCTGTTAACTATTCGTTGGTGTCCTTGTATTGTCGATTGGTTTATTGTACTGTGGTATAATAAATCTCTATTCCTATATCTTCAGTGTTAAGTATTATTCTTGCACTATTCTTTTCCTGATTATCCCCTCACGGGATATATCAGGAATGCATTCTTGGCCATCCCAATACGCAATCTCAGTGTTGCACTTTCCGTCCCCTGTTAGAACAATTCTCAGTTATTTTCCTCTCTCTCGATACTCTACCCAGCTTCTGGAATGCACCCTTGCCCATCTTAATACGCCTTCAGATTTCAAAGTTGCAATTTCCGTCCCCTGTTAGAAGACTTCACCAGGTATTTTCCTGTCTCTCAATACACTACTCAGCTTCTGGAATGCATCCTTGGCCATCCCAATACGCCTTCGGATCTCAGTGTTGCACTTTCCGTCCCCTTTTAGAACACTTCCGAGGTATTTTCCTGTCTCTCAATACTCTACTCAGCTTCTTGAATACATCTTTGGCCATCTAATTCGCCTTCGGGTCACAGTGTCGCACTTTCCGTTCCCTGTTAGAACACTTACCAGGTATTTTCCTGTCTCTCAATACTCTACCCAGCTTCTGGAATGCATCTTTGGCCATCGAATTCGCCTTCGGATCTCAGGGTTGCACTTTCCGTCCCCTGTTAGAACACTTCCCAGGTATTTTCCTGTCTCTGAATACTTTTTTTTTAATCATTTCACCCCGAGCAAGGTAGAAATGCCACTGATGAGCTGGGGGCTACATAACTGTAAAAAGATTAATTAGAAAAGAGTGAGGATTACAAACTAGTTAGAAAGGAGCAATAGAAAGCTGAGAATGCAGGTGCGATGACAGATACATAGGTGGAGGGAAAGGGAAGGATATACGGGGGTGGGGAGAGAGCTAAAGTCCAGTGGTTAATAGATGAGTATTGACATTGCATTTAAATTTCTGGAGGTTGTAGACGTCAGGAAAGCAAGAATATGGGAGCGAATTCCACAGGTGGGAAGTTCTACTCATCTTTTGGAATGCATCCTTGGTCATCCCAATTCGCCTTCGGATCTCAGTGTTGCACTTTCCGTCCTCTGTTAGAACACTTCCCAGTTATTTTCCTGTCTCTCAATACTCTACTCAGCTTCTGGAATGCATCCTTGGCCATCCCAATTCGCCTTCAGATCTCAGTGTTGCACTTTCCGTTCCCTGTTAGAACACTTCCCAGGTATTTTCCTGTCTCTCAATACTCTACTCAGCTTCTGGAATGCATCCTTGGCCATCCCAATACGCCTTCGGATCTCAGTGTTGCACTTTCCGTCCCCTGTTAGAACACTTCCCAGGTATTTATATTTAGTTTAATTTGTAACGCATGTAAGTGTAGGTAGAAAAAAGTAAATGTTGATAAGATAACGTGGGTCAGAAAGCACTGCCCAAGGCCTCCAATTAGGCTTGCCCCCTTTCGGTCGTTGAGTTCGGGTGAATAACGCACCCGTCCTGAAACTGAGAATACTATGGACAAATCGCATGAGCTGCGAGGAAAATTTTAAGGAAAGTAAGAACTACCAAGAAACTGACACTTGCAATAAAAAAAAACAAAAAAAAAAACAAAAAAAAAACAGATTCAAATTTTTTAGATACAGAAGAAGGAAAGAAATCCCAGAGAATTTAACACTCACATGACAGAAGAAGAGGTAAACTGCTAGTAACGTTCTTAACGCGTCATTGACTAAAACAGGGGCAAAATATTTCATTCTTCCGGCAAAGGTTCAAAGGAATCGACAATACCCGGTTTGGTTTGTGTTGTTCTACGGTATATGAACCTCAACAGGATATTTAATACCGACTATATTTTTACAATAGATTTGTATGAACATAATACGTACGCTTTGTAAGGAATCAGATTTTAAATCAGGTTTCACTGATGTATTTTTGTAAAGAGAGTTTTGTCGAGAGTCCGATGTATTAATGGTATATATACTTTTCTTATAAAATATATTGTTGATAATTTTTTTCTTCAAAAAGTTTTATATTTTTCATAAATATATTGCTGGTACTTTTCTTTTTCTTAATAAATGTATTGCTGGTAATAATTTTTTCTCACAAAAAGTATTGCTGGAATTTTCACAATAAAAATCAATTTTTATACTTTCATAGTGTTTTGATCTAATTTGGTGGGGTTAACTATTTACCCATAGCTGGTACCCTAACAGGTGCCAGCAACCAGGGTTAGGGCAGATCCGGGAGCAACAGCAACCAAGAGGTGGTCTTCACGCACTTCAAAATCTCCCAACCAGAGGGCCACCATTGTCATACTAAGGACGTCTCATTGGGGGTTTTTACCTCTCAGTAGAGATGTAGTCGACATAATTTAAAGCCCCAGCCGACAAGGTAGGACTAGAGTCGGATCATTGAGTCAGTGCGAACGATCTTTTCCTTAGCAGCATAGCCTGTGCCTCGACAAGGCTGCGTACAATTTTCTAGACCGGTTGCCACCCAGTTTGTCCTAATATGTAACACATAACTGGAGGGAGAAAGGATGGTTTCTCCGATTCCTCAATCCGAGCGCCAATCCATTACTCTACCGTGTCGCTAAAGGTTTAAAAGTTACGGAAAACAACAAAAGGCAGGAAGTTGTGGCGAGCTATAAATTCTAATGATCTGCAGTGACACATCGAATTAGGAAAGAATGGACATTGTTAATTTCATACCAAGCAGGAAGCGCTAATGAATGACACAATGAGTCAAAGGAAGTTGTGGTTAAAAAATAGTGTTCATCTCTGAAATTTAAATCGGAAATTTCCGTTTTTAGGTTAATTCTGAAAGGCCAGAGCTACTAAAATTTTAATCATGCTGTTTGCAAATTTTCGGGTTTTACGGAACATGGCTTAGAAGAGATAACAAGAGAAAAATTATTGAGAGCGACAAGAAACAGAACCAAGTGGAAGTCCATGATCGCCTAAGTCCTGAAGGGACATGGCACAAGAAGAAGAAGAAGAAGAAGAAGAAATAAAACTAAAAAATCATTCCTGTGTAGCTAATCAGTAATAAGAAGAGTTGGATTCATACCTAATCATAATTTGATAAACAAATCAAAAATTATAACGTGAATATAAAGTGGGGGATCAATTCTCTATTATAATCAATATATAAACTGATCCCTCACTTTGTGGTCACGCAAGTTTAGATTTATGGGCTTTGGCAGGGTTTAGGAGGAGTAACAAGAGAAAGGGTTTTAAGAGCTACAAGGAATAAGAAGATGTGGAAGGCCATGATCACCAACGTCTTGAAGGGACATGGCACGTAGAAGAAGAAAAAATCCAAAAGACATGTCTGCGTAGCTAATCAGTATTGAGAAGTGGTGGATTCTTACCTAATCATAATTTGATAAACAAATCAAAAATTATAATGTGGATATAAAGTGGGGGATCTATTCTCTATTATAATCAATGTATAAACTAATCCCTTACTTTGTAACCAAGCTATTTTCTATCCATTTATATTCTAGATTTATGGGCTTGAACAAATGGATTGCAGAGCAGAGTTTGGGAGAGATACCAAGAGGAAAAATATTGAGATCGACAAAAGACAGAGCCAAGTGGAAGTCCATGATCGCCTACGTCCTGAAAGGACACGACACAGAAGGAAGAAGAAGAAGAAATAAAACTAAAAAAAACATTCTTGTGTAGCTAATCAGTAAGAAGAGTTGGATTCGTATCTAATCATAATTTGATAAACGAATCAAAAATTATAACGTGAATATAAAGTGGGGGATCAATTCTCTATTATAATCAATATATAAACTGATCCCTCACTTTGTGGTCACGCAAGTTTAGATTTATGGGCTTTGGCAGGGTTTAGGAGGAGTAACAAGAGAAAGGGTTTTAAGAGCTACAAGGGATAAGAAGATGTGGAAGGCCATGATCACCAACGTCTTGAAGGGACATGGCACGTAGAAGAAGAAGAAGAAGAAGAAGAAGAAGAAGAAGAAGAAGAAGAAGAAGAAGAAATAAAACTAAAAAATCATTCCTGTGTAGCTAATCAGTAATAAGAAGAGTTGGATTAATACAACGACCTGAGTAACTACCGGACGTAAGGACAACATTTCGATAAATAAACAAATTTCAAACACATAAAAAAGGTTTTATTAATAACTATTCTATCCGAATCCCCGTCTTACAAACTTTTCCCTTAATAATTCAAAAATAATTCAGAAGACGATATTCTATTTATAGTAAAAAAATCCGGTTAAAACTTTCTTTCTTTTCAGGCCAATCCCCGCTTTACGAACATTTCTCTTAAGAATAATTTAATGATAATTTAATGATAATTTAATGATAATTTAATGATAAATCTTGCAACTGCTTTACTCGGTTTCCTTTCTTCGATATTTTCAGTTCTGAAAATCGTGCTTTCATCGGAGTTTTGGCTAAGAACAAAGTGTAATATTTCATCTTATCATCTTAATCTCATTCTCTCTCTCTCTCTCTGTTTCCATATCTGAAAAGACTTATGTTTAACTAAGAAGTCATTCCTAAAAAAAAAAAAGAAAAGATGTTTAATCATTTCATCGGATCACTGGAATTAAGTTTTATTTATTTATTTATTTTATTTTTAAATGTGCTTTAATAGGTAAGATAGTAGGGTCTACTGACCTGTCTTGCCTTGGTTGGCAACCAGTCTTTTCAAGAGCCAACACCCTGCCAAGTTTACTTTGTCAGATCTGTTGGAATATATATAAATCTACAGTCCGCCCGTGTATTGAATACTGCTGCCACATCTGGTCGGGTGCCCCTGCTATTCTCCTCGGGGTCCTTGACAAAATACAGCGGTGAATCTGTAATGTGATCGATGCCGACTTGGTTGACCGCCTACAGTCACTCTCTCACCGGCGTGACGTGGCTTCCCTGTGCCTCTTCTATAAGTACTTTCACGGCTTCTGCTCGGATGGACATAAATCACTGGTACCACTTAGGAGTGAATTTGCACGAGATAGTAGATTGGCAACTAGGTCCCACCCTTTTACAGTGAAACCGATAAAATGTAACCGCAATTTCTACTCCAACAGCTTCTTTTCTCGCACTTCCCGCCTGTGGAATTCCCTTCCGCATGCTTGCTTCCCCGACGGCTACAACCTCCAGGAGTTTAAATGTAAGGTCAATAGACACCTCCTAACACACTAACTCGCACCCATTCTTTCCAACACTCTGCCTATGTACCTCCTAACTCGTTTATCACCCTCTTTCTGACATTTCCTATACCCAATCGCTCTATGTAACCCCCTGCGCTATAGTGGCAGTGGACTGCCTTGCTTGAGGTGATATGATTAAAAAAAAATTCCAACCTGCCGACAACCATCCTTCTGATGAAAAATTAACGAAAATAAATCTGATGATAGTTCTGCATAAATCTTATAATTCGGTTAAGTATGATACAAGGCCGAATTAACGAGCTCCCTACGGCTACAACTAAAACAGGAGAAAAACTGTTTGTCAGCTGCATCAGTACCGATTTGAGAACTGGTTTTCTGATCAAGGAAGACTGGGGAAGTAGTTACTTTTCTTTGGGTGAGGAATGTCTGAGGACGCAAAACTGGATATATTGGTTAGAGATTGTTGCCGGAGCAGGTTTGATGAAACCGATCCCAGAACCTATCCGCAGACATGTTTATTGAAATTCCACCCACCTTAAGACAAGTCATTCAAATGAAACACCATCACCGATGTAACCAAAGAAAAGTTCTGTAAGCACAAAAGGTTCACTCGCATGATTGACAAACTATTGATTCTGGGTGACTTTAACTCCATTGATGAGAGACACAAAGAGAAACAAAATGGCCTCTTAGGAGTTTGTGGCCCGAGAAAAAAACGAGCAGCAACGGCGTGCTACTGAGTAAAATGCACCGAATATTAGTTTTGCATCGCAAATACCATCTTCCAACAAATTCCGGACCACCTTGCTGCATCTGAGATCAAAACAGCGGCGTCTGATCGATTACATAACGAGCAGGCCTGGAAACGAACAAGACATACGCATTACACGCCTGATAGGTGCAAACATTTGAACCAACCACAAATTAATTCGACCAGTCTTGCAACAAGGCATCGGCTTGAAAGACACAGAAGTGCATTCAACACAGAACAACATCAGTGGCTTCCGGCAAGCCTGGTTGCAAGTCGCAGGGTATAAACATCAGTTCCGGAAAACAGCACGGAGAAGTGACAACGGTTTTTAAATTTCCGTCAGCGATATCATGAAAATATCTATATCTATCTATCTATCTATCTATCTATCTATCTATCTATCTATCTATCTATCTATCTATCTCAGTCTTTTCATATCTATCTATCTATCTATCTCAGTCTTTTCATATCTATCTATCTCAGTCTTTTCATATCTATCTATCTATCTATCTATCTATCTATCTATCTATCTATCTATCTATCTTAGTCTATCTATCTATCTATCTATCTATCTATCTATCTATCTATCTATCTATCTTAATCTATCTATCTATCTATCTATCTATCTATCTATCTATCTATCTATCTTACTCTTTTCATCTATCTATCTATCTATCTATCTATCTATCTATCTATCTATCTATCTATCTATCTCAGTCTTTTCATATCTATCTATCTATCTATCTCAGTCTTTTCATATCTATCTATCTATCTCAGTCTTTTCATATCTATCTATCTATCTATCTATCTATCTATCTATCTATCTATCTATCTATCTATCTATCTATCTTAGTCTATCTATCTATCTATCTATCTATCTATCTATCTATCTATCTATCTATCTATCTATCTATCTATCTATCTATCTATCTATCTATCTATCTATCTATCTATCTATCTTACTCTTTTCACATCTATCTATCTATCTATCTATCTATCTATCTATCTATCTATCTATTACAGTCTGTTCATTATCTATCTACAACCTAGTGCAAATTTCTTTGAAACTGCTTTCTTCACCATACGGTCAGTTTTAGATCCACTGAAGTCACAGGGTGTAATAGATTTCTATTTTTTCTTCAGATTGTGTCATTTGCAGTTGTGTGCTGTGTTAATGTACATTTTCAGAGTGTATGATGAAAGTTGTTTGGCCTTATCCGTGATCAGCGATGGACGTTACGCCAAGGAAGCGTGCGAAAATTGTATACGAACACAGTGGCAAGTCTTACAGAAGGATCGCGGGTATTGTTTGTGTCAGCCTTTTAAATGTCAGTAGTGTTCAGCCTTTGAGATTTTACTCGCCCGATCGACTCAGACGATTAAAAACCTAATTGGGCGATTAAAGATTATAGAAATTTCGGACCGAACCCTCATTGGGGTATATCATCCTTATTCCTTAAGGATACATGGCCCAGTGGATACAGACGTTAGTTAGTTCCTGACTTGACTCTTAGAGTTGTGAGTTCAATACCAGGTTACTGCAGTTGTGAACAAGTACCTTGCAGGGTTAGCGGGAAATAACTCATGACTTCCAATCGAGGCTTTACGCAAGGAATGAAGATGATATACCCCAGTGATTATAATAAATAGTTTGGTTCAAAATTCCTAGCAATTGAAGAAGGTAGGAGCGTACAACGGCCGAAACGTCGTACAAATGGTAACAAAGATGAGGACAATAGTCCGAATAATGGAAATACTGTAAATAACCCCAGTGATTGTAATAAAGAGTTCGGTTCGAAATTTCTAGCACCTGAAGAAAGCAGGAGCGTACAACGGCCGAAACGTCGTACAAATGGTAACAAAGATGAGGACAATAGCCCGAATAATGAAAATACTGTAAATAACACCAGTGATTGTAATAAAGGGTTCGGTTCGAAATTTCTAGCACCTGAAGAAAGCCGGAGCGTACAACGGCCGAAACTATATATATATTGGACGTTCAAGCCATGTATTAATATTTTGGAGTGTGTGCATCTGTGGGAAAGTGACTGCAAAATCGAAAAAAAGGCATCTCTCATACGATTTTGAACTCAAATACAGAACAGCTTCAGTCCCAATCGCTCCAATCTTACTCTTGTCATGAAAAGAGGTGTCAGATATTTTCTTGGAACGATATAAGGAAACGGTTATCTTTAGCGGCGTATCGTAATATATGAGTTCCACTTGAAATCGGGGGTTGGATTTGAACTTGTGTTCTTATAGACGTTCCACTCGAGGATTTTCGTTGAGATTTCAACGATTCATTTTGGCGAGAGGAATTTAGAGTCTGACCGGTAATGAGGAAATGATACTGGCCTGGTTTATAGATTCTGAGAGTTGCGAGCCAGTCCCCACCTACGTTATGCAATTTAGAGATCGGTCAGCAGTGAGATCAGGTGCTAAGCTACGGCACGTCTATTGAACAGGTTAAGAGGCTCATCCCTTATTCCCTGTGTAGGATGTGGTTTCCGGTTTTATCTTTTCCAATCGTCTCACTTTGGTTTCTTTTTTTTACAATTGGAGTAGATAGATCTATCTATCCCCCGGTTCACACTCCACCCACGTCTATTGAACAGGTTAAGAGGCTCATCCCTTGTTCCCTGTTTAGGATGTGATTTCCGGCTTTCTCTTTTCCAATCTTCTCACTTTGGTTTCTTTTTTTTACAATTGGAGTAGATAGATCTATCTATCGCCCGGTTCACACTCCACCCACGTCTATTGAACAGGTTAAGAGGCTCATACCTTGTTCCCTGTTTAGGATGTGGTTTCCGGCTTTCTCTTTTCCAATCTTCTCACTTTGGTTTCTTTTTTTACAATTGGAGTAGATAGATCTATCTATCGCCCGGTTCACACTCCACCCACGTCTATTGAACAGGTTAAGAGGCTCATCCCTTGTTCCCTGTTTAGGATGTGGTTTCCGGCTTTCTCTTTTC
Organism: Ascarosepion bandense; assembly: GCA_037127315.1. Classification (NCBI taxonomy): domain Eukaryota; kingdom Metazoa; phylum Mollusca; class Cephalopoda; order Sepiida; family Sepiidae; genus Ascarosepion; species Ascarosepion bandense. The sequence goes on from JBBBDQ010002242.1 coordinate 3,925,738, forward strand.
CAATCTTCTCACTTTGGTTTCTTTTTTTACAATTGGAGTAGATAGATCTATCTATCGCCCGGTTCACACTCCACCCACGTCTATTGAACAGGTTAAGAGGCTCATCCCTTGTTCCCTGTTTAGGATGTGGTTTCCGGCTTTCTCTTTTCCAATCTTCTCACTTTGGTTTCTTTTTTTACAATTGGAGTAGATAGATCTATCTATCGCCCGGTTCACACTCCACCCACGTCTATTGAACAGGTTAAGAGGCTCATCCCTTGTTCCCTGTTTAGGATGTGGTTTCCGGCTTTCTCTTTTCCAATCTTTTCACTATTACGTAGCCCCCTGCACATCAGTGGCGTTACAGCCTGGCTCGGGGTGATACAATTAAAAAAAATATCATATCCGTTAAGGCAGCTAGCATCGAGGCAGCAGATAATTTTCTAAACCTATACTGTTATATATAACAGACAATGAATGTCCATTATGTTTAATCACGAACCATTCTAAACCCATACTGTTAAATATAAGAGACAATGAATGTCTATTATGTTTAATCATGAACCGTTCTAAACCTATACTGTTAAATATAAGAGACAATGAATGTCCATTATGTTTAATCATGAACCGTTCTAAACCTATACTGTTAAATATAAGAGACAATGAATGTCCATTATGTTTAATCATGAACCGTTCTAAACCTATACTGTTAAATATAAGAGACAATGAATGTCTATTATGTTTAATCATCAGCCGTTCTAAACCTATACTGTTAAATATAAGAGACAATGAATGTCTATTATGTTTAATCATGAACCGTTCTAAACCTATACTGTTAAATATAAGAGACAATGAATGTCCATTATGTTTAATCATGAACAGTTCTAAACCTATACTGTTAAATATAAGAGACAATGAATATCCATTATGTTTAATCATGAACCGTTCTAAACCTATACTGTTAAATATAAGAGACAATGAATGTCCATTATGTTTAATCATGAACGGTTCTAAACCTATACTGTTAAATATAAGAGACAATGAATGTCTATTATGTTTAATCATGAGCCGTTCTAAACCTATACTGTTAAATATAAGAGACAATGAATGTCCATTATGTTTAATCATGAACCGTTCTAAACCTATGCTGTTAAATATAAGAGACAATTAATGTCTATTATGTTTAATCATGAGCCGTTCTAAACCAATACTGTTAAATATAAGAGACAATGAATGTCCATTATGTTTAATCATGAACCGTTCTAAACCCATACTGTTAAATATAAGAGACAATGAATGTCCATTATGTTTAATCATGAACCGTTCAAAACCTATACTCTTAAATATAAGAGACAATGAATATCCATTATGTTTAATCATGAACCGTTCTAAACCTATACTGTTAAATATAAGAGACAATGAATGTCCATTATGTTTAATCATGAACCGTTCTAAACCTATGCTGTTAAATATAAGAGACAATGAATGTCTATTATGTTTAATCATGAACCGTTCTAAACCTATACTGTTAAATATAAGAGACAATGAATGTCCATTATGTTTAATCATGAACAGTTCTAAACCTATACTGTTAAATATAAGAGACAATGAATGTCCATTATGTTTAATCATGAACCGTTCTAAACCTATACTGTTAAATATAAGAGACAATGAATGTCCATTATGTTTAATCATGAACCGTTCTAAACCTATACTGTTAAATATAAGAGACAATGAATGTCTATTATGGTTAATCATGAGCCGTTCTAAACCTATACTGTTAAATATAAGAGACAATGAATGTCCATTATGTTTAATCATGAACCGTTCTAAACCTATGCTGTTAAATATAAGAGACAATGAATGTCCATTATGTTTAATCATGAACCGTTCTAAACCTATACTGTTAAATATAAGAGACAATGAATGTCTATTATGTTTAATCATCAGCCGTTCTAAACCTATACTGTTAAATATAAGAGACAATGAATGTCTATTATGTTTAATCATGAACCGTTCTAAACCTATACTGTTAAATATAAGAGACAATGAATGTCCATTATGTTTAATCATGAACAGTTCTAAACCTATACTGTTAAATATAAGAGACAATGAATGTCCATTATGTTTAATCATGAACCGTTCTAAACCTATACTGTTAAATATAAGAGACAATGAATGTCCATTATGTTTAATCATGAACGGTTCTAAACCTATACTGTTAAATATAAGAGACAATGAATGTCTATTATGTTTAATCATGAACCGTTCTAAACCTATACTGTTGAATATAAGAGACAATGAATGTCTATTATGTTTAATCACGAGCCGTTCTAAACGTCGTATTTAATTTCAATTTAATTTCAGGTGAAAATAAAAACAAAAATTCTCCAACATTTGGATGTGTTTTATTAAGTTGGTTCTAAGCTTTCGGATCACATGATGGTGGATGTGTTAATGTTAACGTCCTTGTAACCTCTCTAAAAATGGCTCATGGTAACTAAAAGCTTAAAACCAACTACATAAAAAGTTATCCAAATTTGGTGAATTTTTTGTCTTTATTTCACCTGAAATTAAAGCCAAAATACGAAGTTGAGAATAGCTTATGATTAAACATAATAGACATTCATTTTCTCTTATATTTAACAGTATATGTTTAGAAAATTATCTGCTGCCTCGAATATGTATGTATATATATATATATGCTAGCTAACATAATAGGCATTCATTGTCTCTTATATTCAACAGTATATGTTTAGAGTATATATATATATATATATATATATATATATATATATAATTAAATTTCTTTTTTATTAAAAAATAAATTAGTTAAATTGCGACACGGAAATTTTTATGTTTAGAGATTTTTACCTCATCATCAGGCAATGTTAGATCATTGTAGTGAAAATGATTTTCATTTAAATATAAGAAACAATATGTTTGTTATTTTCATATGTGGGAAGATATAAAATTTATGTGTGTGTTCCTTGTAACTAATCAGAATAAAGATTCACTTTGGAATTTGGCCAGTAGTTTCTAGGGAATACATACTTACTTTTTCCTTACTTTTTTTTTCTTTACCTTTCCTCATTCCTTACTTTTTTTCTCCTTAACGGTCAAAGTGCCAAGGTGATTTTAACCTGATTTTGTTTTTGTTTTTCTTTTTATTTCTTTCTCTCTCTCTCTCTCTCTATATATATATATATATATTATTTCTCTCTCTATATATATTTCTTTATATTTCTCTCTCTCTCTCTCTCTCTCTCTCTCGCTATATATATATATATATATATATACAGACTTTGATATTTCACTCGCCCGATCGACTCAGTTTACATTTCTTCCAGAGTGCTCAATCAGGGAGTGAGAACATAAATAGTCATCCGCAGACAGATCTGTTTCGCTCATCAGTGCGGTTAGATATCTGATTGCTTTTAACCCAGGATAGAAACCCGACTGAATTGGCGTCTGAGCTAAATTTGTTTTTTTTTTATTTAAAATTAATATAATTTACATTGCAACACTGAAATTTCAATGTTTCGAAATTTTTACCTCGTCATCAGGCAATGTTAGATCATTGTTGTGAAAATGATTTTCATTTGAATATAAAAAACAATATGTTTGTTATTTATGGATGTGGGAAGACAGAAACATTTATGTGTCTGTTCAATTTAAATAATCAGAATAGAGATTCACTTTAAATTTGAAAAAAAAGTTATTTGGCTGGGGGAATACATGATTTCTTCTTTCAATCTTAACGGCAAAAATGTCAGTCGATCAAAACCCCTGTTTAGACTGCATTTCCGTTGATATATCCATTATTGTTACAAAAATATTCTCTTAGTTCTCTCTCTCTCTCTCTCTCTCTCTCTCTCTCTCTCTGTATATATATATATATTGAGTTTCGATCCCGACCAGAAGCAAGTGGATGCGTCTAGCTACACTGATGAGCTGTGATACAGCGAAACAGGCTTGTATGTGGATGACTAATATATATATATATATATATATATAATATAATAACAAGACCGACTCTGTAAGTATCTAAATCCTAAAACTATACGAAAATAAACTTTAAGGACAACAAATAACAGACAGAATCTAATTCCGTTACTATCCGTCGCTGTAAGGCGTTGGATAAGAGGGGAGAAAAAAAGGAAGAAAACTGCGGAATACAGACAATACATACAATACCCCGCAGTAAAGAAAAAAAAACCCAAACGGAACCAACCACAAAGAAAGAAAAAGTGCTCGATACCGAACTAACCAAAGCGAAATAACAAATAGTAAGCAATGTAGAGCAAAGACACGTAAAAAAATCACAAGATCGCCAAAACCTACCGCGGTTTCACACAACGGCTCGTCAGGGCCGTTGTGTGAAACCGCGGTAGGTTTTGGCGATCTTGTGATTTTTTTACGTATATATATATATATATATATATATATATATATATATATATATATATATATATCGAAAATCTAAGTGAGCCAATAACCTACCACGGTTTCGCTTAACAGCTCGTCAGGGTAAATTGTTTGCTCTACTTTCGCGTTGGGTGCTTTGTGCACTCTGCTTTCGTATTGAGCTCTTTATTGTTAAGGTTTTCGTCTTGGGTTTTTTTTTCTTTCTCACGAATGCTTGACTTTTTGTTCAGGTATTTCGTTTGTTTCTTTTTTCTTCCCCTTCTTTTTCCTGCGGGTTAGTTCCCGGTGGGTTTCAAGACGATCTCCGTTGTAGTGTAATTATTGATAATCTTGACAGAATTTAGTTCTGTTGTTACTGGTATTATAACTATAATTAATATTATATATATATATAAAATAAAATAAATTTCGATGTTCAAAACTGTTGAATGATCATTTCAACATGAAATCCCTAAGAGAGATTTCGCATCTCATCGGCAACTACCACATTTCAAAATGAAATAAGAAAGAAATAAAAAATTGAAGATTAAGAATTCGCCGGCGGAAGTAAAAAATTTACGTCACCCAAAAAATCGGTTAGAAATCAATGTCTATTTTTAGATTTTGGACAATTTTACTTTTAGATTGAGTTGTAAGTGAAAAAATTTGAAAATTTGGATTTGTCTAGCTTTACAAAGGGGAAGGGGGGGTTAACGGATGGAATAGAATGTGGTGTTTGATTGAGAAGTGGATTAAACAAAACAGAAAGAGAGAGAGAGAGAGAGAGAGAGAGAGAGAGAGAGAGAGGGAAGGGGTTAGAAGGAAAAGGAAAAAGGAAAGAAAAAAAGAAAAATTTCCATATTTTAGAGACGCTCGATACGTGTCAAACAAAACTAAAATATTAATATTAATTAGGATCGGGTCTTTGGGATTTACCTTCCTATTTTTCCTTTTGGATTAAAGTTATTTTATATATATATATATATATATATATATATATATATATATATATATATATAAACTTAACAGTACTTCTAACAATATTGATAATTTTGAAACCCAGACAGTTAGGTTTTTAAGCAAACATCATATCAACTGTACCACGAGCACCGGTGATGAAGAGGTAACGAATTAAACTCGATGACGCGCCGCTCGTTCACATATTCCGTAGTGGAACTCATCCAAGTCCCTTTACCCATAGGACGGTGCCTCCCAAAGCCACGACTACTCTCACCAAGCCAAATATAGGACGAAACGGCCGTCCAGTGCTTTCTGCATTCTGTTGAGGTTGAATAAAAACTCGATGAATTAGTTATTCAAATTCTCCTACTATTTCTGATATATATATATATATACTTTTTCTAATAACTCTCATTTTTCTAATACTTTAACCCATTTAAACATTTAAGGTGAGATTTGTTTGACACGTATCGAGCGTTTCTAATTTAAAATATTTTTCCTTTTTCCTTTCTTTTCTTTCTTTTTCTTTACTTTTCTGTATTTTTCTTACCTTTCGCCCCATTCCCTTTCTGTTTCGTTTAACCCAATTCTCAAGTTAACGATTTCCTAATTCTTTACCCCTCTTCCTTTGTAAAGCTAGACAAGCCAAATTTTCCATTTCTTCACTTACAACTTTATCGAATAGTTAAAACCAAAAATAGACTGATTTACTTCCAAATTTGTTTTGTGACGTAAATTTCTCAAATCTTAACCGTCATTTTTTATTTCTCTTTTTATTTTTATTTTTATTCTCATTTTGAAATATGCACTGTTGCTGAGGAGACGTGAAATCTCTCTTAGGGATTTCATGTTGAAATGTTCATTCAACAATTTTGATTATCGGGTATAGAGCGTTTGTAAATATAAAAGTGGACATTAAAGTCAACACCTAGGGCGACTTTTTGTTTATGCCTAAATTCACTCGTTTTCATTAAAAAAATTTTTTTATCATTTTAAAAAATTTTTTTTCTAGTATCCGCATATTTTTCCGTTTTCCTGTCAGTCAGTTAAGTGCCATACGTGATACACGCTTGGGCGATCATGTCTCTTTCAAGACATGACTGACTGGGCAGAAGATTATCCCGCAGTAGGTTGCCATTGCTTTCTGTGTTGTTATTTGACTCATAGTTAGAAGTAGAAGGGATGTGTTATATTATTACGTAGTAATTAATGGGAGTTCAGTTTATTACTTCATAACAATAGGAAAACGTTCCCCCACTTTATGATCAGTAGAAGCCTTAATTATGATTCCAACTATTATATTCAGTCAGTCAGTTAAATGCTATACGTGATACACGCTTTGGGCGATCATGTCTCTTTCAAGACATGACTGACTGGGCAGAAGATTATGCTGCAGCAGGTTGCCATTGCTTTCTGCGCCACTTTCCATAATTATCATCCCGAGCTCATTCGGATACTTCTCCGGCCAATTTTTATGGTGCAGTGAATATCGGCCCGGAACGAGAAATCAGAGAGCCGAGTTCGAATTCCAGTTGAATTACTTGCATTCATTTACGCGCAAATACTCTTGGGAAAGGTATTAATCCGTCTCTTCCCTCCGCTTATGGGGTAAATAACAGGACGGATTTGGTTCTGTAGCCTTTGCTGGTAACCAGTCTACCGCAGGAACCTACTGCGGGATAATCTTCTGCCCAGTCAGTCATGTCTCTTTCGAGACATGATCGCCAAAGCGTGTATCACGTATGGCATTTAACTGACTGACAGAATATAATAGTTGAAATGATTATTAAGGCTTCTACTGGTCATAAAGTGGGGGATTGATTTTCTATTGTTATGAAGTAATAAACTGATCCCCCACTACTTACAACGTAATAATATAATACATCTCTTTTTCGTCTAGCTATGAGTCCAATAACAGGACAGATTGGGTTCTATAGCCTTGGCTGGCAACCAGTCTACCGCAGAAAGCAATGGCAAGCTACTGCGGGATAATCGTCTGCCCAGTCAGTCATGTCTCGTTAGAGACATGATCGCCCAAAGCGTGTATCACTATGGCACTTAACTGACTGAATATAATAGTTGGAATCATGATTAAGCTTTTTGCTGGTCATAAAATGGGGGATCTGTTTTCTATTGTTATGAATAAACTGATCCCCCACTAATTACTACGTAATAATATAATACATCTCTTTTCCCTCTAGGTATGAGTCAAATAACAGGACAGGTTGGGTTCTATAGCCTTGGCTAGCAACCAGTCTACCGCAGAAAGTAATGGCAACCTACTGCTTGATAATCTTCTGCCCAGTCATTCATGTCTCTTTCTAGACATGATCGCCTAAGCGTTTATCACGTACGGCACTTAACTGACTGACTGAATGGATGCAACGATGGCGTATATGTCATGAAAACAATCCCATGAAATTGCATACCTCTCAAATAGGAAACTATATACCTGCTTTGTCGACCTCACAGCTGCACAGGTCCAAATGTCATCCATTATAGACCGACTGCCTTCCGAGCCCCGAATCTACTGAATGCATTGAACTAATAGAGGAATTTTATTGCATGACTGGCGAGGACCCCAATACGGAAACATTTCAGAACTAATCAGGGATTACAAAGAAAACAATAATAGCCCCAGATGATACCTTGCGGTTTTAAACAATAATAGCCCTAGATGATACCTTGCGGTTTTAAACAATAATAGCCCTAGATGATACATTGCGGGTTTAAACAATAATAGCCATAGATGATACCTTGCGATTTTAAACAATCATAGCCCTAGATGATATCTTGCGGTTTTAAAAAATAATAGCCCTAGATGATACCTTGCTGTTTAAACAATAATAGCCCTAGATGATACCTTGCGGTTTTAAACAATAATAGCCCTAGATGATACCTTGCGATTTTAAACAATAATAGCCCTAGATGATACCTTGCGATTTTAAACAATAATAGCCCTAGATGATACCTTGCGGTTTTAAACAATAATAGCCCTAGATGATACCCAGCGGTTTTAAACAATAATAGCCCTAGATGATACCTTGCGGTTTTAAACAATAATAGCCCTAGATGATACCTTGCGGTTTTAAACAATAATAGCCATAGATGATGCCTTGCGGTTTTAAACAATAATAGCCCCAGATGATACCCTGCGGTTTTAAACAATTATAGCCCTAGATGATACCTTGCGGTTTTAAACAATAATAGCCCTAGATGATGCCTTGCGGTTTTAAACAATAATAGCCCTAGATGATACCTTGCGATTTTAAACAATAATAGCCCTAGATGATACCTTGCGGTTTTAAACAATAATAGCCCCAGATGATACCTTGCGGTTTTAAACAATAATAGCCCTAGATGATACCTTGCTGTTTTAAACAATAATAGCCCTAGATGATACGTTGCGGTTTTAAACAATAATAGCCCTAGATGATACCTTGCGGTTTTAAACAATAATAGCCCCAGATGATACCCTGCGGTTATAAACAATAATAGCCCGAGATGATACCCTGAGGTTTTAAACAATAATAGCCCTAGATGATACCTTGCGATTTTAAACAATAATAGCACTAGATGATACCTTGCGGTTTTAAACAATAAAAGCCCTAGATGATACCTTGCGGTTTTAAACAATAATAGCCCTAGATGATACCCTGAGGTTTTAAACAATAATAGCCCTAGATGATGCCTTACGGTTTTAAACAATAATAGCCCTAGATGATACCTTGCGGTTTTAAACAATAATAGCCCTAGATGATACCTTGCGGTTTTAAACAATAATATCCCTAGATGATACCCTGCGGTTTTAAACAATAATATCCCTAGATGATACCTTGCGATTTTAAACAATTATAGCCCTAGATGATACCTTGCGGTTTTAAACAATAATAGCCCTAGATGATACCTTGCGGTTTTAAACAATAATAGCCCTAGATGATGCCTTGCGGTTTTAAACAATAATAGCCCCAGATGATACCCTGCGGTTTTAAACAATAATAGCCCTAGATGATACCCTGCGGTTTTAAACAATAATAGGCCTAGATGATACCTTGCGGTTTTAAACAATAATAGCCCTAGATGATACCCTGAGGTTTTAAACAATAATAGCCCTAGATGATGCCTTACGGTTTTAAACAATAATAGCCCTAGATGATACCTTGCGGTTTTAAACAATAATATCCCTAGATGATACCTTGCGGTTTTAAACAATAATATCCCTAGATGATACCCTGCGGTTTTAAACAATAATAGCCCTAGATGATACCTTGCTGTTTTAAACAATAATAGCCCTAGATGATACCTTGCGGTTTTAAAAGCATAAATATTTTTGATTTAACTGTATATGTATGTATAAAACTTTACGGCCTGAATATTATTGAGAAGGAATTTGATTCCTGTATTATCGTCATGGCTCGGTAGATAAAAGCATTGTTTAGATTCACTGCCTTGACTCAAAGAGTTGTGAGTTCAATACCTGCTGACAGCAGTGGCGAACAAAATAGTTAGAGAGTTGAATTCACTGGAGACAATTATGATAATCGGAAGTAAAGCATATAATAATGATAATTCCTCATCTGAAGAATTCCGGCTAAAATTATCAAATTGGTAAAAGTCAAAATGTTGTTAATATATCGGCTAAGATGAGAATGATGGTCCAAATAGCAAAGCATATAAAAATGATAATTCCTCATCTCACGAATTTCAGCTAAAATTATCAAATCGGTAAAAATCGAAATGTAGTAAGTATATGAACCAAGATAAGAATAGCAAACCATATAATTCCTCATCTCAAGAATTCCGACAACTGTTTACTTTAATTGCCTATTCTGTTTTTCTTTTCTTTCTCAATCGACTTCCTTCATTTTCCTGCTTCTGAATTTTGTTTTCTGTGTCAAAAAACAAAAAAACAAAAAAGAACAAAAAATAAAAAACGAAAAAAAAAACGATCGTCTGTCTCGTTTGCATTTTTACATTAATTTCGTTTTTTCTTTTTTTTTCTTTTTTTTTGCTCTTTTATTTTTGTGATTCCCTTCTACTTTTACGCTTGAGCACGGTGGAAAAAAAAAAAAAAAAAAAAAACTTCCTGAAGGGCCCATAGATGTTTTCTCGCGATAGGATTGTCGGTATTTTTGCTGTTGTCACGCCGTCAAACCTCACTAGAGGGCGCCACTCCCTTACGAAGCGTTGTCCATAAAAACAAAACAAAAAAGATAAAAAAACAACCTTGAAACATTTCTGTCTTTTCCACTGTAGTTACCTTTTTCTTTTCTTTTTCTTCTTTTCTTCTTTTTTCTTTTATTATTATTATTATTATTATTATTATTATTATTATTATTATTATTATTATTGCTGCTGTTGTTGTTTAAAATGTCTGCTTCGTTGAGGTTCCCCTTGAATCCAGTCTCGTCCGTTTCAGGTTTTTCCTCTTATCTTCCCTCGCCTTTTCAATCATATTTTTACAACGCAAACAACGACCTTCGTTTCAAGTGGGAAGACCACAGATGGTAGCAAAATCCAGAGTTCCAGGCGGCCAGTAGAACGACCAATGGACGACATGCGTTGGTAGTGTAATAGTTACTAGAGGAGGAAGCAAATGGACATAGAGGTTATGAAGCTTTGGGAGGTTAGCGACAGGAAAGAAAGAAAAAAAAAGAAAAAAAAAGCAAAGTGAAAAAATAAAAGAATGAAATCAATGAAAGACAAAAAAAAAATAATGGAAGAAAAAGAAAAGAAAAAAGAAACGCAATTCTCGTTATAGTTAAAATCATTCGATCAGTTTTCCCTGTTTGGCATTTATTTACAAAAGGAAAGATAATGCTTTAAAGGGAAATGAATGAAAAAAGTCAACGAATAAATAAATAAACAAAAAAAATATATATATACAAAAGAAAAGAAAGAAAATAGAATAGAAAAAAAACGAAGAAAATATATAAAACTTCAGAATAAAAAGAAAGAAAATGAAGAAAAATACATAAAAAGAAAGAATAAAAAGAAAGAAAGAAAATGTATATAAAAGTATAGAATAAAAAGAAAATGAAGAAAAATATATAAAAACATAGAAGAAAAAGAAAAAATGAAGAAAATATATAAAAAAAAGAATGAAAAGAAAGAAAGAAAATAAAAGAAATATGTACATTGATAGAATAAAACGAAAGAAAGAAAAGGAAGAAAATATATAAAAAGAAAGAGAAAAAAACCAAAATGAAAAATAAAAGACTGAAATCAATGAAAGACAAAAAAAATGGAAGAAAAAGAAAAACAAAAAAAAAAGAAACGCAATTCCCGTTATAGTTAAAATCATTCGATCAGTTTTTCCTGTTTGGCATTTATTTACAAAAGGAAAGATAATGCTTTAAAGGGGAGTGAATGAAAAAAGCCAACGAATAAATAAATAAACAAAAAAGAAAATATGTACAAAAGAAAAGAAAGAAAATAGAATAGAAACAAAAAACGAAGAAAATATATAAAACTTCAGAATAAAAAGAAAGAAAATGAAGAAAAATACATAAAAAGAAAGAATAAAAAGAAAGAAAGAAAATGTATATGAAAGTACAAAATAAAAACAAGAAAATGAAGAAGAATATATAAAAACATAGAATAAAAAGAAAAAAATGAAGAAAAATATAGAAAAAGAAAGAATAAAAAAAGAATAAAAAGAAAGAAAAGGAAAAATATGTAAAATTATAGAATAAAACGAAAGAAAAAAAAAGAAGAAAATATATAAAAAGAAAGAATAAAAAATTAAAAAATATATATAAAAGTATCGAATAAAAAGAAAGAAAAATATATAAAAAGAAAGAATAAAAAGAAAGAAAGAAAATGTGTATAAAAGTATAGAATAAAACAAGAAAATAAAAATATATATAAAAAGAAAAAAATGAAGAAAAATATTGAAAAAGAAAGAGGAAAACAAAGAATAAAACGAACGAAAGAAACCGAAGAAAATATATAAAAAGAAATAAAATGAAAAAATATATAAAAAAGATTAAAAAGAAAGGAAGAAAATGTTTATAAATTACTGAATAAAATAAAGAAATAAAAAATATATAAGATTATAGAAAAAGAAAGAAAGAAAATGAAGAAAAATGTTTAAAAAGAAAGAATAAAATGAAAGAAAGAAAATGTGTATAAAAGTACAGAATAAAAGAAGAAAATGAAGAAAAATATATAAAAACATAGAATAAAAAGAAAAAGAAAGAAAAACGAAAGAAAACGAAAAGTAAAAAGGAGAACATATATAAAAGTATTGAATAAAAAATGAAAGAATGAAAGAAAAAGAGAAAATATATAAAAGTATTGAACGAAAAGAAAAACGAAGGAAACAAAGAAAACAGAAATAAAAAATATATAAAAAAAATTAAAAAGGAAGAAAAAATAAAGAAAAAGTACATATATAAAAATATCGGATATAAGAATGAAAGACAGAAAGAAAATGGAGAAAATATATAAAACTAGCAGTATAGCCCGGCGTTGCTCGGGTGTAATGAAAGCTTTAAAACTAATCCATGGTCCTGGAGCTCAGACTCTTTGGACGTTGGCACGAAAGACTAAAATGCAATAGTTGTTTCCAGTTAAAGCGAAACCGTAGACTGAAAGAAAAATGAATGGATGTAAGTCTAATTTTGATTTCCTGGTATCCATATCAAATTAGTTTTTTTTTCGTCGTAAACGGAATTTTGAGGGCTAAATAAGTCCTCTGAGTAAATGGTATTATGACTGAGACTAAGAACTACAATTATACCTACTTAGAGCCAAACCCGAAGCAAAAACTAAAATAAAAGGGCTGAAAAAATACAGACATACAGGCAGATAAACAAACACACACACAAACATCTTGCCTTTTTTATATATATAAATTATCGATGTTCTGCACTATTGTAAGAACTGCAACATTGAAACTTCTGAATATCGTTTCTTATGTCTTTGTCTATGAGAATATCAAATTTGATTAAAATCAGACCACTCCTTCTATAACCTGATTTTTTTCGATTATCGATGTTCGATATTTATCGGGGGTACCTCGACAAAACCTAGCTAAGAACACTCGCAGACGCTTATAGTACAGCTGTGTAAATTTTCAAGAAAATCGGTTTAGCCGTTTCGGAATCTATAGGTAACGGACACACACACACACACACACACACACACACACACACACACACATACACACAGAGACAAATTTCCATTTATAAATAAGTTTAGATTATCGAATAAAAAGAGAAGGAAAAGAAAGAAAAAAGCCTCGAATAAAAAAAGAATAAAGTAAAAGGAGAAAGTAATGTACTGAATACAAAGAAAAAGAACGAAAGAAAAAAGAGAGAAAGAAAAAGAAAGAAAAGGAACAAATATAAAAGGGAAAAAAGAAAGAAAAAAGAAAGAAAGCAAAAGAAAGAAATAAAAAAGAGAAAGTATGTAAAAAAAAATTTAAAAAAGAAAGAAGCGTTAAGAGAAAAGTCAGTCAGTTAAGTGCCATACGTGATACACGCTTGGGCGATCATGTCTCGAAAGAGACATGACTGACTGGGCAGAAGATTATCCCGCAGTAGGTTGCCATTAGTAGACTGGTTGCCGACCAAGGCTATAGAACCCAGTCCATCCTGCTATTTAACCCATAACTTGAAGGAAGAGACGGATTAATACCTTTCCCAAGGGTATCTGCGCGTAAGTGAATACAATGAATTCAGCTGGAATTCGAACTCGGCTCCCCGGTTTCTCGTTCCGAGCTGATATCCACTGGACCACAACGCACATCCTAAGAGAAAAGAGAAAGGGAAAATAAGAGCAGGTAAAGAAATTCATAAACATTAAGTTGTTGAAGTTTTGAATTTGTGTTGTATTATTGGTGTTAATCATGTTGTTAGCTCTTCGTTTTTTCCTAGTAAATGATGCGTTTCGTTTGTTAGGTCTTGTCGTCAGTTAATAAGTACTTATGCATTAGGCTCCTTATATCGTTTTCGTATTTTGGCAAGAGTTTTATATATTTTTTTTAATCGTTTCAACCCGAGAAAGGCATTCCACTGCCACTATTGCGCAGGGGGTTAAATAGGGGTGAAAGTGATGAGAAGGGATGGTTAGATATAGGAAATGTCAGAAGGAGGGTGATAGACGGGTAAGGATACCGAGAATGAGGGTTGGGCAGATGGTGAGAGTGTTGGGAGAATAGGTGCAAGTTAGTGTGATAGGAGGTGTTTGTTGACCTTACATTTAAACTCCTGGAGATTGTAGCTGTTTTTTTTTTAATCGTATCAACCCGAGCAAGGCGGTAACGCCACTGATGTGCAGGGGGCTACGTAAAAAGATTGGAACAGATAAAGCCGGAAACCACATCCTAAACAGGGAACATAGGATGAGCCTCTTAACCTGTTCAATAGACGTGGGTAGAAAAGCAGGCATGTGGAAGGGAATTCCACAGGCGGGAAGCGTGAGAAAAGAAGCTGTTGGAGTAGAAATTACGGTTACATCTTATCTGTTTCACTGTAAAAGGGTGGGACCTAGTTGCTAATCTAGTATCTCGCGTAAATTCGTACCTAGGCGGCACCAGTGATCTAAGTTCATCGGAGCAGAAGCCGTGAAAGTATTTATAGAAGAGGCACAGGGAAGCCACGTCACGCCGGTGAGAGAGTGGTTGCAGCCGGTTTGCCTAGTCAGTATCGATCATATTACAGATTCTCTGTTGGATTTTGTCAAGAAGCCGAAGGAGAGTAGCAGGGGCACCCGACAAGATGTGGCAACAGTATTCAATACACGGGCGGATGGTAGATTTATATATGTGCAGAATATATTCAGACGGGAAAAACTTTCGGGCCCTGCACAGAGAATCGGTTTTAGCAATGGATTCGATATAGTCATTCCACTTGAGGTCCACTGAGAGTATGAGGCCAAGAAGGTGTATTGTTTTACTCTCTGGGAGGTAAGCTCGTTCCATGCTAATGTTAGGTAGGTGCGATTGTCAGTGGTGGTTAATTAATAGCAGCTTCATTTTGGAAGCATTGAAATTTACGAGCCATTTCCTACCCCAGTCCACTACGGATTGGAGGTCCTTTTCAAGCTCGGCAGCGAGGTTCGCTTTGTCGCCCACACCGGGTGTACGATTGAGGCGAGAGTAAATTGTGGTTATTTTCTTTGTATTATTACGTGTTTTTTCTTTTTCCTACGGTTAGTTTAATTTGCTTATCAATTATGTGATTACATAAATTATTATTAATTTATATTTGTTTTTGTGTTTCTGTGCTCGTTAAAAAATAGTGTGCGTCCAGATGATATTGAATGTACACTATACAATATCGCTATTTTCTATCTGTGCGGCTATTCATTGTTGTAGCTAAGTAGGCCTACCTTTGTGTCGGATTACTTTTTTAATAGAACAGAAATTCTAATTTTATCATTAATCGAATCAATTTGTGCGTTAAAAAAGAGGAAATCTATTATTTATGTTTGTTTCAAATTAAAGACAGTTATTTTTCTTTAATGTTGTTTTCAGTTTGTTTGTTTTTATATTTCTGTGATGACATGTAGTATTGCGACAGTATTGGCACCATAGGTGAACCCATGGTGACAGCAAAACTTCGTATGTTTTCTCTCCATTGTGCGTTATCTTTCTTTAATAATGGCTTCTTTTTCTCATATTCTTTCGTCTTACGCATTACTTCTTAGTGGCTTGATTGGGATGAAATGATTTAAAAAATATAAACGAAAAAGAAGGCGAAAATATTTTCTTTTAACCATATTAAATTCTCATTTTAATTAAGATAAAAAAGGGTTTCTTAGACTCTCTTGCCAAAATGGAGAACTCAAGGAGATGGATCAAGGACAAACAGTAAACAGTAGATGAAAAAACGTACCTAAATTAATAAACACAATGGAATATCGTCAGAATCTTTATGCTCTTCTTAAGAGGCAAGATCTTATGATTATTAACTTTTTAATCCTTTTTAAAGCATTTATTGTTTTGGTTATTTTTTTCCATTGCGTCAGCGGGGATATCAAAGATTAGTATAGAAAATTTTAGTGATTTTCATTTTTTTTTTTCGACGAAAAACACACCGATTTGGAAATTCTTGCAAAAATCAAACAATTGTCAAATTTTAATGAAACTTTCAGGACTTATTTACAGTCAGTCAGTTAAGTGCCATACATGATATATGCTTGGGCGATCATGTCTCGAAAGAGACATGACTGACTGGGCAGAAGATTATCCCGCAGTAGGTTGCCATTGCTTTCTGCGGTAGACTGGTTGCCGACCAAGGCTATAGAACCCAATCTGTCCTGGTATTTAACCCATAACTGGAAGGAAGAGACGGATTAATACATTTCCCAAGGGTATTTACACGTAAGTGAATACAATGAATTCAACTGGAATTCGAACTCGGCTCCCCGGTTTCTCGTTCCGAGCCGATATCCAATCTACCACTATTTACAAATGAATGAAATTATTTAATAAATGTCTCATTTTCAGAAAATCTTGGGATAAACATTTACCTCTCGCCACAAATATTTTTTGTGAAATTTTGAAAAATCCATTTTTGTAGGGTTTAATGTTCGTATGAGTTATGAGTAGAAGTTTTTGAAGAATTTAAATCATCATGTATTTTTACTAAAACAGAATATTCAGCTACATGTTCGGAATCGTAAAATAAATAAAAAAAATCAAATAAAACTAAGACTTAATTTAATTAGAAAAGCTTTTAATTGTTTTAATGAATAAGTTGGATTATATAGACACTATTGTCTTATATTGTCTTAAGAACAACAAATTTTTAAAATAAAGAATTGACTTCAGTTTTTTAAAAATTTAGTTATAATAATCTATAAAGTTTTATATATTTTCAAATTCTGTATAAATTTGTACCAGTCAGGTGATATTGCGATTAAGTAAAAAATATATTTACTAATTATAAATGGAAAAGCTTACATTCAGCGAACCCCACTATTTTTAAAATAATTTTGATTTTTTGTGCGTGCATAAACGTGTTTAACTTTATAAATACAGACGTCTGTACACAATTTTATCAGAAAATTACAGCAGTATTATAGTAAATTTTAATCCAAAGTAACTAAAATGTAATAAAATATTAGATTACTTGGAATATTTTCCCTATTTTGTAAGATTACTTGGGAGATAAAATTATATTTGTTATATTCATCAAGTAATTTTTACGGATATGCTCTCCATAGAAAAAAATTAGTTAAATTTCTCAAACATCATGCTGTCGGTAGAGCAGTCAACACAACATAAAAACACCCACTTTTGTGTTTAAAATAATTTTCTGAGATATTCTAAACTATAAGTAACATTTATTTCGAAAAAGATTAGTTAAACTTTAAATCAGTTAATCTTTCTCAAATAAAGTTTCAGAAAATTTTATTTTATTTTTTTAAATTTTTAATGAAGAGAATTATGTTGTGTCGAGAAAATTGTAAATATGAATAAAAGTATCGAATGTTAGCGAGTTAAAAATAATTCCAATCAATTTAAACACAGTTTGAAAGACAGCATGTTGAATATAAAACATATTGAATTTAATCCC
Source organism: Ascarosepion bandense (assembly GCA_037127315.1). NCBI lineage: Eukaryota > Metazoa > Mollusca > Cephalopoda > Sepiida > Sepiidae > Ascarosepion > Ascarosepion bandense. The sequence continues at coordinate 3,943,614 of JBBBDQ010002242.1, forward strand.
TTAGCCTGAAAAAGCTAAAATAAAAACATCAAGAAAGATTTTTGTTTTTTTTTAAACTAATTTCAAACTTTAGATATAGCTTTCCTTTTGATCTATCTATCTATCTATCTATCTATCTATCTATCTATCTATCTATCTATCTATCTATCTATCTATCTATCTCAGTTTATTCTATCTATCTATCTATCTATCTATCTATCTATCTATCTATCTATCTATCTATCTCAGTTTGTTCATATCTATCTATCTATCTATCTATCTATCTATCTATCTATCTATCTATCTATCTGTTCATATCAGTCTGTTCTATCTATCTATCTATCTATCTATCTATCTATCTATCTATCTCAGTCTGTTCATATCTATCTATCTTAATTTAAAATTAAATTTTTAAAAGTAAAATGTACATACTCGAAGATTTCATTTTAGATTGAATTAAAAGCTTTATGATTAAATTTATTATTTCCACTAATTAAAAAAGTTCTGGTGTATTACAAATAAAAAGTATATAGATTAGAATTTCACCTTTAATTTCGATCTCTTAAAATTTTCTTAAAAGTGGTCATTTTCTTAATTCTAAGAAATTTGTAAACAAACAAAAATTCATCGATTTTAAAAATATTTCAAAAGATTTCTGACACTTTTTTTTAGTAAAATTAGAATTTGAAAGTTAAATTAATTTGATTTAAAAGAAATATTACTTACTTATAACAAAAAGAACATATGCAACCAATTATTAACGATGGGTCGTGTTCATCGGGTCGAACGTTTGATGGACTGTTGAATGACGAAGCGATGACAACAACTATAGATGACAATGAATGACAATTTTCATAAATCTAAGGGAAGGGACAAAATTCTTAGATTGCGAAATCTTTACATAATAATGGCAATTTTAGTCAACCATACATGAAAATAAGGTACGTATTAGTAAAAAAAAAATACAAAATAGAAATTATTTTAAGAGTAGAATAGCGCAATTACGATTATTAATCTTTGCAATTTTGGACTCTAAATTTCGTTTCCATTTAATTATTATATCACATCCAGGGAATAGCTCAATACAGAATTTTTCACGATTTTAAACTATTATAAAAAATTATAATTAAAATGTACAAAAATAAAAATTAAAAATAATCTTGTAAAAATTCATTATTCATCAGAAAACTTTTATTTCTTCAAACAATAATGTCCTTAATATTACTTATTTACAAAAACAATTAAAAGCTTTTCTAATTAAGTAATGTCATTGTTTTATTGGATTCATCATTTTTCAATTCAGAGCAGATTTTCAGTTAGATAGTTCTAATTTGAAAAAAATTTAGGTAATTTACAATCTCCAAAGTTTCCTACTTTTAACAAAAAAAATAGCGGGGGGTAGTAACATATTTAAAAAAAAAGATTTTACAAAGAATTAGAAAGAATTAAAAAATTTAAAAAAATAATTGAAAAATACTTTGGTCATTGATCTTAGTAATAACATCAACATTTTGACAATAAAACTTTATTTTCGCAGTTTGTGGCCCTTTTTCATTACGCAATGCTGTTTTCTCGCGAAAAAGAGAAGGTACATCTATCTATCTATCTATCTATCTATCTATGGTCCTGGGTATGACGGTAAACTGCATCCAGCGGCAAGGCCTCTGATTGTGAGGTTGTGAGGAGCATGGAACCACCTCTTAATTGCTGTTGTTCACAGGACCACTCTGACTCGGGGTGGCAGCACCTGTTAGGGTCCCAGCTATGGGTAAATAGCTAACCCCAAACTGGGGTCAAAACACTATGAAAGGATAAAAATACTTTTATAGAAATATAATATATATTAAAATACTTTTATAGAAAAATATACACTTTTTGATGAAAAACATAACCAACAACTTTTTTTTCTTAAGAAAAAAATTACCAGCAATACATTTTTTAATACGAAACTAGAAGACATCTTCAGTTTTCTAAAATAAAATAAAAAAAAACCTTTTTCGTCAAAATCTGACTAAATCAACTTTCTTACTATAACCGAACATTAAAAAATATCTTTAAACTCTAATTTTTCGGCATGAAATAACCCACAGAGGTGTTGATATGCCGTTAAACAAAACTCAAATCAAAATCATATCTATCTATCTATCTATCTATCTCAGCCTATTCATATCTATCTATCTATCTATCTATCTATCTTTTCTATCTCAGCCTATTCATATCTATCTATCTATCTATCTATCTATCTATCTATCTATCTATCTATCTATCTATCTCACATAAATATATTATTATTATTTTTAAGTGGCTACCTCTATTTGAGTAAACGCACCGTTAATATTTTATTTGTCAATATTTCTGAGATGAGGTAATTATTTGTTGCTCAATTCAAAACACGGCCTCGTGGATAAAAGTGTCCGTTGGATCCAGTGACTTAACTTGAAGAATTGTGAGTTCAATATCTGGCTACAGCAGAGGTGAACAAAAAACTTAGAGTTACGTTCAAGGGAGATAACTGAAACATCTTGAAGAAGCATAACTCTTGGATGTACAACAACAAAATCCTGTGAACGAAATAAAGTGTTTAGTTTAAAATTTTAACCACCTGAAGAATGTCAGAACGTGCAACGGCCGAAACGTCGTAACTACTCAGTTCCGTATCCGAGGCGCAAATAATGCATTTTCTAAAGAATTCATGTTTTATTTTAAAAAATTAAATTCAATACATCTCTATTAATTCAAAAGTAATTTTTAGTAGATACCGGTATTTGAATAGACGTTCTGTTTATGCTGACGGCCAGAAATATTTGAGAAAATTGTTATGGTAAATGCGCCTTCCGGCAGGATTCGAACTTGCTTCCCACGTTACAGGAGAAACAGCCGTTTAAGCCGATGAACTCGGCTACGATATATATATATATATATATATATATATATATATATATATATATATATATATATATTCTGTTTCTTAATCTCAGGAACTTCAGTTGTCTTTTCCTGATTTTAAGTATTATTCTCTTTTTCGTTTTCATCCCCTCCATGACCTCATCGTTGCTCACATCCTCAACATCCTTCTGTAGAAAAACATTTCGGTTACTCCAAGTCTCACCTTTATCTTTGAGGTGACTGTCCAGCATTTACTGCCATACTAAAGAACAGACACCAAATAGCAATTCTGGACTTCCTTTTGTTACACCACCTTGTATATATATATATATATATATATATATATATATATATATATATATATATATGGTTAAGACAAACAGTTTATCACTGTATTTGCATTAAACCTATCAACGCTCTATATCCACCCCAATATCGAGGAAATATGTCAGCTAATGCCAGTTTCGTGAATTTCCGTTAAATTCCGTAATGTTGTCTTCTTTTTGAGTTTGTTTACATTCGGGTACAATCTGAGCAATGTATTAATCGTTCGATGAAATTCAGGGGAATACCTATATAAAGGTGAAATTGAAGTTTGTCTTCTGTGGGGAGATCGGTAAAGACATATCTGATCTAAAAAGACATCACCAGGGGAGTTTGCAGGTTAGATTCCTGCCAGAAGATAGATGTTTTCCAAGTGATTTCTCAAACGTTTAAGTCACGTGTAAATTTTAATGTACTATTTAATATATGTATAAAAGAAACAGACTTTCCACTCAAATACGAGTATCCATTATTTGTTTATCTAAAGACAACATCTCCCCTGTGTGAGCGTTTGCAGGTTCTAGTCCACCTGGAGAAATATGTATTTAATCGATTTACGCCAATGGAAATTATAATGTACTGTTTAGCTATATATATATATATATATATATAGTCACTCGCAGACAGACCTGTTTCGCTGTATCACAGCTCATCAGTACGGTTAGACAGCCGATTGCTTTTTACTCAGGATTGAAACCCGACCGAATTGGCGTCAGTCGGCGATTCTACCTCTGAGCTATGGGCACTCGGTAGAAGGAGACAGTCTTTTTAGAGTGTATATTGTCATTATACACGCCCAATAGCCAACACACACACACACACACACACACACACACACACACACACACACACATATATATATATATATATATATATATATATATATATATCTTCGTCATCCATATACAGGACTGTTTCGCTGTATCACGGCTCATCAGTGTGGCTAGATATCCACTTGCATCGCTAACCCCTGAGCCATAGGCGCATGGAAACAGAAAAGGGAAATTTTAGCGTCATATCTATAAGCGGTGTATACACAAGCCAGTCACCGAAAGAACTCAATTCATAGCTAAAACGTTATGCATATATCGCCGAAGTGGTAACTTTTTTTTTCCAATATTTCCTCTGTAGAGTGCTCAATCGTCAATCAGTCAGTTAAGTGCCATACGTGAAACACGCTTGGGCAATCATGTCTCGAAAGAGACATGACCAACTGGGCAGAAGATTATCCCGCAGTAGGTTGTCATTGCTTTCTGCGGTAGCCTGGTTGACAGCCAAGGCTATAGAACCCAATCTTCCCTGTTATTTTACCTATAACTGGAAGGAAGAGACGGACTAATACCTTTCCCAAGGGCATTTGCGCGTAAGTGATTTCTCGTTCCGAGCCGATATCCACTGAACCACAACGCACATCCCAATCGTAATAAGACCATAATATTCGTTATCCGAATATATATATATATATATATATATATATATATATATATATATATATATTGTCATCCGGAAACAGATCTGTTTCGCCGTATCACAGCTCATCAGTACGGTTAGACTCCGATTGCTTTTTTACCCAGGATTGAAACCCGACCGAAATGGCGTCAGTCGGCGACTACCGCTGGGCTATGGGCGTTAGGTGGAAGTAGGCAGACTTTTTAGCGCATATCATTATACGCGCCCAATAGCTAGAGCGCTCTAATTCATTTCACTGAATGAGCGATACTTTAGAATATGTACCAACTACAGACTACTACAAAATTGTATATTTTGTTTCGACATTGAAAGAACAGTTTCTCATCAGTCCATGAACGCCTACGTCCTGAAACTACACGGCACATGAAGAAGAACTGGGATCATAGTTAATGTTAGGCTGACTTTCTTATTTTCTTCTTGTGTGTGTGTGTGTGTGCGCGCGCGCTTGTGCATGTGTGTGTTCGCATGTGTCAAATGCCTTGGTTATTTCTCTTTTCATCCTTTTCTTTTCCTTGAATTCCTTCCACTCCCTACCTGTTCCTTTTCCGTCTACTATTTTCTTGCACTTTCGAGTGTCACACACACACACACACACACACACACACACATAGAGACACACTCAAATATACATATTGCTTACGGTCATATCACGTTGAATACACCGGTTCTCTCTTGATCACCGAAGTTAAGCAACGTTGAGCCTGGTCACTACTTAGATGAGCGACCGCTTGGGAATACCAGGTGCTGTAAGCGTTTAGTGACGGATGTGCGTTGTGGTGCAGTGGATATCGGCTCAGAGGGGGAAATCGGTGAGCCGAGTTTCAATTCCAGTCGAACACTTTGCATTCACTTGCGCACTGGTACCCTTGGGGAAGGTATTAATCCGTCCCTTCCCTCCAGTTATGGGTTAAATAACTGAGGTGTATTGTTCATGCGATCTGTGGCAGACTTCTGCACCGATTGTTTGTTATCAGCAGTTCCAAAAAATGTGGATGGTGCTACACAAGCCTTCACCACTTTAAACAATTCTTTGTGTGGTAGTCTAACTGAGTTAGACGCTCAAACGTCGTATATATATATATATATATATATATATATGTATTTGTCATCCACATATGAGGCTGTTTCACTGTATCACAGCGCATCAGTGTGTTTAGACATCAACTTGCCTCCAACTGTGATGAAAAATTGACCGATTTGGTGTCAGTCGGAGTCGCTAACCCCTAAACCATAGGCACATGGAATCAGAGATGGGAAATTTTAGCGTTTATATATATATATATATATATATATATATATATATATATATATACACACACGCACATTTCTGGTGTTAATAAAATAATGCTCGATGTAATATAACCGAGCTATAAAATATATACAAATAAACAGATATAAATATTATCCTACGTATATACATGTAGTCATCCTCAGACAGATCTGTTACGCTGTATCACAGCTCGTCAGTACGGTTAGACAGCCGATTGCCTTTTTATTCAGGATTGAAACCCGACCGAACTAGCGTCAGTCGGGGACCTCACCTTTGAGCTACGGTCGCCCGGCAGAAGTGGGTAAACGTTTTAGCGTGTATATTATCATTATACACTCCCAATGAATGAACGATGCGTAAATGCTAAAGTAGCTACAGTTTTTCCATGTCTAACCATCTTCCAGAGTGCTCAATCAGGGTGTGAGAGCGTAAATAGTCATCGGCATATATATATATAA